>JAUIMM010000092.1:25765000-26212500 GCA_031769625.1 Taudactylus pleione | reverse complement strand
TTTTGCCTCATCTAACAATTAAAATCACTAAGCTACCCCAGTCTTTCTGCACACAGGTACTAATGGAGTAATTAATTTATTACAAACCACTGCCCCTACAATTCTGATGCCCTCTGCAAGGTACTTTTTGTCTTTCCACATTCCAGATCTGGCTGCAAACGTGAAAGTCTCTGTAAAGTCCTTTCAAGTTTACCTTAATAGACATCCTATCATTATATTGGACTGCTTTACTATTCATATTACCGCTTATCAATGTGTATTAATGAATGCTGGAAAGAAAGGTGACATCAGATTATTTCAGCTGTCCTGCTTTGTGAAGTTTAAAATATTAGTTTTGTATACAGTTTTGTATGCTAGAAACATATTATGTACCTACGATGTGCAAGTAGTGGTTGCTGTCACTTCTTATACCCCTTTTCCACCTAAATTCCGGGTCTGACCCGGAGTTTGAACAAAGTTCTTATCCGGATCAGACCCGGAATTTTGCCGGCGCCAACTCGGGATATTTCCAAGTCGGCGCCGCTCACACCGGAGTCGGGTCTGCATAGACCCGGCTTTACTGGAGTGAAAGTGGTCGCTTGGAGATGACGTCATCTCCAAGCGCCACTGAAGCCGGACCAATCGGCCGGCTAGCAGCGCACTCCAGGTCATCGTGACCGGAGTGCGCTGTTCTCACAACAGGGTTACCTGGGTTGGATTGCTGAGGCACTTGACCCGACGATCCAACCCTCTCCCCTATTACACCAGGGAGCTGCCCGGGTTAACCCTTCAATAACCCGGGTTTTAGCTCCGGTGTAAAAGGGGTATTTGGTGACATTACAAACTAGTCTTTGTACTGTACATAAGCCCTGTGATAGAATGAAGCGCTGGCAGCTTTCTCAAGTCTTCTCCCTACACACCTCTAACAAGACATTTAAATACCAAGGTGTGCAGATAAGACTTGTCCTTTTCCTCGGACACTGTCAGTATTCAGACAGAATGCTATCGGCTTCTATTATTATATTTATCCTTTATATGGTGCCACAAGGGTTCCGCAGCGCCTAACAACAAAGTATGTAAACAAATAAACAAGCAAAAACAAGAAAACAGTGACTCGCAGTACAAGACAGTGCATAAGTACCTTGGTTTATAAAGTACATGTAGATGGTTAATAAACATTGCTGCATCAGCAGTCTGTAACAGTCAAACAAGCAGCAGGGTGGCAGAAGCCAAGGGTTAGGTGCCATTGTGGGGACTATGGAGTTAATTATAGTATATAAGTAAGGGAAGGAATCGCATGAGAGGGCCCTGCTTGTGAGCGCTTACATTCTCTAGGGGAGATGCAGACAGACAAGGGTGACACAGATGGGGTGCCATGTTTTAGAAATCCATTAATGGTAAGGGTGTACTGGTTGCAAGTAAGTTACTACTAGTGACCTTACTACCAGGGATTAATGAAATAGGGCATGGGAAGAACTGATTTTGAAGGTATCTTCTATTTTGAAGCATAAGGGAAACTGGTAGTAGTTCCTAGGTTACTGCCTGCTCCACATTTGTCTTCACCTTGTTTTTCCGTTCTTGGGTGACTAAATCAGTATTTTTAACTGATTTTGTCCCAATGCAAAATGTCTACAAACTTTTAGGATTCAGTATCCTTATTTTATAATCATTAGTAAACCATATTTTATTTGTGTGTATTCATTTTGTTTATATCTTTTTGTTGCTTGAATATTTTTATAGATTTGTAGTGTTTTATGATTGCTTTAGAAGGTCGAAGGAGCAATTTTTGTGTATGTATGTCTCACGTGATGTGGTGTATTCCATAATATTTGTGTTATCATATGAACATCTGGTGATAATACATTCTTGGAAAGATGAACCATGCATAATATATATTGTTATCAAGATAAATAAAGTGTTCTGAATTGTATTGAGCATTATGCGGTCTCTGCTTGTTTTTTGTTTTAGCTTTGTCATATGACTGTGCTATGGGAGACTAAGGGCGTACATTGGTAATCTTTTCTAAATGGGGTAATACACTGTTACTTTGTATTTGCGAAGGCCATGTACTTATGCCCTTCTAGTCAACTTTTGTTCTTGGAGGATTCTGGTTTGGAGAGACAAAGTAATGGAGAAAATGAAAAGCTAAAAGTAAATAACTTTAATCGAACATTAAAGAAAAAAAGTTTGTCCCCTGATGATCACAGCTGCCCAAGCCATGCACTTGTGGGAGATATGACTCTTTGCTCTGACTGCTCAAATATCAGATGACAAAGAAAAACAGAAACTGGTTGCTTGTAAACTTGTGTTTCAGATTTTATAATGTAGATGAAATGATACTCATCAGGCTGTTTTATAATACTTGTTTAAGATTACTGCTGTGTTATCACAGATGGGTGTCACTTTGATTACATATATTGTTTTGTTATATTAATGGTAATTGACTTGATCAAATGTGGACAGTATTGCACAGCTGCAAGGAAGCGACTGTGCAGTGCCATCCAGCAAATATTTAAATGCAGAGGCCTACGTGCAGCGTCCGTAGACGCTGCATCAGATCACTGTTGCGCCCATCAGCTTACTCAGGCTGGCAGCTTGCGAGGCCAGGGAATCTGCGTCCACCAATGCAAATCCTAGCCTCTGCACTTCCGGAAAATGGGGGAGACGCAACAGTTTTTGGGAACACAACCCAAGCACGGCCCTGCTTCACCCTCCAAACATGTCATTCATACGCAGACCCCAAACATTCGGCTTAGTACATAAACCATCGGGTTTACATGCTAATCTGAATCGGGGCCAATGTGCGGTCCTGTTGAAGGTTAGAGGGATGCCACCCAAGAGTATCAGGATGCCCATCGCAGGCTTAGAACAATTGTACACATTTTCACATCCAGCATTTGCTGACTTAAAACACAAAAGTATTTCTCAATGGTACACAGAATTAAAGTTGTGATGGGAACCATGTATGTTGTGGAAGAAAAAAAGTGTTTCTGTCATTGTTGTGAGTCTATTATAATCTGCTGAACATGATCACCCTGTCCTTGGATCACACGCATCCTTGGACTACATGTTTACACATGAGGGTTGCTTGCATTTAATAGACTCTACTCATCACACAAGTTAATTATGTCAATTTATATACAGCAATTGTTACAGAAACCTGATATATTTAGTTACTATATGTACCTTAGTTATGTTAGAGGTTATCTCTGTCTGCAGACCTAGCTTATAATTAACATAACCCAGCGGTGGAAAAATATGATTTGGTCTGTAGTTCCCTTGACTAGACAAAATAGCTTTTCTACTGATACCCTGCTTGACGCAAAAGGATGTTCTCTTTGCAAACAAAGGTTCTGCACCTGACACTGTGAGCTTGAATGTTTTGATCTGTCTCTGACCTGTATTATTCGTAGACTCTCTTATGGAAGTAGTTTAAAATTCTAAATTATTATTGTTATAATAGGAAACCTCTAACAGTTTAACAAAACACTTCTGCATTCCTGTTTACAAAGAGCGTACAGTAATGGGATACTTATAATGCCTAGATAATGATGATGCTAGTTCCTAGTGAATTGATGGATAACTGTCATGGATAAAGAAGTAATGTGATATCTGGCAGTGGATCATAGTACAGCATGTTAAAAAGGAATACAACTAAGATTATAGGTGTAACTGGAACTTTGTTGGTCCCATAACAACAGCTTTTGAAGGGGTGTCTCAAAAATGCATACTCCAAGGGTTTTTGGGGGAAGGGGCTTCTACATACAGAGAGTGCACAATTACGAGTCATACATCACTGTGAGCCTGGGCAGTATCTAGGAGAGTGTGACCGTTGCAATGGGGACAGCGCTGTCCCTACCCTAGTGGCACCTGTACTAGGATTGCAAGGTGTTAAAATGGCAGCCTGGAGAGCCACTTTGTATGTGCTTGGGTCTCTGCTTCCTGGTTCTTAAAAGTGGCCTTGTAAGTGTGGCCAAATTGTCAGTAAGCTCAAATCAAAAGGTGGAGTGATGCAAGGGGGCTAGCTATGCAGCTAGACATGGGAGTGGCCAGCACACAAGCACTACTTGCACCCCTCGGCTCCTCCACGTTACAGCACGACCTCTCAACATTTCAGCACAACCCTTCCATTTTGCAGCACGACCCATCCATGTTACAGTATAACCACTTGGCCCCTCCACATTACAGTATGACCACTCAGCCCCTCCACGTTACAGTATGAAAACTTACAGCACGACTCCTCCATGTTACAGTACGACCACTCTGCCACTCCGCATTAGCCCCTCCGCGTTATGGCACGACCCCTCTGCTCCTCCGCGTTAAGTTACGGCACGGCCCCCTCAGCCGTTTTGCGTTACGGCACGGCCCCTCTGCATTACGGCACGGCCCCCTCGGCCCCTCTGCGTTACGGCTCGGCCCCTCTGCGTTACAGCACGGCCCCCTCGGCCCCTCTGCGTTACGGCACGGCCCCCTCGGCCCCTCTGCGTTACGGCACTAATGCGACTTGAGACTAATTTTATGCAAAGCCAGACTGCACTCACCATGTGATGGAATAAACTGCAGCACGAAGGACCACAGACTCATGAAAAGGGCCAAGTATGCCACAGCTAAGGTATAGTTTTAGTATGACAAAAAAAATCTATTGCACACAGACATAGTTTGTTTTTAGTCATCCTCCTCATATTCTAATATTTTTATGTCACTGATAATATTTATTAGTGATAAATAAGCATTGAAATCACTTTTCTTTATCCATCACAGGCCCTTATAGTGTGATCTTTCAGTTTCTACACTCTCAAGTCAATGAATACAATGTACATCCAAATGCGATTCATATCCCTAAGTACAGGTCAATTTACAAAATAAGTAGTAATGTACAATTTCCCAACAGTAATGTAGTATTACACCGTACATAGGGATAGGTAATTTCTATAGGACATACTTACTATGGCCAAATACACCAATCACAGGGTGGGAGACCTTAGCTCCACTTGCTCTTGCCAGATTCTGTCTGTACATATATAGGCCCCACTTACATTTGAAGTTGTTGATTGATCGACATAAGAACCATGTCAAAAGATGCTTCCAGGAACCGTCCTCCTAGTATGGCTCCTCTATGCTTGGAATACAAGTAGAATATTAATGTTGCTTTCCAAACTGAATATGACACAGAAATATATGGGCAGGCAAATACCTCTGACAGGGTTGTAAGTGAACATAAAATGGAAGCTGCTCAAATCAATTTGGCAATACTCTTCAGGTGCATGAAGGGGAGGAGTCATACTAAACAGAAATACAGAGAGTGTTATCCCCTAGAACACTAAATTGTACCTGAAATGATACTTGAAAACTATATGGTAATAGAGATTCAGAGATATTTGTTGCATGCATTTGTAAGTACATGGTAAGAGGCATGAATGAACCAGCTTTTGGAGGGCATGCTGGCTCTTGTAGTGCTAGTTGGAGTTCCCAGGGGTGACCCCCAGATAAGCTGGCTCTCAATTTGGATGTATTTCTGTTTTTGCCTTTATAATGAGGCCTTACAACAGATAATTACATGGCCCAGAGTGGGTTCTGTTATCATGCAGAGTAGGGACTGCCAGTATCAGAGAAGCTGTGAAGTGGCTTGGCAGCTTACCATGGCTACCAGATTTTGCTGCCTGGCTACTAGATTTTGCAGTGAGGGAGGAAGCAGATCCTCATCAGCTCCGGCGGAGATTCGTGCCTATAGTATTGCGGTGCTCATATCATGCACAGGAGTGCATGTGCTGAGTATTGCCTGCGGTGACTGCTGTGCCTCTGTCCGTCCCTGCTGTCTGTCCCCAGTCTACGCTGATCCTCCTGTACGTCCCGGCTGTCTACTGTCTCCTATCTCTGGCTGCATAGAGCTCTCCGGTAGAAGGGTCTATGTGTGGCCAGGGATTGCGGAGCGGCTTCAGGGGGATAGTGGTGTGACCACGAGGGGAGGGGGGTTTTTGTTGTACTTTCTGGCACTATTATTTTATGTGAAATATGGTCTGTTATTACTGGAGTGTGGGGGGTGGAGCAGGGGAGCTGTGCAGAGCAGTGAGGGGGCCTCCATTTTACTGTATCCATTCAACTGTGACCATTTTCTGAACTAGTATAGTGTGTATAACCGTTGCATAACACACAGAGCTGTGTTCCTCACTCACTCCTGTAATTTTTTTGGGGGGGACGGTGGTCTGGCTCCTACACTTTCATCCTGCTCCTAGATTTTAGAAAAATTTGTCAAGCCCTGGCTTACCATATACTTACAATTGCATGCAACAAATATCTCAGAATCTCTCTTACCATATAGTTTTCAAGTATTGTTGCAGGTACAATTTTTAGTGTGCTGGAGGATACCTAGGAGATACTCCCCTTTTTGTTTTTCTGTTCAGGGTTGTAAGTGATCATGACAAAATGGCGTCAGTATCCAGGGCCGTAATTAGGGTGGTGCGACCTGTTCCATGGCACAGGACAACGCAGGGCAGGGGGCGCTGTTTGATCCTTTCAATTTTTCTGTTTTTTATTATTATTGTCTCTTTTATCCCCAGCATCGCCTGGCCTCCCCTATCTCTTCCCTGGCCCTTCCCCATGAGGCCATGGCCCTTCTTCGGGTGCACTACCTTATGTCCCTATTTTAAAAAAATGAAAGGCTGGGGGGTTCACCAAAAAAGTTTAGCTACGGCTCTTTCGGTATCGCTATTACATAAAAGTGAATTCAGGGTGTAAGGGGTCATTCTACTGTAATTGGCATCTTCTTAATTGTCCATTCACTTTTAGTATCAATATTTATGTCAAATTAATAGGATTATAGTTTAAAAGTCCGGTAGTACGATTGAAAGTCAGGGGACAGTTGAATGAGGTCAGTGAAACACCGTACTGTATTTTATTTCTTTGTAATAATCCCTGCTTGGATTCTTGTGAAACTCTCTTGCTTTTAAAATACTTTTTTTTTAATGCTAAATCCTGATTTATTTCAGGAATGTTTTTTCTTTTGTTTCAGGAATGGGGTAATTGCTAAATGTAAGACAGCTGGCATTGTGCTGTCTTAAAAACAGAATTAAATGTACTTGTATTTGACAAATACTGTTGAAGAAACTCTTGGAGCTGTTTTTTATGATAAGTAATGTACAGGAGCTTAGAACTGTGAATTGAGAAGGGACAGCCATATGCATAGAGTAGTAATGAATAGAGTGTAATAAAATGAGCATTCGTGTATTTGATATGGACAGCGTTTATATTACCTTGCCTTGGTCTTTATTCTTGTCTTATATAAAATTCACTGGTCTGTTTTGAGGTTTTGTCCGGTTTTGCATTCTCACCAATTCAGATCAATGCAAGGTGGTCCAGTTGAATCCTCGCCAGGTTTTAGGTGGGTTAGAATCCCGGTCGGACCTCCTGTAGGCGTTATCTGGACAGAACTTTGACCTGGGGATGCTGGGCAGAATTTTGACCCAGGGAGTCTTTTTTTTTTTTTTTTTTTTTTTTTTTTTTTTCTTTTCATACTAACCCCTATATTGCAGGTCTACACATTAAATATGGCTTCACATTGCTTTTCCTTGCTTGAGATTTTGTTTCATTTATATTCAGTTACACATATATAGGTTGACCAACTGCTTTGATTTCTGTGGTTGCTTAGCACACTATGGAAAAATAAATATGTGCATACCAAGTTGTTAGTATAATTTCCCACCCATGTCATTCTCTCTTTTTTAGACCTATCGAGAGAGGTTCCTGCCAACTCCTCGCCAAATCTCCTTCTTTTTGTTCCATCTCTGTGATTAGATGGTTTAGTTTTGGGAGGTTAATGGCTCAGTCCCTTTGCTTTTGCTATATACATGTTTTCTTGTTTTACTTCCAGTTCACATTGGCCTTTATAGTCTGATATGTTTGATGTGGCATGCAGATTGCCTGCAGTCATTACTCCACTCTGGAGATTCATGCCTGGTCTGCTTTTGTTTACCTTGCAAAAGAATCTCTGGAATTCTTAGGGAAAAGGAAAGTTTTATTCATATCCCTCACATTTGACATATTACTGTTTTATTGGGCACAAAGAGATTGCTATATTATAGCAAGTGAGGTGGCAAGTTCACAGGATGCATTTTTGTTGAATTAGGACAGAGCTGATCTGAATGTTTTTCTTGTGTGTGGAAGGTTTTTTTCTTCCTTTTTTGTTTTGTTCATATTTTTAAATGTATTAATATAGTGTTTTATTGTGTTTTCTTGTATTTTAGGTAGATTTAGGTGGATGCATTTCAGAAACATATTTTAGGCAAAGTTTGGGTGTGAATTTCTGTTATGCGAGGACAAATGACACGTATATTAATTTTAACTGTCCATTGTGCTCCTGGCCTTATATAATATATCCTATAGAACTGTAATCCGTAAAGCTGTGTAAGTTTTCCATGTATGCAATGTAACCGTTGCTGCAAAGTTTACCTTTTATGTGCAGATCTTGTATGTCTTCTTTTTTTTTTTATTTTAGTTTGTATGATAAAGTTTCTAGGTTGACCTGATAGTGCAACTATTTTGCCTTCAAATATATTACAGGCTCCTTTTTTGTTTTAAATTGTATTGCCCCTTTTTAAAGGACTAATTTTGCTTGATTTATTTTTATATTACCCTGCTGTATTTTTTTTATACACTTCTTTAAAATTAACCACATTTTTTAAATTTATATCTAGAGAATAGTGCAAACCTGCTTCAGTAATTTGTAAATAACCCAAACATTATTCCACAATCTATTGGCTCAGTAAGTTATCAGAGTTACCGAATTGGTCACTAAGCGGTAAATCTCCTGTTTAATTTCCTTGATAGTGGGTTTTAAATCAAAATAAGTGTTATGGATTTTTTCCAGTTAACACGGTGATGCAGTAAATTCATGTGTTCTTTATATAATATGTGTAATAAGAAAAAAAAAACAATCTATTCTTAATTTGGTCACTGCTGGAGCTTGTAGAAAATCTTTAAGAAGTCATGCAGTTTATGTAAATGAGACCAGGATCTGGAAACAGCTGTTCAACAAATAGATTTAAAGAGTTCTGTGACATGTCCCCCGTGATGTTCTTCACCATATCACACGTGCCGCCTCCCCCACACCTTCCAAATCCCTGTTTGTCATGTTTAGCTCTAATTCATTGTCTTACGTTATTTTACTTATTATTGTGACATGTCCCCTGGCTTCTTTATGCTGACCACCTGCCCTGTATTAAGGAGCACAAAGTCTTCTATTCCCCCCCCCCCCCCCTGCCTGCATTTGACAGATGGTACTCAAAGAGGCAGGCAAAGGAATATTGTATCCTTCTATTTACTAGCTAAACTAAGCAAAGAAGATGCATGCAAGGCCCGAATTAAGACTTATAGGTGTTTTTAAGAGGAAACTTTTTGATACAGCAGATTATCTTTTACGCTAACTTATCATAGTATTAACACGTTGCAATGTCCTCTCAGCTCCTGCAATTTTATGTTAAAATAGGCCTATCACTTACACATGATAGGGCAGCCATTGTGTGGTTGAATCCATGTTGGCCTATCAGCCGACTGAGAGCCTGTGAGACTTTGCGCCCCTGTGCTACATGTCTGTTATGTTATGTGAATTGATAGGCTGTATTTTATATTGGTTCACCACACAAAATATCTGCCATGGCGCACAGTGTTTGGGTGAGCCCCACCCAGCTTTTGCTGAACATTTGAGAGCTACTCTGGAACATTCTTGACTATACATTTTGATCTGTCACTGGCTTTTGTCTTCGTATACAATATAAATGTCTTAGCATCTGTGTGAAGAATTTGTTTTTTACAGTGCTGCGGCACTGTAAAAAAATGAGTTATTTGCATTATACCGTTTGGCTCAAGGGAGCACCACAAACATAGATTGAATCTGTGTGAAGATGCAGAAGACTTTCAGCTAAGCAAAGTGTTATGTTTGGAGTCCTTAGTTATGCCAATTTTTACATGTATTTAATTGATGTAATTTTTGTTCTGTATAGCAGGACATGGGGAACTCGTATGCAGGACAGCTGAAATCTGCCCGGTTTGAGGAAGCTCTTCATAATTCTATAGAAGCCTCCCTAAGGTGTAACAGTGTGGTTCCACGACCGGTGTTCTCCCAGCTGTATCTTAATGCCGACAGCTCTACGTTCTCTCCAGAAGGCAAGTGTTCTGTGGAAGTATGTAAACCTGACTCTCGCTGCAGACCTGGGCAATTTAAACATATAAGCTAGGAATTCTGGTTATAACCAGAATTATTGACACCCTGAAAAATTGTGACTACAGTGAGCAGTGCTTTTATGTCCAATGCCAGTTAAATTACATGGCAGGTTGTCCATTCCCTCCTTGCAGTAGACATTCAAATGTTCTCCAGGCTGTCATTCCCTAGAGGAAGCACGAGGCAGGGGTTAATACTGGGGGATCTGCAGTAGTCTTCTAGAATAGAATCCTTTGGTTTATGCTGGTTAAAAAAAGGTGTGTGTGTGTATACGGTATATGTGTGTGTGTGTGTGTGTGTGTGTGTGTGTGTAATATATATATATATATATATATATATATATATATATCAGAGGATATAGGGCACACACTCATGAGTAGTATAAAGGCCGCTGTAGTGACGTGATATATGGGCATGTTATCTCTAATAGGGAGGAGGAGATAGAGAGCAGTAAAATGTATGTTTGGGGGAGTCAGGCAGATATCTATCTATAGTTATACATCGTGTGTGTAGCCTATGTTACTCAGAGGATCTCAAGGAACATTTCAGTAAAAGCCAATCAAAATTGGTTGAGAAATTTCGAGTCTATAGAGAACATACATACATACGAACAAACTATTTTATAGTTAGAATGAACGAACGAACCGTAAAGCAAAAGTCCTGCACCTGGCTCCTCTCGGGTGGAAGTCTGTTATCATGGAAGTCAGGTGCGCCCTCTTTCCTGCAGCACTGTCACGACCAACTCAAGATTCTCTCCTAGAGATTGTGAAATATTCACCAAAACGAACCAGAAGCTATGTGTATATATGTGTGTGTGTGTGTGTGTGTGTGTGTGTGTGTGTGTATATATATGTGCGAGATGATTCATAGCATAGGTTATGTTGGAGGAGCTCAAGGAACATTTCAGTGGAAACTCAATCATAAGTGGTTCAAAGATATACCAGGGATGTGCAGCCAGGATAGACAGCCTCCCCGGTCATACTCCTGAGAATTGATCTAAAAATGATTAGAATAATACAAAGAAGATATTTATAACTTATAAACATCTTCTTTGTTTTTTGTAATCATTTTTATAGTTAACACTCAACCAGTTTTGTGGAACTCCTTGGGACTGCAGGGAGACGAGAGATGAGGCAGCAACAGCTCAGTTTAGTCCGACACTGCTTGCAGAGCTGGGGTTGGTGCCATACCACAGGCAGTAAGCTGCACAGAGAGAAAACTAATAGAGGCATGCCTCTGAGTATGGGAGGGCGTGCCTTGAGCACTCATGGACACCTTGGATGTGTCATGTAACCAGGAAGTGGAATGCAGGTTTAGAGATCGAAGCTCAGCAGCAAGAGAAGACACAATGATGCAGGAAGGAGAATCAATGGACACTGAAGCTTAGTGTAGTGAGGGGAGAGTTATGAGACAGACTCCCAGCACTCAGACCCATCTCCATGTGTGCCTCCCCAGCCATTGACCTCACCGCACGTCACTGAGATATACACATTTTAATTTTTTTTTTTTTTTCGAACATTCATTTTTATTAGAAATTTTCAAATTCTAAGGGGATACAGGAAAAACATAGGGAAATACAGACCTGAAATACACATTAATATCACAAACATAAAATATATAATAATAAAAAGAATGTTTTTTTTCAATATCGGCGTATTATAGACAGAGGTAATTGGAATTAGAAACTACTGTAACAGACTATAAAAATCAGAATATAATGAATACAAAGAAAAAAAAAACA
This sequence comes from Taudactylus pleione, assembly GCA_031769625.1. Classification (NCBI taxonomy): domain Eukaryota; kingdom Metazoa; phylum Chordata; class Amphibia; order Anura; family Myobatrachidae; genus Taudactylus; species Taudactylus pleione. The sequence goes on along the minus strand of JAUIMM010000092.1, from coordinate 26,200,567 downwards.
ACACAATGCAGACCATCATTGCGTAACTAGTGGAAGGCATTGTACCTCTGTGGAGAACTCATGCCAGCTAAACCACTTCATAATCGGAGAGCTAGCTGAGGAGGAATAAAGACAATTCAAGATCTCCATCAGGAAACTATAATTAATTTTGGACTTAATCCAGGTGAGAGGTGGAGCCTTATCTTGTTTCCAGAACTGTGCAATAGCTGCTTTTGTAGCAATGAGAACATGGCTTATGAAATATCTATGGTATACTGGAACCTCACACATTTGAATTTTAATAATAGAATCACAGAATAATTTTTCTTGGTTTCAAGTCCACATTTTAGGACAGGGATGGGGAACCTCAGGCCCAGGGGCCGTATAAGCTCCCCCGGAATCATTTGGTCTGGCCCTCTGAGCTTTTTTCTGCTCATCTGGCTAGCAGAATGCCTAGAATGGTACCCTGCAGCCAGAATCTATGCAGCAATGCCGCCTGGAGCATCCTGAGGATGCTTCGGGCATTGCTGTAATCATCGGCAATTGTGGCCCCACCCTCGTGTGACATACCATGGAGGTGGCGTGGCCATGCCGGGCCCACAAATATGTTCTCTATATATCAAAATGGCCCTCATCAGAAAAAAGGTTCCCCACCCCTGTTTTAGCAAAATGCCTGTACTAGTTTGAATCTTAAATATCAAGCTATTTTTGTTTTACCTTTTTATTTTGATCTTCTTAAAATAGGTTTCACCAAGTTATTCTTATGTATTGCAAACTGTTAAGTTTATGATTATGTACATAGCTGAATCAACCACTAGGCCCTGGCTTTAAGCTCCCACATAGAGCCCAGTAGCACTGGGGTGCCCACAACACAGCTAACGCAGTGATTCTCAAACTTTCTGGAATCACAGCGCCCGAGAGTATGAGCACCGCTAGACCAAAAGTCTCTTTTAAATAATTTTTTTTTAAATTGTTAAAATAAGTGAATTGTGCTTAGCTGTCATCCTTGGGTTCAGTTATGTGGTGGTGGACAGGGTTTGCACTTATGTTTGTCCACTCTTTTTTTGTGATTGGCAGCCACCAGCAGTGGTTTTGACCATAAATAATGGCAACCATGAAAGTGCCACGGCTCCCAATTTGGGAACCACTGCCCTAATCCATGTTTATTTTTTTTATTATTTGTATTTTTTTTTTTTTTTCTTACAAAGCTAGTATTTTAAATGACCCCATGGAGTTTTGATCTGGTTCTGTTCATATACCTAAAATAAACTTGTGTAATGGTGGTGTATAATATGTTTCTTGATAAGGTGTAGATGTAAAACCCAAAGTGGAAGAACTAGAGAAGGACTTTGCCCAGAGGTACACCCAGAATGGCAGCCTGGATTTCTCCAACAGTCAGATGGTGTGTGAAATAGATGAGGATGATGAAGATGACATGTCTGATTCGAATAGTCCTCCTTTGCCATATGCCCAGAAACCAGCTCCTGAAGGCTCTTGTACTGTAGATGGTAAGGGCCTATTTGTCTTCTAAAATGTTAGTACAAACTGGGTTTTGCTTACAACTGTGATTGGCCAACTGGTATGCTTCAGGGGCCAAATGTGCATCCATCTAACCTTCAAAAGAGTCTAATATTACTATTTGACTCAGTAATGAGCTAAAATTATATATAATATTTTGTCAAAGCAACAGGCACTTGGGGTCAAATGTAATAGGCTGAGAGTTTAGAAAATGTGAGCGTTTTCACACACTTTTAAACTCGGCCGATGTAATAGAGTCCGTGAACAAAGCAACAGAGCAAACTCGCATGTTTTTCTGACTCAAAAAAACTCACAATTTAAAATCTCATCCATGTGTTTTCCCATTTTGAAAATAAAACTCGACCAATGTGAGTTTACTGCTAAACTCTCAAATTTTCTAAACTCTCACCCTCTTACATTTGGCTCTTGGAGGACAAACTTGTATCTTAGACGACTATTTATTTTTCCATTTATTTTTTGCAAGGTCTATGTGTTCTGTATATTAAACTTTGAAAGGAATCAAATCGATGATTTGGATGATTCAGATGATTGAAATATTGCTAAATAATACATTTTTTTTTTTCTTAACTGGGCCATGTGGAAGCACACACACACTCACTCATTATTAAACCCAGCTTCAAAAATGATTCATTTCCTAGCAGTTACACTGCCTATTTTGTGTGCTAGTTTTCCCATGAACATTATAACCAGTCAACATCATCGTGTTCTTACTTAAATGTTCATTCATTGTGTTCAAACTACTAGTATATATAGTGAATTAGATCGAACACCCCAGGAATAATTAACCACCTACTGTGGGGTATAGGGGTAATAGAAGAAAGAAGTCAGTAGTTACAAGTTCAGAGTCTCTATCCTTCTATCCTTAATTCACAGCAGGGTGTGCATTATCCTCCTATATACAATCTGTCCATTCTATTCTGCATATAGAAGTGATACTTCTCAATTTCACATTGTTTCTGAAGTACTCTGTGGTTTTGGTCTCCCAACACACACAACCTTTGCTATTTTTTCCTCCCACTCAAAACATAATGGAATATAATACTGTTGTTTCACTTCTATCAGGCTTCTGCCAAGCAGGAAAGGATTTGCGTCTAGTTTCACTCAGCAAAGAACAGATAGACGTTCCTTCAGGGTTCCTTTTGGTTGGAGCAAAGACTCAGAGTATTCCAGAGCACATTCTTGTCTGTGCAGTGGATAAAAGGTTTCTTCCTGATGATGATGGGAAAAATGCACTTTTAGGTAAGTTGTGACCAATCCTAGCAACTACGTTGTGAGATGCTCATCATATTTCACACACATTTTTATTTTGCATAAGTTAACTTCTGCTTTAAAATTGCTGTTGATATATTTAATAATCAGGTACATAATAACTCTCTCTCCATCTGTCTGTCTGGTGCATGTCTTCTGTTGCGCTGTCTGTCTGTCGCAGGCCTGCTCTGCCTGTCTGCTCAACTGCCCACTCTCTAGCTTGCTCACCCTCCCACTCTCTAGCTTGCTCGCCCACTCTCTAGCTCACTCTCACGCCCACCCTCTAGATTGCCCGCCAGATCGTCCACTCTCTACCTCGCTCACCCTCCCACTCTCTAGCCTGTCTGACTGCCCTCTCTAGCTCGCCCGCCCGCTCCCTCTCTAACACGCCCATCCTCTCTCTAGCTCGCCCGTCTGACAGCCCACTCTCTCTCTCTGTCTGGCATGTGCCTCTGTTACTCTGTTTTTATACTTGCAGAATAAATGTCATTTTTTTTTAAAGGTTTTTCTGGAAATTGTGTTGGCTGTGGAGAACGTGGGTTCCGGTATTTCACAGAATTTTCCAATCATATAAACCTGAAACTTACAACTCAACCAAAGAAGCAGAAGCACTTAAAGTATTACCTAGTGAGGAACTCCCAGGGGGTACTCTGCAAAGGTTCAATTATCTGCTGGAAAGGTAAGTCACAACAGCAGTGATGGTCATTTAAAGTTTCAAAAGTTACCCCTTTCCTGAAAATTCTGTTAGTCATCGAGTTCCACAACTTTAAACTTTAATCCAGATTATTTGCCTGGTGTTTGATGTTCCAATTGATCTGTTGGGTTCCATGATTCCTTCCTTGGTATTGACAGTAATACAAGTTCAAAATTCTTCTTGCATCCTCGGTGTTGCTGATTGCCAGCATGGTACCAGTTTGCTAAAGCTTTCATTTGCGATTGTAAGGAGAGCATCACTGAACTACATTTGTGACTTGCCATATCTGCCCTGATCCTTCCCCAAGCAAGCAATATTTTTGCTTGGGAGTAGCAGTTTTTAACTGGCGATAATGAGTATAATAGTCTATGGTGTGATAGCGCTTGTTCAGTGGACCAGTGCTGTGCTTGGGGTTTTCACCGGCTTCCCTTACAGGAGATGCTACAGAAGGTATACTTTGTGGGCCGGATCGTTGGGCATCGATCTCTGACAGGGGGCCTGCTGGTCGGATCAGTGTTTCTGCCGGTCGCCTTTTTGGAGGGCTTACCACGGGAGTCCTTCTCCTTCCTCTCCCGATGCTCAGCTGACTGTTCTTTCCTTCATATTTCTGAATATACTTAAAAGCTCAAGGCCCCTCTTTTATATACCTGCAGCACAACCCGCAACAAAACATATCTATCCAGTGCAAACGGAAACAAACTACGTCAATTTATTTTTCAGAGCCTCGAAGTCGACCAGTTCCAGTTGTTAAGCAAATGACTTCCCCCTCGTTGACTTCAGAGAATGGAAATAGTAATGAATATAAATCAGGATTCTTGCATTCAGGTAAAGTGGCAGTAAACAACAAAAGTTTGCAGTCAGGTAATCTGCATCTATCTTCTGTGATTGCGTTGTGTTTGGTTGTGCAATATTATGAAAATGAAAGCAACAGCGGCTCCTACCCTCTTATTGGAGGGGGCCTGCCGCTGCTCTGGCCGGCCGGGTCCCGTCGCCTGCGCAACATATCTGTCAGGCACTGGGACCAGCGCATGTGCATAATCGGCGGTGGCGCAGCGCATGCACATAATCACCGGCTTCTAGAGACTGAATTGACTTATGCCCCTAGGAGCCGTGTAGGGCTCCTAGGGACAAAATCGCAGCCCGGACTGGCAGTCCCAGGGGAGGAGATACCTACCCCTTGGGCTGCCTTTCCTGTGCTTGACTGGCAGGTGGTGCTGCCAATGGGAAGCCACCTCCAGTCACAATGTAGCCAGTGCAGTCACGGACTACAACTGCCTCACTGAAGTGGCGGATTTTACTGGGGGGCTGCAGCCCCTAGGTAAAATCCGCCATTGTACGTAATTATTCCTAAGTGGCTTTTAGGCCTCTATTTTTATTTGTAATTTCTCGAGTATTTCTCAGGGGTAGGGTGGTAGGGTGATCCCTGCTATTGGTATGGGGTATAATGTATAAAATCTAGTCAATCACAGGAAACCGCAACGTTTCAGTGCCACTAATTTGCACTGTCCTCAGGCCCGAGGACAGTGGCGATTAGTGGCACTGAAACGTTGCTGTTTCCTGTGATTAATTATTAAAACAAAACCTATTTTCAGCACCCTGAGTGCCACTATTGGATGTTAAGTATTTACAGTTGCTTTTGCGGGCATCGGGCCAAGTTAATTTATACATGGGAGAGCCCGGACTGTGCGTATTTTTATATATATATATATATCTATCTATCTATCTATCTATCTCTATCTATCTCTCTCTTCAAAAATAAATGGCACTCTGAGACAACATGTAGCGATAAACCAGTGTAACCATTACATTGGTTTATCTCTACATATTGTCTTTGATTGAAAGAAGGTACTCTCCAAAGACTGAACGGATAGCCCAAATGCAAATTCTAATCGGCAGCACTCTAAAAAAAGAGACTCAGGGGTCTATTTACTAAGTAGCGTTAGGAGACAGAGTGAAAAGTGAGAAGGTGCCAGCCAATCAGCTCCTAACTTCCATCTCACAGGCTGTGTTTGAAAAATGACAGTTGGGAGCTGATTAGCTGGCACCTTATCACTTTTCACTCTGTCTCCTAACACAACTTAGTAAATAGACTCCTGAGCCTTGTGGGTTTTTTTTTTTTTTTTTTGAGTGCCGCCGATTGGAATATATATATATATATATATATATATATAACAAAACAATTATGAAGTCCAGAATAGGTCCACATACCGCCCAACATGACCCTCTCCAGGAGGGTCACAATGGTCTGGTTCTGGACTTCCCTGGTAAGAGGTGGGGCTGCAGCGCAGTTCATAATTCAAATAGGGGAGCCACACCAACTGTCATTTCACACGCTACCAAACATCACTGGCTGGGACTCACTGGCAGTTGGTGTGACTCCCCTATTTGAATTTTGGACTGTACTGCAGCCCCGCCCCTGGAGCCACCACCAATCATAAATTACCAGGGAAGTCCAGGACCAGAGCATTGTGTCCCTCCCTGGAGAAGGTCATGTTGGGAGGTGTGGGTCCGTACTCACGATATGTTTAAAACTTTTTGCTGGGGTGACCAACGCATATAGGACATAGTCCCATTAATCCAAATTTATAAGAGAAAAAACTCGGGGTGCATTCACCAGGCTTCATAAAAATATCCTTTAATTAACCCATAGAGCAAATAGGAACAGCATAATGTTGATGTTTCGGTCCTACAGCATGGACCTTTGTCAAGACTCAAATACAAGTGATACGTGGAACATGCATATACCCACCCCAATCCACAAAACCACCCCCCAATTACCAAAAAACACTAATGATCAAAGACAGTTGCAAGCATATCCATCTTCTGACAATCAACTACCATGTATTACCTTTAATAGTTTAATGTCAGGAACACCAAAATGAGACCCCTCAGGGGAACCACGCTGTGCTCTGGTGTGCGTTCCACTCTCATCCACTTCCTGTGCCCTGAAGCGCAGTATGACATGTTGCCATGGTAACCAGCACACGCTTCCTGTCAGACAAAGCAGGAGCCATGCTATACTCTGGCGTGCGTTACACTTGCATCCACTTCCTGCGTCCTGAGGCGCATTGTGACGCGTTACCATGACAACCTGCTCGTGTATCTTAATAACCAAAGCCAGCTAATCAGCTCTAGCGAGTGTATACCGCTAATAGACTATTTCCTTATCTGTGGGATACATACATACCAAACAGACTGGCGGCACTCACGCGGCTTGTATTAACAGCAGTGTATTTTACTCCTAAAAAACACTGCTGTTTATACAAGCCGCGTGAGTGCCGCCAATCTGTTTAGTATTTGTGTTAGACCTATAGGGTCTGTGGAAGGCACCAGCGTATGTATGTGTGTGTGTATATATGTGTGTGTGTATATATATATATATTATATATATATATATATATATATATATATATATATTATAATATAATATATATATATATATATATATATATATACACACATACATAGAATGCCCTTATCTTGCACTAAGATGTTGCAGCACCTCAAGTAGCTCCCATGTTAGTGGAAACAGTACATAACAAAAAATACTTAGAGGGTGTACTAAGCTCGAGAATTCTTTAATTGAAAAGAAGAGTTTGAACTCTATATTGTAGCAATAGGGGGAAAGTCCAATTGGGATTGTCAATGCTGGACACTGATGAAAAATGTTCCTTTCTTTGAACAGTCATCTGTGGATTTTTCAGACAATTTCTCAACAAAGGTTTCTAAAAAGAAGACCCTCTCACCAAAAAGCACCCAGAAAAAAATGGCCAATAAGGCCTCAAATTAGATTCAATCAAAAGTTTTTTTTTATTAAAATTCACTTGTCACTAGACACACATTTGCAAAATATAACTTCCTTAGTAAAATAATTGCTTACACCAACAATAATCCATTACCACAGTATGGGAAAAGTGTGAATCCTGCTGCTACCCACATAGGGCTGGATCTTTTACAGCAGGTTCCTCCCTTAGGGCAATCGGATTGCAAAGATAAATACCCTATGCATTTCGTCCATGAGGACTTCATCAGGGGTAAACCATTCAGAACATAAGAGGTAACCAATCCTGGTAACAAGTAGGTAGAATAATATCCTTATACCAATTTGAACTTGTGAGGTGAAACAAAATCACTCCTGTGATAAGCTCTGACCTGTTCCCAAGGTAAGGCTGCTATGTTGGCTAAATACTCTTACTGCTAAGAGGCCTCAAAGACTTCGGCACTATATGACTAGTTTTTAGCAGAGGCTTTCCTCATTTCAAGACTGATTTTATTCTTGACAGAAATACAATCATATGCCTCAGCAAAAGCACCTACAATTCTGAATTCAAGTACTCCTCAGGATCTCTCCCGCAATAAGGGTATTGTGAAGCCTTTCCCGTTACCAATGCATATTGTGGGAAAGAGTTTTTCTGCAGGTGAGTTACTATTATTGTAGAGGTTCCCTTTTTTTCTGTAAGTTGCATGTTCATGTAGCAGGCACATGGCCAAATGTTCATGTTGGATATATTTCAGCACCATCATTTCATGCACCAGAAGTCTCCAATGGAACCACAAGTGGAGCAAGAGCCACTGTGTTAAATCCTACACCTTCTCAGCCTCTCGCTCACTCAACATCGCCGAGCCCTAGCTGCGTTGCTGGGGACAATGGTATGGAGTGCATGCTGTAATTCCGTCTTATTATTAAAACTGTTCAAAAATAGACCCCTTTATTTTCACGATAGATATATTCCATAACATGGAGACTAACCAGGACTACCCAACTTTGTCACTTTTATGCTATAACCAGTTGAATTCTATAAAAATAACTTGTATGATGAGTGCCTCTTATTAATTTTCTTTATTTTGATAATCTATAGTCGCTCTTATTAATAAATATAATTGTTTTTCTTAATTACATCTGGATTAATAAAGGTTCCGTTTTCTTGATTTTTACATGAACAGCAATGATTGCTTTTTCTGGCCCACCCAAGAAAAGACACAGAGGATGGCCTCCTAGCTCGCCGGTTCAAGCACCAGTTATGCCTTTTTCTGCGCCACCTGTCCGTCCAATCACAAGGCCTGGTAATTATTCTGCTCCACCATTCTGAGTGCATTTTTTATTTTTGAGGCTCTTATTTTTGGATTGCATTTATCCATGTTTGACGGTGGTACTTTTTTTATTGTAGCCTCTCTGTCGCAGCCTGCATTGGGAGCTGTTTTCCAGCCGCAGCCGATTCCAGCAGGAGAGACTGTAATTGTGCCTGAAAATCTGTTGAATAGCACCGGCGTGCGGCCTGTTATATTGATAGGTGAGAATTAAATTATTGAACTTGTTTGCGTGCAGTACCTATCCCTGCTGACTTTATAACGTAACTATATAATAGAAAGTTATTGATGCATTCAAATGTTGTAAGCCTTTTGTTACTAATGTAACGTATTGCAGTGGAACCTTCTATTAAATACTGCACAGTGAGCAAACAAAAAGCTAAATCTAGAAATAATAAATATCATCTTCATGGTAACGTACTTACGTTGGATGTGCTTACATTTCAAGTTAGACAACAAAGTAGTAACCAGATTGTTTTGCATGCAATCATAGAGCGCTAAATGTACCCGATACACCCAATGTTTGGGATGGTCTCTAAATGGGCCAAATGGTTGTTTTCTGCCTACAAATTCTATGTTTCTGGCGCATAATAGCAAGCACCCCAGACACACCCGAAGAAATAGTTTCTCAACTTGCATTTACCAGTAATTAAGCACCAATGTAGTTTGTGATAGATGTAACACAGATCTGATCTTTCCTCTAATAAATGGAACGCTGCTTACTGAATACTTTGCTGAAAAGTATTTAGTAAGCAGGGCTCTATTATAGATTATGTTTTATAAAATGACAATTTCTAATGGCACTACTATCCTGTGTAACTTAATTTTGGAGGTAAAAGCAGTTACTCCGAAAAAGTTGTCTCGTACTGTCCACAGATTTGGTTGTAGCTCCCTTGTTATAGTATTTGCCTGGTCTCTTAAACAAATATTTGGATGACAGGTTAAAGGTAGAATTAGGTCTGTTTCAACTGCCGATCAATGACTTTTTTTTTTTATAAAACTAATGAACTTTAGTCGTACGACTAAGAGAACAGGTTTTTCCTCTGTGATTTTCTTTATTTACCATCAGCAGTCCTCTGTAAACCCTTATTTAATAATTAGTGTGTGGGGCAGTGATTGTAAAATAAATAAATAAATGTAAGTATATTTTTGAATTCCCTGCTCCTGCTGCAATATCCTGGCTCTGATTCGCTGTGGTATTGTCATGGTTGACAGAACCTGTGGTTATTGTACAGTAGCATTATAACCCAACTGCAATCTAACTGGCGTGTGGGGAGACCGTGAATAGAAGGTTTATGCTGCAGGAGCAGGCTTACTGTGGCAAAAAGAAGGAAATACGCTGGGCAGAAGGAAAGGATGTATATTTTTAAATGGCTGCTCTCCATAAAATAATTATTACATACATATATCCTGCAAATATGTCCATTTTTGTAGTCCTGAAGTATTATTGCTATTTATTAATTATTAAACCAGGCTTACCGACTTTCTGGCTGCAACTTCCGGGAGGGAGCAGCCAGATCGGCATGACAGGGGGCGTGGCCAGCGTAAGGAGGCGGGGCCAACCATGATGTGAGTATTTGGGGGTGGAGCCACGCGATCGTGTCATTTTGGCCCCGATTCAGAGGTAATTGCGGGGGGGATAGGAGGGGTGGGGGGCAGCCGGGAGGATTGCCTGCCTTCCCGGGAGGTCGGGAGCGGCACCCGATTTTCGGGAGGCTCGCGACCAAATCTGGAGGGTAGGCAAGTATGTATTAAACTTATAATGCCGGGACTATTAAGGGGGAGATGTTCCAAACCTTGGAGAGAGAGAGTAATAAACAATCAGCTCCTGTCTCCTTCCAGGCTGTGTTTTGAAAAATGACAGTCAAGAGCTGATTGGTTGTTACTTTATCTCTCTACAAGGTTTTATACCTCTCCACCTAAGTATTTACAAAACTTTCACTAGGTAGATATAGGGCTGTATAAGGTGCGAGGGAGTACTTGCCTTCAATTAACCCTCAGTGTGTTGCACTGCTTTGATTGGCACTGGAGCGGGGTTTGGGACAACTTCTATAGATAAGGAAACCAGATTGCGTGACAATGCCTTTTCTATATCACATGGGACCCTGGAAACCATTTATTTGGGGGGGGGGTGTAATATCATCATTGGCACAAGCACCCATTTTTTGTCTATAGCACTTGTAAGCTTCACACTGTGAGGCTGTTCTAAGTTGCACTGAAAGTAGCTGCGGAAGCCATATTCACTCCCTTATGCTAATGCCAGAGTCCATAGGACTAAATGCAAGTGGAAACCCGCTCCACCCATTGGTTTTACACCAGTCGCTGCAACCATCATTGCTAGTATCTGCACGTGCACCAGCCTCTAGCTAGGTGCAAGGAATCTGCCGTCCCTGTATGCAAGACTCAGAATCGCACAGAGATTTTGATACACGCCCATGACACTGCCACAAGTCAGGACGGTTACGTATGATTGCATTGTTACCATCCAGTTCCCGTCCTGAAATGTCCTATTTCACGGAAATACCGATCTGACCAAGTCGTCATCTGCACATGCCCTGTATTTAAAAACTCTCCATTTGTGTCCATGATCAGAGATTGGTCCAACTCGGAATCAGGTCCTGTATCTTGTCCAGCATACTGTGACCTGTAGGGATCTCCACAAAGGGTTCTGCTTACTGTCTGCACCTGTAGGGCGATAATCATGAGTGTCCACCCATAACAATGTAACTCTGAGAAGTATGTTCCACTGGGGCTACTCCATCTAAACAAAATAGTGCAGGCACTTACACTGAGCTCACTGTCCCTCTGTACAAAACACAAACTACCAAACGGACAATTTATTTAAAAAAAAAAAAATACAAATTTTTTATTTTTTGTATTATTTAATAAAGTTTTGAATGTATTTTTAAAAATATATTGAAACATTTTATTTAAAAAAATATTTAGATCACCCACCCCCAGTGTCAATGAGCCTCCTGTATTGGTACCACCCCCCCTCCCCATGTGTCACTTTATATATAGATGTGTATTTTTAATATATCAGCACAAGATGCCTGGCGTGAGTGAGCTGCCAGGTCCCGTGCTATTCTGCTAGCATCAGGCGTCTTTTATTGAGTCGCGATGCAACTAGGACGCACCAGCAGACTGTTGATTTGTATATCTGTGTGCAGCTGAGTCTGTATATGAACCACAACGGAACTTGGAATGAAAAAAGCTGCGGCTGCTACATTGTAGCACTTTGTATACAGATTCAGGGACTCGGTAGTAGACAGATATACAAGTGTCCTTTATCAAATTAATCCGTAAAGTCTGCTGGTGCGTCCCAGTTTCATCTGTCTGGTGCTAGCAGAGTCTCACGGGACCTGGCGCGCTGGGAGGGGCTTTTTGGTGCGACTGCAGCAAAGATGTGTAAGGCAAGAGCTGTACATTGTGAATTGGTTGCAGGATTAAGGATCATTTCGTCATATTGTGAATCCACATTGTTTATCTATGCACACCGTTCCTGTTGTTTCAGTTCTGGTTATTCATTTCGGTTTGTTTTATATGTACTCTAAATTTAAAGTTTCATTTTTAACAAATTAAATTTGTTATGTAAGAGTCTGCCCCTTTCGCAGAGCACTTCCCGTCTCCTTGTGTTTCTGTTCTTTATTGCACCTCTGTTTTGGTAAGGCAAGCATGGCTTTATGAACATAGTGGATTCATAGGTGTTATAAGTATTTTACACCTCTGCGATCATTTTGATAGTTCAGTGAAGTCCAGTGCAGTCCCCCCTTCCCCATTCTTTAATACAGCCAACAGATCCACAAGTGGTCTGGAAAACATGAACTGTTAAGCTGGCCACACATATAAAGATTCTGTCCAACCAGCCAACTAGTTGATTGGTTGGAATGAAAATCTGGTAATGTATGGGAGTAACTGATGATCAGCAATTTGCTCCTAAATGCCAGAAAACAGATGAAAATGGTCGTTCAGACAAGTTTGTTAAATGTTTGATCTAAACAATTTGTTCAAACAACAGTTTTTGTCCATTTTCCAGAATTTGGGAGCAAATTGCTGATTGTCATTTGCTTTCATACCTTACCAGATTTTCATTCCAACCAATCAATAGTTGGCTGGTTGTACAGGTAATCTTTACATGTGTGGCCAGCTTTAGTGGTCCTTGAGGCATGTTTGGCCACCCCTCATCTAAGGCAATTATTCAGAATCTAACTTTCACTTTTCACGTGCAGTTTATAAAATCCAGTTAAAGATCTGAAGTCCAATTTTACTTTGACTGTGTGGTAAAAGTGCTTTAACTTCTTTTAACCCATTTTTGTGATAAATATTTGCATGTGTGCCGTTACAGGTTTTGGTGTCCTGCCATATTTCTATGGCAATGTTGGGGATATTGTTGTAAGTCCATTGTTGGTGAACTGCTACAAGTTACAGGAATTGGAAAAGAAGGAACTGGATCAGATGGGAGTGGCCAGCAGCCAATTCTTGAGTGTGGAAAACCTGATCCTTCTGACTATCCAATATCTTGTGCGGCTTGGTGAGAATTCAGTGCTCAGCTAATTTTCTTGTTTTTCCAGCTTGTTTCCAAATTGCATTATTGTGTCTCATATATGCTGCCTTGCAAGAGTTTTGAGTTACCAATGCACAGAATTTAAAGCAAAAAATACTTGTAAAGCCTCTAACGCAGAACCCAGTCTCATGGAAAAGGGTCCATGTTCTTTATCTTTGTAGATAAAATCACACTGGTAAAACTTTTATTGTTTTTAAAAAAAAAAAAAAAAAACAAGCTAAACTTTGTTTTTTCTTTTACCTTCTTAAAACTCCAAAATAAATGTTGTACTTAATTGTTTTAATTTTTCTTATTGTAAGTTCTTAATTGTTAACTTAATTGTTTTAATTTTTCTTGTTGTAGGTTCTGATCAGATACCGATTCGTGAAGTTTTTGAACAAATTGTGCTTAAAGCATTACAGGAATTTACTTATAAAGAGCGCTCCATGCAGCTGCACCCTCAAGGCATGTGCTTGTCACAGGCCCAACTGCCCTGGCTGGCTCGCTTATTAGCCAGCGTTTCTCAGGATCTAGTACATGTCCTCGTTACACAGAACTCCCTGGCAGAGGGTATCTCCGAGACCCTCCGATCTATAAGTGATATGAAACCTCAGCAGAAGCTCCCTGACTATGTAGTAGCGATCTGCTCCTCCAAGGTGCGCGGAAATGAGTTCTGTGTGATCGCCCTTGGTGAGTAAAACCTTTTACATTATTTTACTGTATAGATTAGTGAAACTTTTTATAGTTGTAGGGTTTCTTTTTGAAAAATATAGACCTTTTTAAAGTTAACTATGCTTTATTTTCTGGTGTCTTGCACAATAATGGTGGTTGCACCTGAATGGCTGGATCCCAAGGACTGCACTGTTCCTTTGAGTCAGTCCTGATTTACATTGGCAGTTGCTATGGGCCTCCATGCAGATAGACAGAGTACAACCTGAGTGGCAGAGCATCATTAGGCTGCTTCAGTCTGCCAACATAATGATACGAGGGTCCATGTGTGGTTAAAGTTGTATAGAACTAAAGTTTGACATGTTTTTAGAGCAGTAGGGGGTAGATATAAAATGCTTCACAGGGGGTGATTAAGTTCTTTTTATAAAGAGTTTACCAAATATCTTGTTCTATTAAGTGTCTGTAAAGTCCACAATATGGCTGCCACAAAGGGGCCCTCTGTGCATTAACGTGAAGTCCATGGATTGTACCCATCACCTACACAGTATGGAAGTCGTCTGATATCAGTAGAAACTATTTATCTCTAGCCTACAGATATCCTGCCCAGTTTTTCCCTTTGGAGAAATATACCCACTTAATTAGAATACCCATTTGTGACACATGAGAGGGAATTATTGGTATAACTATTTGTAGTCTCTAAACCTAATTCTAAACTCTCCTGCTACATGACCAGTTTCCCAGAGCGCTAAGATAATTTAACCTGTTGCGATTAGAGGTTGGGACACCCCTTACAGTCTTTCAGCTGCTAGGGACACCGATTTTTTTTAATACCTGGAGCACTGTACGCCATTTATTTTAACATGGAAAATAAGTATTTTCGGGTGTCCAGTAACATGCATTTTCTGGAAAGGACACAAGTGTTCTCTTAGATCTGCTATTCGGACCCATTTTTTTCCAGTTTTCCTGCACTGCTTCTTGACCTGGCTACTGAGGGTGTTAAAGATGTTTTGCTGCTCTTCTGAGGCCCGGGAAGATGGATGGGGGGGGGGATAGACCCTTCACCAATAGGAGTTTAATATGGTGGGAGGACACCAGCCTCTAGGGCTGGGTGTGTCACACTTTAGTGACATTCTCAGGGTCTTTGGTCTTAGGCAGAATTGTACTCTGTCAGAGATGGGGTCACTCTGCTTAGGAAAACACTTTCTGTGGTGAGGAAGGCCCATAAAGATCCAGTCAGACAAATGCCACATTCGTGTCCTACATCACCAATCATGGCTGATAACAAAAAAAAGCTCCCTTACTGTGAGAGAAATCTGCTACATATTGTGATGAGTGGTACCAGAATGTTCTGGTTACAGCAGGGGTCTTTCAAGCCACGGTACACTGACATTTTAAACATGCCAGTGGGCCTACCTCTATGCAATGCCAGTTTATGCTAGGGGCCTTTCATAGCCTAGGTTTAGCTACTGTCTTCAACAGTTAGGCCATTGAAGCCTCTGACCTTATGGCTAAGGATGTTGTATGATAAGGTAGTTGACACCATTCTTATTTAGTCAGTATTGGTTAATTATTATATTGAGGCATGAAAAGAAGTGGATTCCTACCTCTTCATTTCTTGTACTCAGTCTACTACTATTTTACAGGAGGTCCTTTGGCCCTTGAGGGTTTAGTTTTTACGTCTCTGCTTTCTTTCGGAGAAAACTTGCACTTTACCTGAAGTACAGACATTCTTCCAGGGGGGTCATGCAGATGCCAACACCATATATCACCATACATAACTCTTGGATTTAGAGTTTATTACTTGCAAGAAATCGCTCTTTTGGCTATATTTACATCAAGGGGAGTTCAGAGCTTGAAGCTTGTCCTGTAAGCCTCCACATTTCCTCCAAGAAGATGGGGCTATTCTCTGAGCTAACACTTTTTTTCAGCCAAATAGTGCTCCAAATCGCATGTTAATCCAAACATTGATTCCGGCCCTAGACCATGATAGGAATAAAAGGGCTCTTTTCACTCACCTATTCTGAGTCTGGAAGCGTTACAACTTGTGATGTTATTAGGACATTAGATCTTTTCTCCACAGTATAGATGTTGAAGCTGACCATTGCCAGGGGAATTACTTTGATGATTCAACAAACTCTTAGTGTAGCAGGGCAGCCTTTTATTCGTAGTGTGAGGGCACATTCTACAAGATCAGTGGGTGCTTTCTGTGTGGTGGTGTAGGGGACCTCGGCTGAGCAGCTCTGTCTGGTGGTAACATGGTTTTCTTCCGGCATGTTTTCAAAGTTTGCTGTGTTTACGCTCAGGCATGGATGGTTGGAAGGTGCTTCACATCAGTTCTAATTAGGGGTGTGCATTGGCCACTTTTCGTGTTTTGGATCTGGATCTTTCTTCGTGTTTTGGATCTGGATTGGTTTTGCCAAAACCACCCTTCCATGTTTTGGGTTCTGGGTTTTGTGTTTTGGATCTGTATTTTTTTTAAAAAAAAGCATAAAAACAGCTAAAATCACATAATGTGTTGGTTTTTCTGCTCCTATGCTATTATTAACCTCAATAACCTTAATTTCCACTCATTTCCAGTCTTTTCTGAACACCTCACACCAGTGTTTTTATGTCCAAAAGGTTGCACCGAGGTAGCTGGATGACTATGCTAAGCGACACGAGTGGGCGGCACAAACACGTGGCCCATCTAGGAGTGACACTGCAGTGGCAGATTGGGGCCTAGTTTTTCAAACTGCCATCCTAACAGTACATAATGCAAAGAAAAAAGAGGTGCAAGAAGGAATTGTCCTTGGGCCCTCCCACCCTTATGCTGTATAAACAGGACAAGCACACTTTAACAAACCAATCATTTCAGCGCCAGGGTCTGCCACACGACTGTGGCTGAAATGATTGGTTCGTTTGGGCCCCCACAAAACAAGCTGGCAATTAATCTGTACCTGCACAAACTGGTTCTACGGAGGCAAGATGTCGTCCTCATCCTCCTCATTCACCGATTCCTCACCCTCTTCAGTGTTGTGTACATCCTCATCCACAGAGTATTAAGTCGTCCCCGCTGGAATCCACCACCACAGGTCCTTCTGTACGTTCTGGAGGCTGGTCTCCCTGGAAGAGTTGATAATTCATTTTTATGAACATCATATTCTCCACATTTTGTGGAAGCAACCTCCTACGCCTTTCGCTGACAAGGTTCCCGTCTGCACTAAACACTCTTTCGGAGTACACACTGGAGGGGGGGCAACTCAGGTAAAATAGAGACAGTTTGTACAGGGGCCTCCAAATTGTCTTTTTCCTGCCAGTACAGGTACGGACTGTCTGACATGCCTACTTGGATGCTGTCACCAATGTAATCCTTTAACAGACAGACGCACACTTGTTGCTGCTACTTTGAGGATGCATGTGCGGCTACAGCCCACACAATTCACAAAGACAGGAAAAAAAATAAGAATTTTCTGTGGAGCGCACTTTGAGGGTTACACCACCCTTTAACGGACAAGCCAGCTGGTCCTTTACTTATGACACAGGCACACGCTTGGCGCTGCTCCTTTGTTAATGCACGTGCAGCCACAGTGCACACAATTCACAAACACAGAAAATAATTCCTCCACCATTCTGTCAGTGGTGACAGTATCATATGCAGTGACAGTAGACATGTCAGAAATTGTTGGCACGTCCTTCAGTCCGGACCAGATGCAGGAGCGTATCTACCTATAGGCCATCCTACGCTTGGCGCTGCTCCTTTGTTAATGCACGTGCAGCCACAGTGCACACAATTCACAAACACAGAAAATAATTCCTCCACCATTCTGTCAGTGGTGACAGTATCATATGCAGTGACAGTAGACATGTCAGAAATTGTTGGCACGTCCTTCAGTCCGGACCAGATGCAGGAGCGTATCTACCTATAGGCCAGGATGGCACTCGCCAGAGGCGCCAGCCTAGGGGGGGCACCATCCGGCGGTGCCACCCGTGGCCCAGGGACAGAATTTTTCTAATGAAAATAGGCTCGCCGCTCCCTCAGGAACTGCTGGTGACAGGAGCATTTGTTTCCTTAAACAGCCTGTCCGAGCGAGGTCCCACCCATGAAACACTGCCGGGTCACCACACACACCTCTGTCCGTCTCCTACTGGATTAGCAAGGGCCGGGGGTCAGTCAGGAAAACCTGGGCATAACAAATGGCGGTGCAGTGAAAGGCTTCACATGCCCTTCCTGCGCCACATAGTCTGTGTGTCTCCTCCGGGTGACGTCACCTACAGGGTCAGGTATGCTGCCGGCTGCCTGCCTGCCCGTAGATTCAGTGAGAAGCTAGAGCTGAGTTCAGTGGAGGCGACCTCGGAGGGACTCCTACTCATCGAGACCTCACTATATGTCTGTGTATATGTATATGTGTGTGTATATATTATATATATGGGTGGCTGGCTTGGGAGACAGAAGGAGGTGCTGGCTGATGAATCATGGGGGGCTGGCTGGAGAGACAGAAGGGTGACATTATAAGTATTTATTGTATAGTATAATTTTTCAGAAACTATGGGGGGGCGTCAGTCCATTACGTTGCCAGGGGTGCTCGGACCCCTAGATACACCCCTGACCAGATGTCCAAACCGGCCCTTGACTTATGACACAGGCGCACGCTTGGCGCTGCTGCTGTGTTGATGCACGTGCGGCTACTGCGCATACATTTCGCACACAAACACAGAAAAAAAAATTGTTTATTTTTTGTGGAGTGCACTGTGGGGGTTACTCCACCCTTTAACAGACTTATGGGACACAGGCGCACGCTTGGCGCGGCTCCTTTGTTGATGCACGTGCAGCTACAGTGCACACAATTCACAAACACAGAAAATATTTTTTTATTTGGTTTGGAGTGCACTTTGGGGGTTACACCACCCTTTAACAGACGAGCCAGCCTGCCCTTTACTTATGACAGACAGACGCACGCTTGGAGCTACTTTGTTGATGCACGTGCGGCTACTGCGCATACAATTCACAAACACAGAAAAAAATTTTTTTTTTGCACTTGGGGGGAGCACCCCTGATGGACAGAGCACTACAGCACCCCTTTACACAGCACAACACAGCCAGCCCCTATGGACTTTGGAGGAGTGGACACAACCCCTATGGACAACAGCAGCACAGCACAACACTACACTACACTGCACTACACTACACTACACTACACAGCCCAGCCAGCCCTAACTCCCACCCCCCCTCTTCACTGTCCACAGCCGAGTGAGAAAATGGCGCCAACGCGGGTACCTTATATAGGATCCAAAACTCGCGAGACCCGGAAGGTGGGATGATGACATTTTGCCTCGATTTCAGATCCGAGTCAGGCGGGAAAAGTCGGACCTGACTCGGATCGGGGGGTTCGGATTTCAGAAATCCGAACCCGCTCACCCCTAGTTCTGAGCATGCCCAACCTTTAAGGGCAGCTTTGGTATTTGCCAAGGAATACTGAGTCCTTCAATTTGATGATAAAGATATAAAAATTTTATACTTGTGTTAAATGATGATCCATTGAGGGGCACTAAATGACCATCCTTATACATTCTAGTTTTCTTTTTATGTTTGATCTTTTTTTCATGTTGACGTCTTCCGTCCCTCTCTTATTTTTCCTAACTTTCCTGTCCTGTGAGTCTCGATTTAGTCAATTAACTGGCTTCATTCCGGGAGAAAAGTATAGAGGGGGAGGACACTTAAATTCTTAGTGTTTATTCTTAGTGTTACAAATTAAAGTGCCCACGCTTCTATACTCCAGGTATTCTGTCCCCCACCCAATTGTCTATAAGAAAAATATTAAACTATATAAAAAAAAAAAATCCCATTGTTGTTTTGCTGAGGTAAAATGAAAAGTCATCAATAGACACCAAAGTATATTGCTGAGCTGATCAAATTATTATTATTTATATACATTTTCCATGTAATAACTGAGTGAATGATGCAGTGGTACATGTTTACATTGCTTACATGAGTGTCATTTTTACTCATCCGTTAAGTATTCTTTTTAGAATAGTAAGCCATTTTAAATGTAATATCCATAGTAAACGGTATGTTTGCAGGTTATGATTTTGATTTAGTAACGTGTTTTTTTTATTGTTTCATTGATTTGTTTTGATGTGTGTGTTATTTCAGCACAAGTAATTATTTATTATTTATTTGGGTCTCTTTTTTTTTTTTTTTTTTAAATAATTGACGGCTGGCTGAAAAAATATTGCAGGCCATTAGATTGGTGCAAGTGATGCAACAAAAGTATCAGTATAAACCCAGCAGAAGATTTTGGCACCCAGAGATTTGTTCAATACGTGACCTCTCTGTGCTTACATGTCATGGCACCGTGACTTACAATAGAATGGATTGTATTCGTTTGGTGTTCCCATCTATTTGTTCTATTTGTAAGACCATTAGAATGTCACTAAGCCAGCTGGCACAGCGGTGGTTTATTATAGAGGCAGTAATGTTCCGTGTTAAGACTAAGACATTCTTGCCTGTTTTAGGAAAATACCAATCCCGGGTGCTAGCGGAGAGCATGCTGACAACTAGTGAGTTCTTGAAGGAGATTAGCTATGAGCTCATCACCGGCAAGGTCAGCTTCCTGGCTTCGCACTTCAAAAACACATCAATGGGTAAGTGATGTACGTTTGAGCTTTCTACTGGCCCGATGGCTGGATTGAATAGAATGTTGCATGAATTTCTGAAAATTGGAAGCAAGTTTACTTCAAGACATTAATGGACCCTGGATAAAGATAATGTAAGAGGGTTCCCTTATGTCTCTGCAACACAGGAATGTGCAGCTGTATCACAATGTACAAAGTCTGACATAGGCACACTCCTCACTCTTCTTCTAGTAACATTTATGCTGTCAAATGAGATCCATTTCAGTACTTTGCTGTATATATGATTAATTCAACTGCAAAAAGAAAATCCATTTCACATAGATAATGCTGGGCATACACTATCAGATAAAATGCTTGTGAGACCGACAGACATTTTATCTGTCAGCCTGACACTCTGCAGATATCGCGGGCATACACTGTAAGATGTTTCACAGTGTATTGGCCCTGATATCTGTGCTCTGCCCCCTGGGAAGGAGACCTTTCTCCATTCCTTCCCTGGGAAGGAACAGCGAAAATGTCTGTCTGGCGCGGCTGGGTGTACACTGCCCAATGCGGGTGACTTTTACTTACAGAATATCTCATCGGACAGGCATGCTGGATGATCCAGCATGCCTCACCGATATTTAATCCTCAGTCGCCCTCAGTCACACACTGCAATTATCGGGGCGATTCGCGGATATCGGGCGGATCGCTCTGATAATTGTATAGTGTATGCCAAGCATAACCAAAATCCAAAGTGATGTGTAATGTACATAATTTACATCATTATTTGTTAAGTTACTCATATAGCGCACACATATTACGCTGCTCTTTACAGATAATATTTTGGTCATTCACCTGAATCTCTGCCCCAAGTGGATCTTATAATCTATATTCCCTACCACATAGACACACATGAATATACACTAGGGTTAATTTTTGTAACTAGACACTTAACCTACAAGTATGTTTTTGGGTGGGAGGAAGCTGTAGTACCCACGCAAACACAGAGAGAACATACAAACTCCACGTAGTTAAGGCCTTGGTGGGAATCGATTCCAACACTGCAGTGCTGTGAGGCAGTTATGCTAACCATTATGCCAACTGTGCTTCTCTAAAATTACATCATCATCACTGTTTGCACATATATTATTGACTGGAGTCACTACATATGACATCTAGGTAACCTAATTCCTTGGTGGGTGCTATTCAAATAGCCATGTCTCCCTTAGATAGACTGCTTTCTGACATCACATTTTACTTTCTATTTCTTCTAGTACATTTCTGCATAATCATCAATTGCATCATAACTGAGAGAAACTTGCTAATATTTAAATACTAATGATGGATGCTATATATTTTATCCCTTTAAAAGAAACCACTGTACAGATGTCTCCTTTCTTACTGTTGCTTATGCCAAATAGCCCTTCTCTGCGTGCCTGGTCCATTGCGACTTCTTTTTCTCGCTCAAAATGTGCGTCGTCTTCACATAATAAAATAGCGTGCAGCGACGAAACGACTTCGCCTGCTTGCACTGCTCAATTTGGTGCATTTGTAAATATGTGTGCGACCAAGTCTGACTGTGTGTAAAAAGGGCATTGATGTGAGCACAGCGTTCCACTGTACTTCATCTGCGACTTTTATATGTGTGTATAACCAATTTCTGTGGTGTTAAATTTGCAGGCTAGCATCTCTAGCACACTATGGGGTCTATTTACTAAGCCTTGGATGGAGATAAAGTGAACAAAGAAAGTACCAGCCAATCGGCTCCTATCATGCCACAGGCTGTGTTTGAAAAATGACTGGAGCTGATTGGCTGGTACTTTATCTTCACTTTATCTACATCCACGGTGATGAGGAATCCGGGAGTCTCACACTGCATAGCATACGGACAATATTGTAAGTGAGGACACATCTGTAGTACTTTCCAAATTGGTTCAGATACTCTTCCAGTTCTTGTATAGCACATCACATTACATATGTGAAATGAAGCACAAATTTACATAATCTTCTTACTATTCTATACGTAATCTATACTATAAATACAATGTGTTCCTTAGCCGTTTGAGTTAATATTACAGTTGTACTCTAAATGTTTCTTTATTTATTAGGTGACAATTTGGACAGATTGCTGGAGAAAATACAAAGGAAGAGAGGAGATAATGTGATTATTCCTTTTAACGGTGATGTAAAAGAATGTGTTTCCTCTCATGAAGCAG
This sequence comes from Taudactylus pleione, assembly GCA_031769625.1. NCBI lineage: Eukaryota > Metazoa > Chordata > Amphibia > Anura > Myobatrachidae > Taudactylus > Taudactylus pleione. The sequence goes on along the minus strand of JAUIMM010000092.1, from coordinate 26,177,997 downwards.
CCGGCATGGTTCCTACACAAACCAAAGGTAACATTCAGCAATTACTGGGAAAGTCTCAGTTATAGTAAGATTTTAGTTAATTCAACATAAAATCAGGCAATAAACTAACCCATAACTTCAGAAATGAGATACTACCAAGCAGGATCCGATATACTGGAGTTGCCAACTACATTCTGCTGCTCAGCAAATAAATACACAGGCAAGAAAATAACATCTTAGAAAAGTTTGGCTTTAAATGATAGAATACAACAGAAAGGAAACAAGAATCATATAATAATGTTCTTTGTAAAGTCTAAAAGAATCATCCCATTTATAAAAAAAAATATAGTAGAATAAAAAACTAAAGGAAAAATTATCAAATCAACTAAATGTTTTTGACTGGAGACATAGGCCCGTATTCAATTAGAGGAGAAAAGCCGCGATCGGTGAATAGTTTTCACAAATGCGCGGTTTTCGTCTGTTTCCGAAGTAACTATTCAATTCCAGGATGTTTTCGCCTGGGGCGAAAACTCTGTAGGCAAAAACAGGCGAAAAACTTTATCCACCCAAAGGCAAAAGAAAAGGTGTGCAAAATTCCTATTTTTAATTAAATGACTAATTGGGCAAAAAAATATACACATTTATCTTAATACCCCCTAAAAAAGGCAAGTCATTTTTGTGGTGAAAATGGAAAGTGTTTGAAAATGGGTTTAAAATATTGGGTCGGGTATTTTGGGGTGCTGTATGGATGGGACAGGTGTTTTTAGGATTGCAGGGGGCGGCAGTAGCTGTTTTTATTTCTTTATTTTTTTTAAATGCACCTTATTAACTCCAAAATATACTAGTACGCATTTACATGTACCCCCAATTTAACTTCAGCAATTATTTTTCACCAAAGAAATTGTGTTCTATAATTTTTCCACTCTGCAAAGTGCATATAACAGCCCTTTGACTCAATTTAGGAACCCAAAATACTATTATTACAGCTATTAATACACTTCTATATTGATTACCAGGGTCACTTATGCTTTTTTAGGGGTACAGACTGATTTCCCCCCAAAAAGTCCTTTTCGCTAGTTACGGCATTCGCACGTCTGCTTTTTCAGCTGTTTTGCAATTGAATAGGGCGTAAAGCAGGAGCGAGCATTGTGTAAGTAGGCGAAAACTTCGCTTCAAAATAGACGAATGAGGTGAATGTGCTTTTCATCGATCTCTGATTTTCTCCGCTAATTGAATACAGGCTAAAGTATTATTCAGAGCTGTAAGCAACACCGTTTTATATGACATGTTTACTTGATGTATATGTAATTGCCCACCATTCCAATAGAATTTCTCATGTATGTAAATTATTTATGTGGCAAAATAAAAAATTAAGTCAAAATAAAATCAAGCACACGTTCATAGTGTTATTTCCTTATGGTATCATAGCAAGGTAATATATCTGGGTCATTTCAGTTAGAAGCAATGCGGCGTGTTGCCACTGTCTACATCTCTTGCTAGAGGAATATGGAATGACAGCACTGTAGTAGGCAAGTTAGTGCACAGCCATATATTGTGGCGATGTACAGTACCGCGGCACATCGCACCTAATTGAATACATCACAAATCTGGTATAGTCCCATAAGAAATGCATGAATAATAATTTCAACTGTTAGGCCTTTTATTTATGTAATTGAAACCTCAAATTACAGGATGCAAAGTATCCAATTTTGGTTGGCGGCATCTTTCTTATATTGTCTTTATATGTATTTAATGGGGAAAATGCAGCATGGACATATACAGTTAAACCCATCCCCCTTACTGTATTAAAGATATAAGGGTATTTTGTTTTTTTTCATCTTCGGGGTCCATGGGGTCCACAGCCATTACGTTGGGTATGAATCCCGGTCACCAAACAGTTTATACAAACGAGCTCTCTGCTCCCAGGATGCACCGGGTTTCCTCCTCATATACCCCACCTCCTGCCTCAGGTAGCCAGTTCTTCCAGTTTGGTGTGTTCACCACATAGACAGTGGGACTGCCGGAGCAGTCCTGCAGACGAGTACAAAAAAAAAAAAAGTTTTACTCTCTATCTCAGCGGGTGGTCTGAGCTGTCCTGGAAGCAGCCTCGCGCCTGATTGGAGGCGCACCGGCCACACGCTGCAACTACATCCTCCGGCGCCGCACCGCTAGCCTCGGCAGGGGAGTCGGCAGGGGCTTTCTGGCCCTGGACCGCAACCAGATCAAGGGGATGGCAGGTGAGCAGGTGGTCGCGGCGGCCGCTGACGCCGGGACCACGTAGCGGTCCGGCCTCCGGCGGTGAGACTGGCCGGAGGCGCGCTGCAGCCAGTAGGCATACGGCTTGTTCTCCTAGCATAGACCGCCGGGATTTCATGGTCCTGACCAGCCGGGGCTTGTGGCGGCGGCCAGGTCAGTTTACCGGGCAGGTCCAAGCAGCATAGGGGAGGTACGCTTCCCCGGCGGCCCCTCCCCCAATCCACACGCTAGTTCATTCCTCTGGCACAGTGACTGTGGATTGCTCCTCCCAGCCTCCATATAGGGCAGCCAGAGTGTATGTCAGTTGCTCTCTGAACGCTGCTCCTACAGGACGCTGGGCAGTCTCCCTGTATACCTTGCCTACTGCTGGTCTAGGTCTTTACAGGGCTCTATCCTACCTAAGCTGAGGCTGATTATAGTAGTGAGAGCTTATATGCATATGGCTCGCAGAGTATTTATGCATGACATGTGATTGTTGTTTATGGATACTGTTTCTTCTGTAAAAGAACTGTAATTCCTGTATACTGTCACTGTCTCTCCCCTTCCCTTGCTACAGGTGTGTGGGCTGAGAGTAGAAAGCAGCACATATACACTCAGAACCAGTGGCATAGTGTTATGTCTAAGGAGTCTGAGGGTCAGGTGGCGAGAGCCCTGTTGCTGATATCCTGTGTAGCCTGCAAGGCAGGTTTGTCCCCACAGGACTTTCTACAAAATGGGCTTTGTGGGAACTGTTTCAGACAGCCACCACACCAATTAAGTTTGCCTGTTTCAGGCCCTGAGCCTCCTTGGGCATCATTTTCTCAGGTTATGGCTCAGGTGGCGGAACGGCTGGCTGCCCCGGTACCACCTGTTTGGGGTTTGCCTCAGCAGATGCATCCTATGCCCATGATGTGGCTGCCTTGGATGGACCCTGGTGCTGGTAAGGTTATGGCATCATCCTCGGGGGTTTTTCAGCCTCAGGCTGTCAAGCCAAACCAGCCTAAATCTAGGCGCCATGTACCGCCTTACATGGGTGAGTACTCGAGTGCCTCCTCCTCCGAGTAACAGGCACAGGACTTTTCGCAGGAGTCTAGCTCTGAGGAGGGTGATGATCATTTTCCAGTTGCCGATGTCCCTTTTCTGATAAGGGCTGTAAAATCGGTGTTAAATATCGAGGAAGGGGATCTTCCGCTTAGGAAAGCCCCCCCTGTTCAAGCGCCAAAAAGTGGTTAAGGCAGAATTCCCAAAGTCTGAACATTTATCAGAACTTATGGAGAAGCCTGGGTCCGTCCGGATAAGATAAGCCATTCTTCTAAAAGAATGGCGCTTCTATATCCTTTTCCAGCAGAGGACTGTGCCAAGTGGGAGAATCCACCATCAGTTGATGCGCATGTGGCACAGCTGATTAAACGTACCACTTTGCTAATCCCAGCAGTTTCACTGAAGGAAACCACGGATAAGAGACTGGAGTCTTGTCTCAAATCAATTTTTTTCGCTGGCAGGAACGGCCACCCGCCCAGCTATGGCTACTGCCTGGGTAGCAAGAGCTATTGAGGAGTGGGCCAAAACTCTAACAGAGTCTTTACCAGATGCCTCTAAGGAGCAACTGGATATGATCTCCTTTATTAGAGAAGGGGCCTCTTATTTGGGTGATGCCGCCTTGGAGGCAGGGATCCTTTCCTCTAACGTTTCAGCTGAGTCCGTGGTGGCACGTAGGATCCTCTGGTTGAAGGATTGGAGGGCAGATGTCGGGTCCAAAAAGGCCCTAGAATTCCTTCCATTCACAGGAGGTGTGCTCTTTGGTCCAGAACTGGACAAAATTGTATCCTCCATGGCAGCCTCAAAGACGGCAGGTTTACCATCAGCAACCTCGTCTAAATTGAGGAGGGCGTCCTTTCGGGGGTTTCGGCCGCAGGGCAAGGCCAAAGGTCAGCCCTTAGCGAGATTTCCACCAAGAAAGCCACAGCCCCTCGGGTATTCACCAAGGTGATGGCAGTGATGATGGCATGCCTCAGGCGCCAAAGCGTCAGGATTTTGCCTTACTTGGACGACCTCCTCTTGCTGGGGCAGTCCCCACAGCAGTTACAGGATCATTTGGGGCTGACAGTATCATGTCTGTACAGTCACGGCTGGATCATAAACTGGCAAAAGTCGTCACCCTGTCCGGTACAACAGATGTGTCATTTGGGAGCGAGATTGGACTCCGTGGTGCTGAGAATATATCTGCCGGAGGAGAAGATCCTTGCTCTACAATCACGAATAGGCAGGTTGCTTCGCAACAGGCAAATATCCGTTCTAGTAGCCATGCAGGTCCTGGGGTCGATGGTGGCCACCTTCAGGATGGTGGAATATGCTCAATTCCACTCCAGACCACTGCAGCAATTCATTCTGTCTCGCTGGAACAAGGATCATCGCATCAGGTCCCAGCTGCTGCATCTCTCTCCAGAGGTACGGTTGTCTACCTGGTGGTTGCAGACAAAGCATCTCAGGCAGGGTCGCCCCTTTTGGGTGTCTGATTTTACATTAGTCTTCATGGTTGGGGGGCGATGACGGGGTCACACACTTTCCAAGGAAAGTGGTCAGTGACGGAAAGCCGGCTACCGATAAATATCCTGGAACTAAGAGCTATATTCAAAGCTTTAGTGCAGGCCCAGGAAATCTTAAAGGGCAGGTCGGTGTAGATACAGTCGGACAATCGCACCGCGGTCGCCTACCTAAATCATCAAGGGGGCACGAGGAGTTGGGCCGCCTTGGCAGAGGTATCAAGAATCCTGGTATGGGCAGAGACTCATCTGCCCACGATATCTGCCATGTTCATTCCAGGAATCCTGAATTGGGAGGCCGATTTTCTCAGTCGGCAAGAGATAAATGCAGGGGAATGGGCCCTACATCCACAGGTTTTTCGGAACCTTGTGGACAGGTGGGGTCTACCAGAAATAGATCTGATGGCATCAAGAAGGAACAACAAGGTTCCCAGGTACGGATCCTGGACAAGAGATCCGAGAGTCGAGTTTGTAGACGCACTGACAGTAAAGTGGCGTTACAAGCTGGTATATCTGTTTCCCCCGTTTGGTCTTCTGCCCAGAGTGGTCAGAAAGATCAAACAAGAGGGCAGCACTGTCATATTAATGGCTCCGGCGTGGCCGAGACGGCACTGGTTCACAGATCTACTGTCTCTCTCCATAGACACTCCATGGCCTCTGCCATTGAGACCGGATCTGTTGCTACAGGGTCCCTGCTGGTACCCGGATCTTCAACGGCTATCTTTGATGGCATGGCTCTTGAGGCCTCCGTCTTGAGGGAAAAGGGGTTTTCCGAGTCTGTTATACAGACGATGCTGAAGGCACGGAAACCATCCTCAGCCCGTATATATTATAGGGTTTGGCATACTTTCTTTCAGTGGTGTGAACTGAAAGGGTATGATCCACATAAATTCCTGATATCCAGAGTGCTGGATTTTCTTCAAAGCGGTCTGGAAAAAGGGCTACGCCTGGCCTCTTTAAAGGTATAGGTGTCAGTCTGGTTCCAACATAAAATAGCTCTGAGACCTGATATAAAGACCTTTTTTTCAGGGGGTGTTGAGGATTCAGCCTCCCTTCGTTTCCCCGGTTGTTCCGTGGGACTTGACTCTAGTTCTGAAGGTTTTACAGGCTCCTCCGTTCGAGCCTTTAAATTCAATAGACATCAAGTGGCTAACAGCAAAGACTATATTCCTCCTTGCTATGGTATCTGCACGTAGAGTTTCAGATTTAGCTGCGCTTTCCTTCCAGGAGCCGTTCTTGATATTTCATCAAGATAGAGCTGTACTACGTACTAGGGAGGGTTACCTTCCGAAAGTGGTGTCTAAATTTCATATTAATGAAGAAATAGTAGTTCCAGCATTTCAGGGCACAAGTCTCTCACAAGGTGAGGCTTCCCTGGATGTGGTCCGAGCATTGAGAATTTGTTAAACGCACGAGCAAATGGAGGAAGTCCAATTCACTTTTTGTGCTTTATGGTTGTCATAAGCATGGCTGGCCAGCCAATAAACGGACACTGGTCAGGTGGATTCGCATGGCAATTTCATTGGCTTATACACAGGCTGGTATGCGTGTGCCGGATTCAGTGACTGCACATTCTACTAGGGCGGTAGGTCCATCATGGGCGGCCAGCCTGGGTGCTTCTGCTGAGCAATTATGTAAAGCAGCCACATGGTCTTCCATCCATACCTTTGTCAAATTTTATGCCTTTGACACTTTTGCCTCTCAGGATGCCTCCTTCGGGTGTAGGATTCTCCTCTCTTCCGAGAGTCAGGAGCGTCCCCACCCGTAGGGTTAGTGCTTTGGGATATCCCCAACGTAATGGCTGTGGACCCCATGGACCCCAAAGAAGAAAATAAGAGTTATGGTATAACATACCTTTGTTAACTCTTTTTCTTCGAGGTCCATGAGGTCCACAGGACACCCACCCAGACGCACCTGTAGTTCTGGGGGAGGTTTTCCGTAGTTTCTTCTCTTGAGAGTCTGGACTCGTAAATATGGGTCTTTTCTTTCTTACCCTTTGTTTGTCTCTGCCTGCTTGAGCTTGGTAACGAACTGGCTACCTGAGGCAGGAGGCGGGGTATATGAGGAGGAAACCCGGTGCATCCTGGGAGCAGAGAGCTCGTTTGTATAAACTGTTTGGTGACCGGGATTCATACCCAACTTAATGGCTGTGGACCCCATGGACCTCGAAGAAAAAGAGTTAACAAAGGTATGTTATACCATAACTCTTAATTTATTTTTTTTTAAGGGAAAACTTCCATAATTAAATAATAAAGCAGTTGGATTTATGTCATTAGACCACACTTAAAGGCATGAATTTATTAGTTTGACACACAAATATGAGCAAATACTAGCTTCTTCCCCCTATCGACCAGAACTACAGATGTGTCCTCATACACCTAGAGTCTATACATGCATGACTGAGATGCTCCAAAGGAGTAGCACATGGTACATTTATTTAACCACACAGGAATTGGTTTTACACACGTACAAAGTTGCAAATGAAGCACAACGAAACATAGTGTGAGAAAGAGCTGTGGCTGCTGGATTTATATACTGATGCGGACTCAGCGCACACAGATATGCATATGACGCACATCAAATTGATTGGTGTAAACTAGCAATGTATTTGTTTTATTTCTGTGAATAAGAAGCACATTTTGAGCAAGAAAGACACTCTGCTGCTGAGTCGCCCACATCCTGTCGCTCCGAGAGGGGCTATTTGACGCGACTATTTTCTGTGTATAAGCACACATCCCTAGTTTTGTATTTCGTCCTGAGTTAGCTTTGTCTGTAATAATGTCAATTTTCAGGGCAGATGAGACAGTAATTAAGTAATATACTGGAATAAATATTTTGTATTAACTTGTGTTAACTTGAAACAGATATAAATATATACGTACACAAAAATGGATATAAAGATACATATATACTGTGTGTGTATCTGTGTTTATGTATATGTGTAATATATTTTTCCTCCCCGGGGGGAGAAGCAGGTGGGAGGTGTTGGAGGTGGGACAGGACAGGTCGTGACATTAAGCCCTGACCCCTCATGGCAATTTTGCCACGGCGGTGCATATTTAAGTAAGTGGATGGAGCCAAATTATGCGATTCTCACAGAACCGCGTCATTAGGTCACGCCCCCTTTCTCGTGGACCCGCCGGTCTGCAAGAAAATTCTTCTTATTCTGCCCTAGGAATTGGGCAGAATGCGGGACAAGTGCCTGCCCTTCTGGGGATGCTGGGGGTTACCCGAAAAATCAGGAGCCTCCTGTTACTTCCGGGAGGGTAGGCATGTATGGTATAACCTGTGTCCTTCAAATTTGTTTCAAAATGTGTGTGATGTGTTCTAGGCTGTAACACGGACAGTTTCCAGATATGTCAGGCTCAGCTAACGGTTGCTCGGAAGCTCCTCTCCCAGGTGTGTGCTATTGCAGACAGTGGGAATCAAAGCCTTGATTTGGGGCGATTCAGCAAAGTGGACTTTCTAATAGTTGTCCCTCGATCAGAAGTACTTGTATATCAGACTCTGCAAAGAATTAGACTATCAGGTAAGCTGCCAAAGCTTGGTGATAAGTATGTTTTATGTGGTGAGTGTTGCTATAACTTCCCCAGTCTAATTAATCTGTTTGTGTGCATTTTTTTTTTTTTAAAGACCAGTAATGTTGTTTTGAAGCATTACATGATTTACCAATAAAGTAAAAATCAATACAATTGTGATTTTTGTGTTTACCCCTCCATTCACTATGCTTCACCCACCCCCGCCCCTATCTGCTGTCTGAGTGTTACTACCTGAGCTTGCTACATTGTAATGCTAACCCCCGGACCACATGTACTCCATGATCAACCTAAACGTATATGCTTAGATATTTTTCACTTGTATTCTCCCAATTATTATATTTTGAGATGCGTTTAACAAAAGGCATTTTCACCTGTAATTAATATGTGCAATTTATATATTGTTACCTATATTCCAATTGCCTATTTCTGGGTCTCCTCTTTTGTCAGGGGTGCTGACAGATTTGGGTCTAGAGGAGACTGCGTGCGCCCATCAGCGAGCTGAAAAGTATGTTCTTCGTCTAGACGGGGATGTCCAAGCCAAATTTGATGCCTTTATGAAAAAAGTGAAACAAAATCCATACACACTTTTTGTACTAATACATGACACTAGCCATGTGGATTTAACTAGGTAAGTGTCATACAGTGCGCCAGTCATCAACACAATGGAGGCATCAATTTTGTGGCTTTAAGCAATGTTCAGTAAATACAGGTTCAGTCTCCCATATCCAAATAGTTTGAAATAAGGAATTTTTTTTTTAGCATGACTGAGATAGTGACACCGTTGCTTTTTGATGGTTCAATCTACACAAACTTTGTTTAAGGCACAAAATATTGTAGAAAATTATCTTCAGGTTATATAAGGTGTCTATGAAACATAAATGGATTTCATGTATGTACACAAACTTTGAGCCACAAAATTATTGAAAATATTGGAGGCTGTGTGTATAAGGTGTATATGAAACATAGATTTGGGTCCCATTCCCAAGAGATCTCATTGTGGTAAGCAAATATTCCAAACTACGGAATATTCCAATATCTAAAATACCGCTGGTCCCAAGCATTTTGTATATGGGAGACTCAACCTGTACAACCTATGGGATAACCGCAAGATTAATAGGTTGGATCTTTTTGACTATTGCTTCCCTGTATGGCTTATGCAGTAGGTTGGGACAAGTCAAAAGGCCAACAATGGAGCACGTTATTTTACATTTAACTAGGGTGGACAATAAATAAAAAAATTGGAGTTCATCACAAGTTAATTTATCTCTCAGTATTTCTTTGGGTTGCCGGAGGAAATCCATGCAAACATAGGGGAAATATACGAGTCAAAAATTATCCACACTCCAGTTATATTAAAACTTCTGTTGGCTTATCAACGCATTCCGTACTAGGGGCCTGATTCAGACCCGCTCGCAAGCGGGTCGATGGCCGGGCAGTGCGCACGCGAGCCCCGGAGCAAGTGAGAAAACACTCGGTCTGGGGCTCGCTACAAGACAGGACGGCTGTCGATGTTGATCGACAGTTCGCCCTGTTTTGTAGGCGGGTCGGGGAGGTGGCTGCACAAACAGATGCGTTCCCGAAGGAACGCCTGCTGTTTGTAGGCGGCCCTACTGACATCTATTAGAGCAGGAAGTTCACTGGGGCTTGCGGTGGACGAGACCCTACCACAAGGGTCTCGTCACAAGCTTAGCGACCCTACCACAAGGGTCACCCACAGCTTAGCGAGCGGCCTGGAGGCCGGGGTGAAAAAAAAAAACTGCCCGTCCTGATTCAGAGCAAATAGCGAGCGCCTCTGAATCAGGGCCTAGGTCGCTGTCTCTCCAGTCACTGCTGTGCAGGTTTGAATGTGTTACGTTAGTTCATTTGTGACTGCAGTGCAAGAAAAAATGGTTGCTTCACTTGTGATTTGCACGAAAGAAGAGCAGCATGCAGCGATTAGTTTTTTGTGGTCTGAGGGTTTGCCTGGTGCAGATATATTTATCAAAGACTTTGTGCACAATATGGAGAAAGTGGTCGCAAAGAAGTGTGTATGAATGGATAGAGACGTTCAAAGAAGGTCGCCCAAGTGTCAGCCATGAAGAAGGAGCCGAACGCCTGTCCACGTCCATGACTGATGAGAACATTGAGCGTGCACGTGAACTGATGCTTTTGGATAGACGACACTGGATTATGTTGCAAATCAGCCATGGCTCTCCCTATGCAATAATCAACAACAGAAGACAGCGATGCATTCGTGGCTCGCAGCTCAGCCTAAAACATTTTTTAATGAGGGAATATGAAAGCTTGTTGACAGATGGACAAAGTGTAGTGAAAAGCAGGGAGATTATGTCAAAAAATAATGTATTTGTCTTTTCTGTAAGTTTATTAAAATTAATTCTACAGTGAGAGTGCGGATAATTTTTGACTCCTCCTCGTATAAACTCATCACATATAACGTCCTGCCCTGAATGTTAAATTTAAATATTACAATTTTTATTAATCTATAATATAGCAAGAAGTGACATAGGTAGATACGTGTGAGTCATAAAGGGAATGACTTGACTAACAATTTGCACGAATAGACTTACAGTTGTGTCCTCCTGCATCTGGCCTCGATACAACACACTTCGCGACTTGCCTGGTGTGAGTGAGCCGCCAAGTCCCGTACAACCCCGCTAGCATCTGTTGTCGTTTTTTTTTTTTTTTTTTTTTGCACATATATACACAAGTGTCGCATATCAAATTAATAAGCATAGTCTGCCGGTGCGTCCTAGTCGCATCGCATTGCTTCTTCGCATTTTCCCTGAAAATACGTCCGAGGCCAGCAGAGTCTCACGGGACCTGGTGCACCAAGAGGGGCTTTTTGGCGCGACACATCATTCTGTATATGTGAATTTTATAGCAAAAAAGCCAAACAACATAAAAAAACATTAAAACCGCCTGAGAGATTCCACTCTGTGATATCCAACCACATTCCAGTGGTAATATTTGTATTTGACAGCAGCAAATTCTAGTTTACTCCACAGACACCATGTTTTCACAGACAAATAACATTGATAACACCTGGAGCTGACAATAGCTGCCAAATACAATGTTACAGCATATCTGTAACAATATATTTTCATGAACACGAGTACATTATTTTGAATATCAAATAATTTGTTCTCGATAAATATAGACAAACCTTACAGGATTATGTAACCTGTAGAGCTTAATGTCGACATTCTGGTGACAGTATTCTGAATGTTGACATAATGACTACATACACTCCTTATGACCCCTCAACGCTGTGAAGTTTTAATGTAGGTAGAATGCATAAAACACTAAAACTGTTTTAATTGAGTTCATACCCATTTTGAAAATATATTAAACAGAAGTAAAATGCATGTCAAAAGTACACATCTCAAAACAAGAGTGTGCATGTAGCTCGGGGCTGTTTTGTTAAAGTTGCCAGGTGAAGTGATTAATACAATGGTCTTGTACACCTCTATTAGTGAGCATTTTGTTGGAAAGTGTCAGTAAAAGCCACACAGGCACACATTAAGTGGGATTTTTGTGATAGATTTTAAGCTTTTACACAGAACATTGCTTTTGATTTGTGTTGTGTTTTATAATTTGTGTTCCATCTACAGTGTTTCAGTTGAATAAACTGGCAGCCTTGAAGCTGGCTAATGTTTGCCATATATGGACTAAGATTACTATTTTAAAACTTGTATTTAAGGGTTTTCAAGTTTGTTTTTTGGAACAAATTTGTTAGTAGATGTGCATCTGCCTGATTTCTAATGTAAAGTGATTTATTTCTCTACAGTGCTATGTCTGGAACATTGCCTCATGGAGATCCTACTCAGGGGCTGTCTGACCGGATTGTTAATAGTCGTGAAGTTCAGGAAGCCTTGAATCTCATTGTGTTGCAAGTCAGTGCCTACCCTTACGCCTTACAAACTCAGCAGTCTAAGATCAGCCACAGCAATGAGGTGCACTGGATTCAACCAGACTTGGCAGTAAGGATTTTATTTAACACTACCTGTTATTTCATTTTGCATTTTAAAAGCCTATGAAAGACTTAATTTCACTTTGCACAACCATGTAATATGTATTATATGTAGAAGGCACATCCCCATCTGATGTCTGATATACTATGCTCAGACCCTTGTGACCAGAGACGGATCTACTGTAGAACTAATGAAGTTTAAGCTTCAGGGCCCCTAACCCCGGAGGGGCCCTGATGCAAATTTTTTCTTTTTTTCTTTTAATGCCGTGAATTTTTCTACAAAATCAGTGGAGTTTAAGTGTCAGTTATTAAAGTAAAGTTATTTTAGTGATAGAATCATAAGCCAATTGTTTGAAGTACTTAATATTACCTTAGAATATGCTCTACAGTAGTGCATGTAGGGGGGGTTTCTGAGTACTCAGAAACGGGGGGGGGGGTTCTGGGTACTGATCAGTACTGGCCGGCAGACACTTTATCTACAGCTCCGACCAGAGGATGGCTCTTAAGAGCCAACCGGGCGCAGAATAGAAGAGCTGTGGTCAGTGTCACTGCTGAGTGCAGTACTGCTAAGTGCCACTAGATGCTCCCATCTCCATTTGTGCTGTCCCATCTGTCAGAAGTCGGCCCTGCAGTGATGACTACACACTGAAAGCTGAGCTAACTGAGGGATGGCATCTACTGTGTGTGGCTCTCTGGTGGGTTTCTGTCTATCTCATACAGTCTACAGTCTCTCACTCTGTGGGGGTTTCTACATCTCAGCCATTTGGGCTTCAAGGTCCTTGCAAGGCCGTTTGGACCTTGTTGGATGTTGACCTATTGTTGCTGGTTGCAAAGGGCTCCATATTAGTTCAAGCTTCAGGGCCCCATCAATGTATATCCGCCACTGCTTGTGACATCTTTTACATTAAACAGCCCCTTGTTACTTCCATTAATGAGGTTCTGCAATGTTTTATGCACTAAACACATTGGGCAGCCTCCTGATTAAGTAGATTAAGTATATGCAATTAAGCTCTCTGAGGTGTTTATTGTATCTTGCTCAGCCGCCTCCTATAGTGGTGTTTTATATTCAAAGCCTGACCAATTATGTGATGTTAGTATAATCCTTAAATATACCCCACAACACATTGGTTGCTTTCATTTGGCAAGTCTGTGCCACCTAAATATAACCTGTACTTACCATGATAGATGCATAGTACAGTTTGAGGCCAGGAACTGTGGTGTTGGTTGCATGATTTTAGTGACCTTTAGCAGGCAATGCAGCCAGTGACATTGTTTCCAGGCTGCTTTGGCTCAATGAAATCTGCAGCCATTCAAAGCAGGCACAGCTGTCATTGGCTGCACTTACTGGCGTCGCTATGGGGGTGCTGGGGTCTCCATCGAAGGGATGACACCAATATGCCGGCTCCTCCTCAGTGACAGGAGCCGGATGCTGCAGTGTGACTTTTCCTGCAGCACTCTGCTCCTGTCACAGTTGGAGGAGCCAATGGCGCAGGAACTAGTGTCTGGAGGCATCCCATCATATCTGTGGAAGCTGGGCACACCTCAGAGTGATGCGTGCGGGATTTCCCACGAGGCCACATCCCCTTTTTGGACACACGTGGCGAATATGAGGTGCTCACCGGGTGTCGCCATTAGGGATGGATATCGGAAGCCCACCATCAAATGATGGTTTGGCTTCCACCATCAAAACTTTCGATGCGACGGTAAGTAACCATCGCATCAAAAGTATTTAATGAAAAAAAATATTAATTTGATATGCTCAAGCGCAAAAGACTGAGCTTGCGCATGCACAATACCCATAAAGCACAGCTGGCAAGGGGGTGATATGGGGTGGGACTGGGGGGCAAGACAGAATGGGATAGGGGGCAGGGCCTGGAGCAGTTTCTTGGGCAAGATGCCTATGCTGAGAGCTGCAGTCAGGGACAGCGCAGCTCTCCACATAAAAAAATAAAAAAAGGTTAACCTTCACAACACCGTCAAATAATTACCATTCGATGGTGGCAAACATCGGAATGCCACCATCAAATGATAAAATTACTACCATCACAAGAAAAACATTGATGGTCGGCCACCATCGATGTCCATCCCTAGTCACCATACCCAGTGATGCATCTGCTTATTGGTATCATGAATGGCTTGCTACAGGTCCATGCACACTGTATCTTAATGTACCCAGACACTGCAGAAGTAGGCTTTTCCATGCCTACTGGTCCAGTCATCCTTCTGCCTCAGGCCATTATGCCCATGTCTGTCTAGCTTTTTTTTTTTTTTTTTTTTTTTAAATGTGCAGTAAATCTGGCTTCTTATCATTTTTTTTTTTTTTTTTAATTCAGTAATTTTTATTATTGCTTTTAAACATACAATAAAAGAAAAATTACAAACATATAACAATCAAATAAAAGCAGATATGGACAACAAATGTGTCGCACACTGAGCATATATATATTGGTGTACACATACGTGTATTTTAGTATAGAAATAACAGGATATATTAAGCATTTCCTAACCTCTATCTATATAGCAGAAATGGCTTCTTATCTTAGAATGATATATATTTGTTTGAATCTGTTCCTTCCCTTCAAAGAGATTTGTAGCAAAGATGTGTGTTTGGGCATTCACAGCATAGGGTGTGGGCCGTGCATAGAGAACAGTGTTGAGGCTGCATTGGGGAGGAGCTATAATAAAGAGGGTCATTTAGAGGCAGCCGTTTTCTTGCTGATCAGTAATCTATTAGGTTGATTGCTACGTTTTACACATGAAAGATTGTGGTATAAAGCGAATGAAGCTTGCAATGTATTACATGGTTTGCATGTTGAGGCTTCATATTTGTTAGCACCGTAGTTCATCAGTAACATGATCTGTTTAACATGTCCTTTTTGTGTTACCTAAATGTCACTACGTAATCACATTGGTGTTTATGCTGTTATAAGCGAGGTACGTCAATTTTTATTACATTTATCTGAAAGTAAAGGAAGTTGAAAGACTACTACTAGTTTTTCTTTAATAATTTTGTGTTTCACAGGAGGAAATAAGCAGTGAAGAGAAGCTTTACTTTGGCATCAATGAATACAGCAAGTCCCTACAGTGGGGCATAACCAGCCCACTTCTCCGATGTGACGAGACTTTTGAGAAAATGGTCAACACTCTCCTGGAAAGGTGACGTTTTAAAACAGATGGAAATGTAATAACTAGAATTTAAGAATATGTATATGTGCATAATAAATATATATATATATATATATATATATATATATATATATATATATATATATATCATAATAAATATTTACACACACACTGCTGTATGTGCTCAGAAGTAAGGGCAGCTTCATACAACATAAATGTCCAGTTTAAAATAGATTAATTAATATGAATCAAAACATTTTTTTTTCCCACACAGTATTATACAATAGCTCCTCTTCAAAGTTGGATAGTATCTTGTTATAACACAGCAATTCTTATTATAGACAATTTGCCTTTATTCAGCTGAATGATCTGCTTGTGTCATCGTCTTATTTATGACGACCTCCTTTTATCCTGCACATTATAAGAATGCCTGTGGGATTACACATTTGGAGTTTGCATGTTCTAATTGGTGGGATTCTAGATGAGGCGCCATCAGTGCTGCTGATTGATCACCAGGCTTTCCTAGCACCTCAGACCCCCTCCCACCACCACCAATGTATTCAGTGTTCTCCTCCATTGCCGTATAGTTGCAAATGGTAACACACTTTCTCTGTAGATACCCCAGGTTACACAGCATGGTGATCCGATGCTACCTCCTCATTCAGCAGTATTCTGAAGCTCTTATGGCTCTAACTACTATGGCTTCACTCAGAGACCACACCACACCAGAGACACTGAGCATCATGGATGACCTCCTCAGCTCCCCAGGAAAAGACAAAAGTGGCCGTGGACACATGCTCATAATCCGGGTCCCTTCTGTGCAGCTGGCAATGTTGGCAAAGGAGAGACTGCAGGAAGTGAGAGACAAGCTAGGATTGCAGTACCGCTTTGAAGTGCTCCTTGGCAATCCTGCTTCTGAGCTCTGTGTTGCTAAACACTTTGTGACTAGATTAAAGGTAAGTAAGGGGGATTTCAGCTGTCAGTAAGATCTGGTCTTTATTTGTAACTGAAACACATTATATAAAAAAAAATACCTGTTAAGCACTTTGGTGTCAAGGCTCCATCTTGGATGCAATGAAGTTTTAGCGGCATAAACGTGGTCTTCACTCCAAAACACAATGGGGTAAATGTAATAGTCTGCCACTTGCAGGCATCGACAAGTTCCTGGTGAGTCTGTCTGATGTTTAAAAGTTTTGCCTTTTAAATGATTTCCAATTTAAAACATCAGACAGACTCGCCGATGCCGGCAAATTTGCCCCAATGTCTGCATACCACTGGACTCTGTGTGTTTTCATCCTGAATATCTTTTGTTTTACCCTGCGTTAGACAAACACCTCTCCTAGGTGAATAATACCTTATTAGAATTTGTTATTGTTGATCTCACTGGCAGAAGTGAGAAAACTAAACGCGGATATTCTATTTTGTTTTTCAAAACTCCAAAGATTATTTAAACCAGTTCCAAACTCAACTATTCATACAGTAGGGTCACCACTCATACATAGTAGATATAGGAAGGGGAAAAGAATCAGTGAAAAACACCACCGCACAGGTAAGGCTACTACATTCATTTTAGAGAAGAGTAATATAAGGGAGGCTATCTCCACATATTTTCCATAATTTGTAGACCATTAATTCATGAAGGAATTAGTAATGGTGCTACTCAGAGTTAACAGCAATAGTTTCAAGAAAAAGGAGGTCTAAACGACCTACAAAGACTCTATTAACGAGCACTCTTATAGCCCAAACTGATATACAATATCGTAAATATACAAACTGATACAATCTCATAAATATACTTCAAACGAATGTTAAAATCGACTTAGAAGACAAACACCAGAGACAATAGGATAAGGTGTGTATTGTACACATAAGGGGTGTGAGGGGTCGTTCCTCTTGGGGCGGCAAAATATGACCAAAAAATTGGACTCTACATACGTATCGATAATTACATACACAAATACTTATAACACAAATACCATTGTAAAATACACTCAGGAACAAAATATCTCAGTGCTGTTATCACTTCTTACATGAACATAAGTTGCTCTGTAACGATATAACTCTATGCAATAAAATACACCAATATGCACCTCCTACTTACCATGCTGTAAGGAAGGATGAAAGTCAGGGTATAAGACCTGTTTTACGCTAAGTTCTGCTGCTACCCATCTTATCTAAGGCATAGGATGGGTAGTGAGAGACCTGTTATACACAGTAACCCCTGGAAACATCAGCCGATATCGTTTCCCTATTACAGCCGTTCGTTTCTACTTTTCACGGTCTTGTCCTTCAAAGCATAGGACAGTAAATGAGACGATTACTTTCCCGTCTACAGCCCAGTAATCCTCTCATTTACTATCCTATCGACTGGATACCGTTAATGGGATGTAGTTACATTGCCGGCAGACGGGATGCTGGCCGTCGATATACCAACGTCAGAATCCCGTCTACCAGCAGAATGCCGACACCGATATCCCAAAGGAGACTAGGATACTGACGTCGACATCCCGAACCGCCGCAAATTAGGGTTAGGGACCCCCCCCCCGGGATGGTTAGGTTTACGTTGCGGGAAGGGGGTTTAGGCACCCGCGGGGGAGGTTAGGTTTCGGCACCACCAAGGGAGGGTTGGGGGGGAGAGGGATAGGGTACTTACGTCAGGATCTTCATCTGTCAGGCTTCTGGAGTCGGGATTTGTTCAGCTGCTAGTATTTCATACCCATTCCCCCTTAACCATAACTTTCTACTTCAGGGTCCATAGGGTATCCACAGGATACCTTGGGGTATAGGTGTGACGTCAGTCGCAGGGCACCAAAGAGTTAAGCTTTCAGCCTCCCAGGATGCACTAGGTCCCCCTCCTATACCCCGCCCCCGGGCCAAGGCACCCCAGTTTAGTTTGGTGCCCGGCCGGAGCCGGGTGCACCTGTTGGAGTGGGGGCTAGAAGAGCCCCTGAAGCTTTTTCTTCATGCAGCTGTGGCTGCACATCTGGATGAACAGCATGGACAGTCAGTCCTGACGTCCATGCTGTCTTCCCTACACCCCGCCGGTACCAGAACGCCGGTACTGATCCGGGGATGCTGGTGGGCGTCTGGGGTCACAGCTAGCGGTGACCCCAGATGTTCCGGACCATGGCCGGATTCAAGGGGGACAGAGGTAAGCAGCGGGGTTCCGCGGTGGGTCCCCGCTGATCACATGGTCCTAAGTCCCCAGGCAGGGGGCTCCCTGGGGACTGGCTGCAGCGTGGAGCCAGGCGACCAACCTGCGCTTCCACTACCCCCTGGGACAGCGGACCGCAGCAGAGCGGTAGCGCTGCGGCGTCCCAGGGGTTAAATGCATGCCAGGGGAGCGCGCCTTCCCTGTCTCACAGCCGGCGCCTCCCCCGCTGCACACAGCCCTCTCTGCACTGTGCTGACTGGTCCTGTGTCAGCGCTCCTCCCCCAGGCCAGCTTCTCTCTGCTCCTCGGCGGCCATCTTCTCTGCAACGCATGGTGAACGCTGCTGGAAGTCTGGAAGGAAGCATCGTGGTCTGGGTCCCCCCGCATACCTCTCCTCCGCTGTGGCTCAGGTCTGTGTATGCAGCGCTGTGTCCTACCAGGCCCTGTGTCTGTGTAGTTGAGTGATCAGCGCTGTTAGTGCAGGAATTGTTATTTCTCTGCATTGTATGTGACTGTGCTAGCGCTGCCTGTAACTTTTCTTCTCTAAACTGTCAGCTTTATTACTGTCCCTGTTCTTTCTGCTAAAGCCCTTGCGGTGCGGTGCTGCAGGGTGGTCTCTCGCCTATTTAATACTTAATTGGTGAGAGAGGTCACATACGTGGTGCCATCATGTCTGAAAGTGATTTTCCCCTCCGGCTACAGTGTACCACGTGCAAAGTACCGTTAGCGGAGGGGGAGGGTAGCGCGGAGGGCCTTTGCCGGCAGTGTTTGTCCATGGCGCGGCCTATTACGGTTACAGCACCGGTACAGGAGCCGCCCTGGGCTTGTTTCGCTCAGGCGTTAACAGCTTTAGTGGGCCAGTTAGCTCCGCAGCCCGCGTTTACTCCGATGGGTTTGTCCCAGCAGTCTGTGGTGTCGTCACCCATGCAGGGGTTCCCACGACAATTGGTGGTACCCCACAGTCTCCCTATTTCCCCGCTCCCGGGTTCTCAGGAGCCAGCGTGGGTTAACTCCCTGACGAGTTCTGTACAGCACTTGTCGGATGTGTTGCAAGGGGAGTCTGTGATGCGGCCTCATAAAAGGCCGGTGGCGTCTCTGTCCGCTCCTTATGAGGATGACGAAGGGACGTCTGATGATGGGGAGATTCTGGATCCTTACGATCAGGAACCTTTCCATACTAAGGACGCTGATGCTAAGTCCAAAGTATATATTCCTGGACTTATTCGGGCGGTCCGCACAGCCTTGGTGATTGAGGACGAAGTTCCCCCAGCGGCTAAATCTAAGTATGCCTTTTTCAAAGATGTGAAGGGCGATGCCACAGTCTTTCCTCTTTCGGGTCAGTTGGTGGACCATTTAGAGGAGGCGTGGAAACAACCTGGCAAAAGATACCAGCCGCAGAGACGCCTGGCGGTGGCTTATCCGTTCGCGGATAATTATTTTGCTAAGTGTGAATCCCCTCCACAGGTGGATTCTCACGTGACCCGTCTTGTCCGTAGTGCCACATTGCCGATGCCATCCATGTCCTCCCTTAAGGATGCTACGGACCGCAAGGTAGAAATCTGCCTGAAGTCTGCTTATTCCCTTGCAGGGGGGGCAGCACGGCCGGCTATGGCCATTTGCTGGGTTGCCAGAGCGATGGAGCGCTGGGCGGATTCATTAGAGGCTTCTTTTGAATCCGACTGTCCGGCCGAACAGGCGGAGTTGATTGGCAATCTCCGTGATTCGGCCACCTACATCAACGAGGCGGCTCTAGACATTAGTACTCTGGTGTCTAGAATTTCTTCAGCAGCGGTAGCTGCTCGTCGCACCTTGTGGCTGCGATCCTGGAAGGCGGACGCAGATCCAAGAAAGGTCTGGAAGCGTTGCCGTTTACCGGAGAAGTTCTCTTCGGTCCGGATCTGGATAAGATTGTGGCCACGCTGGCGGCAGCCAAATCTGCTTGTCTCCCGTCGGCCGCTGCTCCTTCTGGTTCTGGACCATCGTCCTTTCGGTCATCTAGGGCCCAGGGCAGGCCCAAACCACAGTCGTTTCCTCGACAGGCTGGCCCTAAGAAATCGGTCAAGCCCCGGAAACAGGCATGGAGTACCAGACGTCCGGCCCCCAAGCCAGATGACAAGCCTGCGGCCTGACAGTCCGGGTCTCCCCTTGGGGGATCCCAGGGTGGGAGGCCGCCTGCTGCAGTTCTCCCGGTGTTGGTCGTTCACTACGACAGACACTTGGGTTCTGGAGGTGGTCTCTCACGGGTACGCCCTCTCCTTCCGGCACAGACCCCCGGCTCGATTCTTCACCACGGGTCTACCATCAGACCGGAACAAGGCTACGGAGCTGCGGAAGGTATTGCACACTATGCTCCAGGCTGGAGTTATAGTGCCTGTTCCATTCTCCCAGAGGGGCCAGGGTTTCTATTCAAATCTTTTTTTGGTACAGAAACCCAATGGGTCATATCGTCCGATTCTCAACCTCAAAGCACTCAACAAGTCTTTGCGGGTCCCGAAGTTTCGGATGGAGACCCTACGGTCCATCATTCTGGCGCTGGAACCTGGGGACTACATGGTGTCATTGAACTTACAGGACGCTATGGCGGTCATGGCGGCTTCTCTGCGGCTGCAAGGAGTCCGCATGTTGCCGTACTTGGACGACCTGTTATTGGTGGCAGGATCTCCAGAGCTCCTGTTACACCACTTGGACCTGACCATTGCACTGCTGCAATGGCACGGCTGGCTAATCAACTGGCAGAAGTCCACTCTAATCCCGTCTCGGAGGATTCTGCATCTTGGAGCCTTATTGGACTCGGGACAGCAAAGGATCTTCGTGACGGAGGACAAGATCTCTGCTTTACAGTCAAGGGTGCGCAGTTGTCTGCACAGCCGCCGGGTGTCCTTACACTCGGCGATGAGGTTACTGGGCTCCATGGTGTCGGTGTTCGACATGGTGGAATACGCCCAGTTTCACTCCAGACCTCTGCAGCACCTGATCCTGTCCAAGTGGAACGGGCTGCCTCAGTCTCTGAAGTTCCAGACGATTGTGCTCACCCCGGAGGTTCGCCTGTCCCTTGCGTGGTGGTTAAAGACGACCCACCTCAACAAGGGACGTCCGTTCTGGGTTCCAAATTGGGTCCTGTTGACAACGGACGCCAGTCTTCGGGGCTGGGGAGCAGTTTCGGGTCCACACTTGTTCCAGGGCAGGTGGACACCGACAGAAGCGGAGCTTCCAATAAATATCTTGGAACTCCGTGCGGTCTTCAATGCTCTCCTGCAGGCACAGCGGTTTCTCCAGGGTCACCCGGTGCAGGTCCAGTCGGACAATGCTACCACCGTGGCCTACATAAACAGGCAAGGAGGAACTCGCAGTCGGGCGGCTCTCGTAGAGGTCTCTCGGATCCTGGTTTGGGCGGAGCGCAATCTTCCGGCCATATCAGCGGTCTTCATCCCGGGAGTGCTAAATTGGGAGGCAGACTTTCTAAGTCGCCAGGACGTTCATCCAGGGGAATGGTCCCTGCACCCGGACGTTTTTCAACTACTGGTGGACAGGTGGGGTCTTCCAGAAATCTACCTCATGGCGTCCCGGCACAACAACAAGTTGCCGGTGTACGGGTCTCGCACAAGAGACGAAGGGGCGTCTCTGGTGGATGCTCTGTCCGTCCGGTGGACGTTCAGGTTCGCATACCTGTTCCCTCCGGTCTCCCTTCTTCCACGGGTAATCCGGAAATTCAAACAGGAAGGAGGGACGCTCCTGTTGATAGCTCCCGCGTGGCCCAGACGGCACTGGTTCTCAGACCTTCAGGGTCTGTCCGTGGACAGTCCTCTGCGGTTGCCGCTACGACCGGACCTTCTGTCTCAGGGTCCTTGTCTTCACCCGGACCTGACTCGGCTGTCTTTGGCGGCGTGGCTGTTGAGACGGCCATGCTGAGGTCCTGGGGGTTTTCCAGCTCTGTGGTGCGTACCATGTTACGAGCTCGGAAACCGTCTTCCGCGAGGATATACCATCGCGTGTGGCATATGTTCTTCCAGTGGTGTCGACCGAGAGGTTATGCACCGCGGGAGTTTCGTCTGTCTCGGATTCTCGCCTTCCTGCAAGCGGGACTAGATCATGGGCTTCGCCTTGCTTCTTTGAAGGTACAGGTTTCGGCCCTATCTGTCTGGTTTCACCGTAGGATTGCTACAATCCCGGATGTGCGCACCTTTATGCAAGGTGTTCTCCGTATTCAGCCGCCCTTTGTTCCACCTGTGGCGCCTTGGGATTTGGCTGTGGTCCTGAGGGCTCTCCAAGGACCGCCGTTTGAACCACTGGGCTCAGTGGATATTAAATGGCTAACAGCTAAGACTGTTTTCCTTCTGGCCGTTGCTTCAGCCAGACGTGTTTCTGAGTTAGGGGCTCTTTCTTGTAGACCCCCTTTCTTGGTTTTTCATGGGAACAGGGCAGTGCTCCGCACTCGGCCCAAGTTTCTTCCCAAAGTTGTTTCCCAGTTTCATGTTAACGAGGAAATAGTTGTTCCGGCCTTTAACTCACCGGGTCTTTCCGTGGGTGAGGCCTCTTTGGATGTTGTGCGGGCCTTAAGGACTTATGTTGACCGCACTTCTTTGTTTAGGAAGTCGGACGCTTTGTTGTCCTCTATGGCTTCTGTAAAAAGGGTTGGCCTGCTTCAAAGCAAACTTTGGCAGCCTGGATCCGTATGGCTATTTCTGAAGCTTATCTTCATGAAGGCCTACCGGTCCCTCCTTCTCTGAAGGCTCATTCCACTAGGTCTGTGGGTCCTTCGTGGGCAGCTCGACGTGGTGCCTCGGCAGTTCAGATCTGCAAGGCTGCTACGTGGTCTTCTGTCCATACCTTCGTGAGGTATTACTGGTTTGACACCTTCGCCTCTCAGGATGCTTCCTTCGGGCGGCGGATTCTCCTTTCTGCACAGGAGCGTCCCCACCCTTAAAGGATACTGCTTTGGGACATCCCCAAGGTATCCTGTGGATACCCTATGGACCCTGAAGTAGAAAATATGAGATATGGTAAGAACTTACCCTTGTTATCTCTATTTCTACGAAGTCCATAGGGTTCCACAGGACTCCCGCCCTGTCGCACCTGTGCTGCAGATGGGCTTTGCTCTGGTCACCGGTTTTCCGTCTCCCTCTGGTGAGAATGTGATTCTTGTATGTGTCCAGATCTTTGTTCTCTCTCTTCCTTCTCCTCCTCCGGCCTATGGCTTGGTAACTAACTGAGGTGCCTTGGCCCGGGGGCGGGGTATAGGAGGGGGACCTAGTGCATCCTGGGAGGCTGAAAGCTTAACTCTTTGGTGCCCTGCGACTGACGTCACACCTATACCCCAAGGTATCCTGTGGAACCCTATGGACTTCGTAGAAATAGAGATAACAAGGGTAAGTTCTTACCATATCTCATATTTTTACTTTTGTACTTTCTTATAAAGTTGTGGAAAGGATGCGAACAAGAAGACTGGGTTCCTAGAACTTTTAAGGACTTGGAAGGACTGCCTTGCATCGTAGTTCTTACTGGTAAAGACCCCCATGGTGAAACTTTCCCCAGGTATGTGAGTGGACTGATCAGATTTCTATTTTAAAGGTGTGTTTTATTTGTTTTGGGTTGTTTTTTTTTTTTTTTTCAAAAAGGAAGCATATAAAACATGGTTTGTTTCTAGGTCACTGAAGTACTGTGATCTACGGCTAATTGACTCCAGTTTTTTAACCCGAACGGCATTGGAGCAAGAAATCGGGCTGGCTTGTTGCTATGTTTCCAGGGAGGTCATTAGAGAACCTGTGACTGTTCTGGACCTGAGTGACAAGGATGCGGACAAAGTTAATCCCATTGAAAATGACTCGGATGAGCTGTTCATAGACCTGGACAGACCACAGAGTAATGGCAGTGAAGTCACAGGCACTTCAGGTTAGTTATACTTTGCTTCATTTTAGTCGTACAAATAAGTGTCTGCTCCCATCCCATCTGTAATGCTGAAAAAGTGAGTTGTTGGAGATGGTTCCCTCATCTTTATAAAGGTTCTTTGTTTTATTTGACACAGGTTCCATTGCAGAAAATGGAGTCAGTTCCTCCAGTGCAGCTGATGAAATCCAGAGACAGCCGGCCAACCTTGACTTCCAGAATGTTGCAAACAGCTCAGTGGATGAAGGCACTTATCCAAATTCTACAGCCAATGATCTGAAACCAGAATGTGACTCTCTAGGAACACAATTGGCCAGTAGCACAACATCAAAACTATCCACCTCGTCATCGCAGACTTTCCAGTGGACTCACCATTCGGGGAACAAAAGTAGGACTTTCAATTTAGCTTTGCCCCGGATTGTGGTTCTTTCTAAGGCTACTTATAATCTCCTGGCTTCTCAGAAAAACGGGCAAACACCTTCTGCAGTTTTCCTCTTGCCCCATGCCGATGTGAGTTGGTTGAGATCATTGAGGCCTTTGATTTCTAAAGACTTAAGCAGTGAAGAACAGTCCCTTTACTACAGGCAGTGGACAACAGCCAGGCAGCACCATGCCGACTATGTGAACACAAGTGAGCCTTTAGGAACAAGGCATGTTCATCCTCGTCGCCTCCTTCTGACTGGACCCCCACAGGTCATTATTGAAATATGTTTTATTTGTAGTTTGTTTTGACAGCACATCTTATTGTATTCTGCTAGATTGTATTGCAAATATTATTGATGATTTTCTTATTGTATTGACACAGTCCTTAATCCCAGTAGTGCTAATGAGAAGAATGGGCAGAAAATGTTATATATGTATGCCCACTTTTAATATTGGTATTGATGTTGGATTGACCTTATTCCTAAGTGACTCTGCATTTGAAATCATATTCAGTAACCTGGATCTTGCAGGTGTGTTATGCTTTTTTTCAAGTCTGTTTACCTGTTTTTTTTTCAGGTGGGTAAGACTGGAGCTTACTTGCAGTTCCTCAGGATACTGTACCGAATGCTGATCCGGCTTCTGGAGGTAGACGTTTATGATGAGGAGGCTATAAATACAGGTAGGACTCTTAGTAACGATAAGTTTAGTAACTGGATTTGGTTTGAGTGTCTCAGTATACAGGTGGTGGATAAAAAATACCTGGGTAAAGAAGGGGACACCAAACACAGTAAGGAACATGGCTTCCACACCTCATACTAATTTTAGTAAATAACATCCCAGCATGGACAGGGTCATGTATAAGGTTGGTGGACAACCTGCTTGCTCAGGATCATTGCTAGTATATCTGCAAGAGGAGAACTTTGTAAGAGGGGTGATTTTTGATGCAAATTTGGTAGACGCTTCGGTGACCAGAACGGCTCAACCAACCTATGGTTTACAATGGTATCTAAGGTAATTTGATGTCTGCATGCAATGTGGAGGAATTACAATCCTCTGGTAAGAGTAACTGTGCGTGGAAGGGCATACTCCAGTATTGTGATATGTTTGCACTAATTTGAGAACAGGAATGCTGGGATGTGTAGTTCCACAGCAGCGGGAGGGCCACTTGTGGAATACCCCTGCTCTACGTTATAGGTAACATTTATATTTTACATGATGCTCTTCACATAGAACTATAGCGTTTATTGGGCCTGATTCAGTACAGATCACAATAGCGATTACGCACGCAGTCTCACGACGAAGATATGCTAATGTCTGCAATCGCTATGCCATCGCAGAACAACATAAGGTCGCCCACCTTACCTTACACACATTTGTAATACTTTGCAAATCTACAAAACCATCGGCACAATCGAGTACCATCACAGCCTCACGCATACTTGCACAAGCTCTGACCTTACTCAGGAATTGCCGACTTCATAGCACGCAGTGAGAGCCCACGCTGTGTATGGCTAATTTATGCACGCCCCAGCAACGGCGTTGAAACGCACTGGCATGCTTGCTTTTCGCCGACCCTCCCCCATCACCACCCCCAAATGGTACTTCCTGTCAATGCGTAGTCCCTTCAACACTGCGTTTAATGCGCAGAACGCAGCAATCAACCGATTTTAAGCGCAGTTGCGATCGCTGCTGAATCAGGCCCATTGTCTTTTGTGCATTTCACATATTCACTAAAATGATTTTATATGTAAAGTTTTCTCCTTGTACTGTCCATCTCCCTTATTATATAGTGCTGTGTAGTACATTGGCATTATGGCCGTAATTAACAGATGTACGTAAATTGGATATTCACGTACATCTCCAATGTTTGCAGATCTGCTCATATGCAGGAGCCGCATTGCCCATGTGCAGATCTATTTCTGCGATTTTGCTCGCAGTAGCCGCAACATGATTGACATGCTGTCTGACCCGTTTTCTGGCCGTACTGAAACTAGTGGATGTAGCTTCACAGGCCCCGGCAGTGTGATTTCACCGGACATCCGGAGTAACCTGACTCAGATGAGCGATTATCGCGCAGTTGATCTTTTGCTGTGGACTTTGCATATTTTAGTATAACCGATGCATACAAAGATGCAGCAGCTGTTGCTTTAGCATCCATCTCCTAGTAAGACCTATGTAAGATATATATATATATATATATTTAATTATTTATTTACTTATTTCTTTTCTGTTCTTGCAGGTGTGGAGGAGGAAGGAGATGAAAACCCCACAGCAGACAATGAGCTATGGCCTGATATTGAAGTTTTCAGCAAAATTCCCTTTGACATTACTGTGCACGATCCAAAATATCGACACGTCAGCCCTCTGTACACTGAGCACATTCCACAAACTAAACCAGGTGCAATAGTTATTTATTTAATATTTATTTATTACCAGTTATTTATATAGCGCACACGTATTCCGCAGCGCTTTACAGAGAATATTTGGCCATTCACATCAGTCCCTGCCCCAGTGGAGCTTACAATCTATATTCCCTATCACATGTGCACACACATACACACTAGGGTTAATTAGGGAGCCCATTAACTTACCAGTATATTTTTGGAGTGTGGGAGGAAACCTGAGTAACCGGAGAAAACCCACGCAAATACAGGGAGAATATACAAACTCCGCACAGACAGGGCCGTGGTGGGAATCAGTGCTGTGAGGCAGTAATGCTAAACATTACATCATCTGTGCTGCCCAATAGTTGCAATAGTTAGTAACCGGATTCCCAAAAAATCCCTTAGGAATTGGATTTGTTTGACTAATTAATATATAGAGAGTGTATACAACTATAATTGTCTTCAAATAGGCTTTTAAAGGAAAGTACACTTTATGACTAGCTTGTGTACTTTATTATATCTTTAAAGCTAGGCAGCTTAATTAGTTTGAATAGAGCAACATTATATTCTACTGAAAATCCTAGAACTGTTAGGTAATTTGCTGTGAGCTATGTAGCCTTATTGTAAATCAGAATCTCTGGGAAGTTGCATAAGCTGAAAAGCATAAACCATGTACTATACGGAGTGTTTATAGACCCGTGGCCAGACAATTGCATAAAACTAAATACAGATCAGCATACAATGTGCTTCAGCCTTACTACTGCATTAATTCACAGATCTGCCATACATGGAGAGCATATCGCTTTAGCCGAGTCTCTCTGCTACAGAACTACATTTTCAGTACAGTGAATTTATCAGCTATTGACTGTTAAACAATAGACTGTGTATTTGTCTCTACATTAAGCTTTAATAAACGTAGGATTTAATTCCTGATTCTTGTCAGTTGCAGAGATTTTCATGTTCTGAGACAGTGATCACGTTAAAAAGGGCTTTATTGTAATTTCTTACTTGTGTTTCAATTGTATTCCAACTGTGTGTGTGTATGTGTGTTATGTCACATTTGTATGGTCTTTCAGGGTATTTATGGTGCATGCATTATTATTTGCACATTTGAGTTATCACTATTAATATATTTTAAAGGTAAAACTTAACGACAGAACTGCCCTGAGTACAGTGGCTTAGCAGCTATGGTACAATCTCCCCTGCAAATAAAGGTATAACTCAATGGCGGATCAATCCTGTGCAGGCGGATTGATCTGCTAATGTACTATTAGACCCCCACCCCCAGTAGCCCAGGTGCCTGCAGTGGCATTGCCAGGTACCCTTCCTCAGTTTTGCCTTTATTATTCACACTTAAAAAAAAAAAAAAAAAAAAAATATGTAAACCTAAAAACATAATTGCACTTTCTAAGATATATTTAGAGGAAATTGTGTTTAATATATGTGGGGGTGGGTTTTGTGTGTTTGATTTAAAAATGTAGTAATACATCTTGTATGAGAGAATTTGACTCATCCTCCATGCTCTTAAAATTAAGCTTCATGTACAAAATAAGTTTGTCAATTTTCTGACGTTAGTATTCAGTCCTATTGATCGCTGTTCCCTTGAGTTATACTGCTATATAAAGCAGCTTATTAATGCTTTTAACATTTGTTCATTTCTTCTACAGACTCACTTGGCGTGCGATCTAATGAGCCCCAGAAACGTGAGACTGTTTCTATGATGCTGACAAAATATGCATCTTACAACACATTCCATCATTGTGAGCAGTGTCACCAATACATGGATGTTGGTTCAGCTTTACAGGTAACAAAAGAACCCAAACAAACAAAAAAATAACTTCTTAGAGATTATCCAGATGGTCCAACCTACTGGCCTAACTATGGTCCAACCTGGCCACCCGCATGGCAGAACTGGTCCACATATGCATCTAAAAATGACTTTCTTAAAATAGAAGTAGAAAAATTAGAACCTATTTAATACCGTAATCCGCTAAAATTAAGATAACCATAATAAAATAGTTGGGGGTGTCTAAATGTTTGCTCTTTACATTTATTATTGTAGGATTGTATGCCTCATCTGCACCACTGGCCTATTTAGATGACAAAAACATAGAACCAGGGTGACCCCTGGGATAATACCTCTAGCTGCTGCTTACTTTCCTACGTTTGGGAAGACTGAATAGAATGTTGCATGGAATATAAGGCAGCTCAGAGTATCTAAAGCACAAATGGATACAGAATTATATATGAGTGAACCTGAATAAGATCTGTAACTCCTGCAGGTTTAAGCCTTTGTATATGCAATTATATCTGTAGTGTGTTCTCTGCATTTCCTGAACGCCTTGAGTACATACCACAATAAAGTGACAATACAGATTATGCTGTAATAACCTCTCATTTCCTTTAGACGCCTGAATCTACCATACACGCCTTCACTTTTTCATCCTCCATGCTCGGAGAGGAGGTTCAGCTTCACTTCATCATACCCAAGTCTAAAGAACATCATTTTGTCTTTAGTAAGCAGGGAAAGTACCTAGAGAGCATGGTGCTCCCCCTGGTGTCTGATAAAGTAAGTGTTTGTTATTTCTGAAGAAGGGAAACGATCTTGTTTAGTTGTGTACAAAACTATTTTTTTTTTTCCCCACCAGCAAAACCCCAACATGGTTAAATGCCCGATTTTCACTCCATCCAGCGGACGCCATGAGCATGGTCTGCTGAACCTCTTTCATGCTATGGAAAGCATTGGCCACCTGCATATCATGGTGGTGAAGGAATATGAGATGCCACTTTACAGAAAGTACTGGCCAAACCACATCATGTTAGTTCTGCCTAGCATGTTTAACAATGCGGGAGCCGGTAAGTAACTGCAACCTTATATACTATGAGCCGTGTTCAAATTGAGCGGACCAGCGATACGTTTTCACCTCCCCGGACTTTTCGCCTACTTCGCCTGTTTTGCAGGCGGAAAAGTATTGCGCACGTGCCCGCTTATCGCCGTATTCAATTTGAAAGTAGGCGAAAACAGGACCCTGCAAAACTTGAACAAGCGGAAAGTACCATCAGTTTTGCTAAA
Organism: Taudactylus pleione; assembly: GCA_031769625.1. Classification (NCBI taxonomy): domain Eukaryota; kingdom Metazoa; phylum Chordata; class Amphibia; order Anura; family Myobatrachidae; genus Taudactylus; species Taudactylus pleione. The sequence goes on along the minus strand of JAUIMM010000092.1, from coordinate 26,147,689 downwards.
TCAGCTTGACACCCCACAAAAGATGCTCTGACATGGGGGTTCCCTATGGTACCCCCCGATTTGGCTTCCTGAAGGCATTTGGCGTTTTTAAACGGGCTCAATAGCTGCTAAATAGCATTTTTGTATAAGTGGTGAAGAATAGTATTCAGGAGGTTTTTTTTGCAGAAAATAACTTATCCCAGCAAATTTGGGGTACTTGAAAATGGGGGCCAGCATATTTTAAAGTTGCTAAAGTTAACTTGAAAAAATCGTGAAAAATCCACCTGCCGCAAGCCCCTGCAATGAAAAAAACACCTGGGGCATAATTGGGGACCCTCCCTGTCTAGGTAACTAGTTTTTAACTATGTCCCCCAACAATTTTTTTTTTCACCCCCAATTCAAAGTGATTTTTGGGGTGTTAAGTCTTTTTTTAAAACTTTTTGACACAGTTTACCTTTCGGGGACTGTCTGAAGGCTGCACGTGGGTTCCCGCAATGTTGCACCCCAAAACCCCAATTCCACACTTTTTTCCGCCTGCTATTCATAGATGAAACTTTTCCGCCTATTACATTGCATTGACTTTCTGCCTAGGCGAAAAGTCTTCCAAATTAAATACGGAGTAAAATCAAAACAGGCGAAAATTATGTCATCGGCGAAAAAGTTTCTGCCAAAAACACATGAAAACTGCTTTTTGCCTCAAATTGAATATAGCCCTATATGTTCTCCCTGGACATCCCTGATTTGATTTTTCTTCTCTTTTTTTTTTTTTTTTTACGCGGTTTGAAAAGAGCGAAAAACTTCAGTATGTCTCTTTAATTATAGGAGCGTCCAGATTCCTTATTAAAGAGTTGTCTTACCACAACTTGGAGCTGGAGCGGAATCGCATGGAGGAGCTGGGAGTCAAACGTCAGTGTGTGTGGCCCTTCATTGTTATAATGGATGACTCCTGTGTTTTATGGAATGTACATAGAAAAGTTCCAGAACAATCAAGGTTAGCAATTGTATACTGTGTGGAAATGGGTTATGACGAGATTATGTAGCAATAAGCATGTATCTGTATTTAAAAACATATCAGCACTGTTTATGTGCCTATGTATTCCATATGTGCCTACTCTATTCCATACTCATTCTGTTATAGGAAAAACAATATATAATAAAATGTTACGTTTTCTATGCCTCTTCATAGCCATTTCAATGGGCATAAATATTTGCCATTTGGTAATTTTTTAACAACCATTTGATCCTGTATGTAATCTGTACTCTGTAGACCATCCTTCTGGTCTGTAAAGCTTTGCTTGGTGTCTTGGGTGGCTTTATCCACACATCTTTGTCATTGCGTATTATCCAGGGTTTTGCATAAACTTTCTATTGTTTAAATAATGTTTTATCTATTACTGGCAGCCAATCAACAGAGACTGATTCTGGCATTAGGAATGTGTCCCTGAAATATGTTTTACAACACATGGAAGCCACGCCGAAGATCACCAATTATGCAATGTTGGGGCTCCAGAAGTGGAACAGCAAGTTTAACTCTACCTTCCCTAAGTGTCCATTTTCCAGGTGCCATGTTCATGACTTTATACTGCTTAACGTAGACCTGGCCCAGAATGTGCAATATGACCTCAACAGGTAAGTTATTTTAGTATTAGAACATGGCACAAGGCATCTGACTTCCTTTGTTCTTGGTGTTCATTTATTAGATATGTGTCTATTTTTGTAGTATTAGGATAACACCTATTGCACTTCACTTATTACTCTGCATTTCCCTTCTTACTCAGATGTCAGGTTCTACCTACTTATTCCACATTGCTCATTTATAAAGCAGATCTTCAACCAAATGTTCACACAGACAGAAGGATTACAAAGATGCTTGAAATTTGTATTGAATGTACATAGGTGGTGGGGCCATGTAGCAGGACAATGGCACCACATTGGACAGGTGCTGAAGTATAAAATTAAGATTTCTAGTTTGACATTCCTTTCCCCTTTCGAAATGTGTATTAGCCTTGATGGTCAACATGTTAAGTAAAACATCTGCAAACCGGGCAGCTATGTGTTTGGTATAAAAATGGACAAGGGATGAGCATGCTTCCTACAGATCTTTTTAATTTAAAGTGCCACTGACATCTATGTAAATATATTACTACAGATAAAGCTAAGGTGCATCCACCCCTTGCCGAAGCCCTGAGTGGTGCTACATGGAGCCATACTTAGTAGGGCTCTGCTGGTTCTTAATCCAAAATCTGGAATCCATATTATTCACCATCTTTAAATAGCATAGGAGGGGGTTACAAGAGCGAGGCCCCTAAGCATTTCATAATTTGGACTTCCTCTCATACCACTGAGGTGGAAAAAAATAAATATATATATATATATATATATATATATATAGTAGCAAGGTGGGGGACCTGGTACCATCTCCTGGGGTAGATGGCACTGCGCAGCAGCTGAGAAATCACACAAAGTCCTCTGGTCTGGTGCAACTGGCCTCCGCAAGTTTTATTAGGCAATACAAACAGAATAAACAGAAATAAACACCTTGCTGTCTGGCACTAACTATACAGAAGTGATCCTAGCTCACTAATAAACAAAGTATAAGAAGGTTTTTCCAGGTGTAGTTTACCTGCTTTCATCAACTTGATTCCCTCACCGAGACACGAAAGACTGTCCTTTCCCCAGGCATTGTCTCCCTATAATGATCAGCCTCACAGCACTAAAAACAGTCACACAGCTGAAAACCCTAATTAACCTCCCGTGAAGCTAATAACCCAAAAAACTCCTAACAAACACCTTCCTGAGGTTTCAAAAGACATAGGTAAGGAATCTGGGGCAAACATACCTGCCTTTTTTTTATTTTTATATATATATATATATATATATATATATATATATATATTTGTGGTATGGTATGGTTCGGCACTCAATGTTCCTCTGGTAGTAAGGTACCTGGGTGCTCGCACAAAGGGTAAAGCAGAAATCCAAAGTGTACTGTCACAGTGGAGGACAGATCACAATGTGTCACTCCAGGATTTGTTATAGATGCAAATTTATTCAACGTTTCAAGGCCCCGTCGTCAGGAAAACAAACACACACATAGACACAACAGACACTTACCTATATACCCCACCCGATCAGAGGAGAAGTGAGGTGCTACTCCACAGTCGCGTTCGTGTGGCCGGGGGGCATGGGTCGCTCGGTGATGACATCAAGCGACTCACCTCTGGCGGTTGTCAAGGCAACCTAAGACACTACTGCGGCTGGGCGCTGATGCCAATGGCTTCAGCAACCTGAATCCGCGATCGCGTGACCAAAGGGCACGGTTATTTCTGGGGATGGCATGTCCCTGCTCACCTCCGGAGGTTGCTATGCCAACCTTAAACGCTCCTGCGGCTGTGGAGAGTCTGGAAAGAGGAGCAAAAAGGCGCACACAGATCTAATATGTAAAGAGGATAAAATCAAGTGTACAAATAGAAACCATGACAATTGCATAAGACAGAGGAAACAACTAAAGTGAAAAACGTTAAAGATATAGACATAGCCCTTGTGTGGTACAGGAAAAATAAGCACATAAAGCACAAACATATGAAAGAAATAACAAAAATTAACTCCACAGACACAACCAAGGCCAATATACATTATATATAAGAAAACTCATACATAGAGAGAAAAAAGGAAAGGAAAAAGAGTATTATAATAATGTATAGAAAAATAAATAATAATTAAAGATAAATGGTTCAAAAAAGAACACACATGTGAAAAATGTTATACGTTAGGAAAAAGGCAAAATATAAAGATTTAGATGAGAGTTCCAGGCAATGCGTTCGTTTAAGCCGCCAGGCTGTGTTGTATTCATCCGTAGAATCCATCTCGCCTCCATTCTCATAAGGGCTCCAACACGATCACCTCCCCTCGATAGTTCCGGAACGTGGTCGATAATTTTATAACGCAGTGTGGATGGTTGGTGTCCTGCAGTTTTGAAGTGTTTTGCCACCGGTTGGTCCACATCTCTGCCATTTAAAGCCAGGCATATGGCAGACCGGTGGAGAGCCATGCGCTCTTTGAAAGTTCTAGAGGTCATGCCAATGTAGCACAGAGCACAGGGGCAAGTTATTAAATATATTACAAATTTAGAGCTACACGTAAGTACATGTCTGATTTTGAAAGTCTTGCCCGTGTGTGGATGCTGAAAGGTATTTCCAGTTTGTAGATAGCTGCATGTGACACAAGATGGACATTTATTACACCCAGGTTCTTTGTATGACGTGGTCCCAGATTGCGGATGATGCTCGGTAATGTCCGTATGGACTAACAGGTCCCTAAGGTTTTTTCCACGTCTATAGCACATCATAGGTTGCATATTGCGTAGGCCTATGAGATCTTGATCACTAGCAATAATTGGCCACAGTGCTTTAGCTGCTTTGGGAAGTACCCCACTAGCAGTGGAAAAAATGGTCACCCAAGGGAAACAGTCCTGTTTAATATTCTTAGATTTAGTTAGCAATAGATCTTCCCTCTTAAGAGTAAGAACACGTTGCTTAGCTAATAGCAACTGCTTTAAAGGGTAACCACGGGTCCGGAATTTATATATCATTTCATCCAAACATGCTGGTAGCTCATCCCAATTGCTTTATGAAAAACTGAAGTGAGGATACTACCATCGGAGATTGTGAAAATCACAATCTCCGATGGTAGTATCCTCACTTCAGTTTTTCATTAAGATACGGACAGAAATACGCTTCTCACTGCAGGCAGCCATCACCCACCATCTCTCAAAAGGGGCTTACCATATTCCCAGACGTTAAGAACTGCACGTATCACTAGCAATTGGGATGAGCTACCAGCATGTTTGGATGAAGTGATATACTTGCCCCTGTGCTCTGTGCTACATTGGCATGACCTCTAGAACTTTCAAATAGTGCATGGCTCTCCACCGGTCTGCCTGGCTTTAAATGGCAGAGATGTGGACCAACCAGTGGCAAAACACTTCAAAACTGCAGGACATCAACCATCCACACTGCGTTATAAAATTATCGACCACGTACCGGAACTATCGAGGGGAGGTGATCGTGTTGGAGCCCTTATGAGAATGGAGGCGAGATGGATTCTACGGAAGAATACAACACAGCCTGGCGGCTTAAACGAACGCATTGCCTGGAACTCTTTCATCTAATCTTTATATTTTGCCTTTTTCCTAACGTATAACATTTTTCACATGTGTTCTTTTTTGATCCATTTATCTTTAATTATTATTTATTTTTCTATACATTATTATAATACTCTTCTTTTTCCTTTTTTTCTCTCTATGTATGAGTTTTCTTATATATAATGTATATTGGCCTTGGTTGTGTTTGTGGAGTTAATTTTTGTTATTTCTTTCATATGTTTGTGCTTTATGTGCTTATTTTTCCTGTACCACACAAGGGTTATGTCTATATCTTTAACGTTTTTTTCACTTTAGTTGTTTCCTCTGTCTTATGTAATTGTCATGGTTTCTATTTGTACACTTGATTTTATCCTCTTTACATATTAGATCTGTGTGTGCCTTTTTGCTCCTCTTTCCAGACTCTCAACAACCGCAGGAGCGTTTAAGGTTGGCATAGCAACCTCCGGAGGTGAGCAGGGACATGCCATCCCCAGAAATAACCGTGCCCTTTGGTCACATGATCGCGGATTCAGGTTGCTGTTGCCATTAGCGTCAGCGCCCAGCCGCAGTAGCTTCTTAGGTTGCCTTGACAACCGCCAGAGGTGAGTTGCGTGATGTCATCACCGAGCGACCCACGCCCCCTGGCCACGCGAGCGCGACTGGAGTAGCACTTCACTTCTCCTCTGATTGGGTGGGGTATATAGGTAAGTGTCTGTTGTGTCTATGTGTGTGTTTGTTTTCCTGACGACGGGGCCGTAAGGGCCTTGAACCGTTGAATAAATTTGCATCTATAACAAATCTTGGAGTGACGCATTGTGATCAGTCCTGCACTATAAAATATATATATATATATATATATGTGTGTGTGTGTGTGTGTGTGTATGTATACACACACACACACACACGCACACACACACACGCACACGCACACACACACTATATAATATATAATTATACTGGCTGGGATACCCGGCATTGAAGACTGCACCCTGAAGTATACCTGCAGCTTTCATTTTTTTACATTGTTCTCACCTATATCCTGGATGCAAATTAGGAGTAACTGATAGTGCAGGCAGGTGTATTTCATACCGTGTGGAATGGGGTATATCAGGAGCAGACTGACTTACAGAATAGAAATTAGTATAGCTTCTAAAATCACTTGCTCTTCATAAATCACTGCAGAACAGCGGGGGTAAGTCAGCTGCGGATGGATATACATGTTAGCAGCTGCGATAACTGTAATATGGTAATGCAGCAGGAGGCGTTACGCCTCCTGTATGCACTACTGATCTGAGCTGTGTCCAAGGACACAGCATCGGATCCTCTGCAATCCCTTCGGCCGGCTAAGTGGCTATGGGGGTCACGCAAGCCGTCCCCCGCAGATGTGTTAAAACGGTCAGGAAATCTTAGTCAGACGACGGAGATCTTGGCCTCTCTACCCTCTCCAACGGTGACGACACGCTTCCGTTTTGGGAAACTGAGACCGTAACCAGACCCTCCCCGCCCAGAAATGGGAACCGGCATTCACTGACAATGCTGCCGGGTTGTGTGTGGAATTCCCAACCCGCACTGCACATGCGCAGCATGAGTCAGGTGCATGCGCAGATTCCCAATAATATGGAATCTGCTTGATCCCTGTCACTGCGTCCACAACTGAATCACCCCCTGAAATCACTCAACAACATTGAAGACCATGTCTAGCAGGGCAGTCATCAGGGGGAGGAATACTGGGACTGGAGTCCCATTCCTGGACAGAAGGGGGCCTGCCCGCAGTGGCACTGTATGGCTGCGATCAATCTCAGCTGGTGTTTGTAATCTCCATATGCTAAGCTTTGGCAGGATCAAAGATTGTGGATTGATTATGCTGTCTGCCACAGTCTGCATGTATAGAGTGTTGTGCTGCTCATGAGCCTGCCAGGCACTCTGCTAAGACCCACGGGGCAGCTGCTGTAAGATGAGACAGTAAGTGAAATGCTAATAATGCAAACAGTTTAATGTCAAAGTTTATCATGCCAAACACAGGGCTGACTAACTCCGTATTTCATGTATGCGACTGTTGGAAAAGTAATATAACTCCTCCCAGTCTACCCCATCTGTGTCACGCCTGTTTGTCTGCCCCTCCCTTTTAGAATGTAAGCTCTTACGAGCAGGGCCCTCTACCCTCTTGTGCTTCATCTACTTCTTACTTCCCACTTGGGCACCAAACACTTGGTTGCTTATACTCTGCTGCTTATGTGGGTGTTACGGTCGCTAATGTAGCAATGTATTTTATCCATGTCCTTATCCTGCATTGTATTGTATTGTACTGTAAGTCACTGGTCAACTTTTTGTTTATGTACTTTGTAAGGCGCTGCAGAACACTTGTGGCACCATATAAATAAATTAGAATAATGATGATGATGATGATAATAACAACACAGCACTTTGGAAGAGATGATGGTGTGACAGTGTGTGTATGAAGCCAGCCCCTCGTCCCCAGTACCTGTGTAATGAAGTGTCCCAGTTTCATGGGGTTGTTTGACAGTGTGTGGCCCTGACAAAGTTCAAATCTAGGCAAAAACCTAATCCTGGTAAGACTACACCACTGTGCCAAATTTGGTGGAGCAAGGTACAAAACTCTGTCTGTCCTTTATGCACGGCCAAACACCGTTTCTCACTTATTATATAGATATATTATTTTTAGCTTTGTATTCTGGTTGATGCTATTTCAGGATCATTCATTGTACAACTTTTTGCATTAGATGAGTGATCCTTGCTTTTATTACAGGTACTTTTGTGAAGATATAGACTTTAACCTTCGAGTAAACAGCGGTGGACTGCTTATCTGCTGCTTCAACAACTTCAGCCTTATGAAGAAGCACATCCATGTGGGAGGGCACAAGGACTTTGTCATTAAGCCCAAAATTGTGGTAAACATGGCGAGATATGACCTTTATATAATGTAAACTGCCTTTCCCTCTCATTCTTCCTTATACTGCAGGCTCCACGGTAGTATTCTATACTCCAGTCTTTCTGTGATGCAGTCTTCAGCTAACTGAATACAGTGATGAATGGAACACTAGGAGTAAGGCACATCAGTACTGTGCTATTTCCATACACTGCCAGCCCTGCAGTGATACAATCCTCTTACCCATCTCTAGCCCTGCAGACTTACCTTCATCCTTCCAGCCCTGAGATTTCTAATCACTTCTCTCTGTGTTCACGGAGAAGAAACCAAAACAAAACTTTCATTTATTTTCATTTTTATCATTTAAATTTAGAGTTTTTTGCTTCTTTTAAAATGGTGACTGTTCATATAGAAAAATGATTTTATAGATCTTATATAGTAGCAGCGTATTTCATAGCTTCTCCCAAGATGTACTAAAACTGTTACAGTATATTATGTAGTTTAATGTTTTAAAAGAAATCTGATTTCTTCTGTGCACCTCACCTGATTATCTTTGTTACAGGTAACAGAAAGCGCTGGTCTCATTTCTCCTATGCAGTATGTCTGTGCCCCAGACAGTGAGCAGACCCTCCTGGCTGCCCCAGCTCAGTTCCTGCTAGAGAAGTTTCTCCAGTACAGCTCTCAAAAGCTATTCCCGAAGGCCATTAACAATCCGAGGAATCCATTACTGGCTGTAGACTGCTATCTGAATCTAGGAAGTGAGGTAATATGAAATGACTTGATGAATACAAGTGGCTAAGGAGGCTGGTGGTTAGCATTTAATCTACCTGCTCCTGATGCTCTGCCTGCATTCTGTCCTTTGCTTGTTGAGCTTCATCTCCTATTTTAAAACCCCCCTGTCAATAGGCATAATACATTGCCAGAAAAAGTAATGAAACATTGTATGTATTTATTCAGCCGTTATGGTTATCCTTTATTTGGCATGAATTGTTGTTGTGTCCTGTTGCAGGTTACTCTGTGCTATGTGAGCTCCAGGCCACACTCTGTGAATGTGAGCTGCGAGGGAGTGGCGTTCAGTGGCCTATTGCTCTACTTGTGTGATTCGTTTGTCTGCGCAGGAATGCTAAAGAAGTTCAAGTTTCTTAAAGGTATGTGCTGGTATCATATTAATGATCTCCGCTGGGGCAGGAAAGCTCCTTGTACAGAGGTTGTTCTCTAAATACTGTAGGTAGTTCAGTACTGTGACTGGGAGGTAGTCAAAATACTAGCGCTGGGATTCTGGCTCCAGAATCCCAATTGTGGGCACCCCGAAGGCAAGTGTCCAGGGTTAGGGGCAGGTTTAGGGTTAGGCACTAAGAGGGGAGGGTTAGGTTTAGGGTGCAGGGAGGTTAGGTTCAGGCATCGGGAGGGGGGGTGGGGGGTTAGGGGTAAGGGTTAGCGTTGGGTTACTAGCCTAAAGGTGTCAGGATGCCACAGTCTGTATTCTGACTGGTGGCATCCCAACCGCCAGGATCCTATACCCAACCCCTGTGGCTTTCCAGCTCTGCTGAACTCACCATATTCTCTTTCACTTTAAGGTGCCACGCTGTGCGTTATTTGCCAGGACAGAAGTTCTCTCCGGCAGACGATTGTGCGATTGGAGCTGGAAGATGAATGGCAGTTCAGACTGCGGGATGAATTTCAGACTGCGAACAGCAGTGATGACAAGCCACTCTATTTCCTTACTGGACGCCATGTTTGATGGACGGGAAGTGTATTTTTATTTTTTTTTTAATTAAAAGTGCCAAGACTGTAACTTTACACATTTATTCTGGCACGTGTGCTAAACAGTTGGGAACTTTGATTCTAAGATGCCACGCGGACAGCATTTTTCTAGGGTTTGTGGGAAAACATGTTTGTCGCTTATGGACCAATGAATGCTACAGAGTGGTTTTCTGAGCTGGCTTTGAATGTCTCCTTAAACATATCATTGATTGTCATGGCCATGCTGGGTCAATGTACCTGTTCTATTGCAGACTGCTTCTCAGGGGTTAACTATTACCAAAAGTTGGATAGCGGAGCAATCTCTTCCGGTGTCAATGTTGATATTTTTATGTACTGAACAATGTGCTTTGTGATTAATCCCAGCAAATGATGTGTCTCGCCACAAGTAATAGCAGTGCCTCATTCAACAATGTTAAATATGATTTATAATTTGGTTCCACGAAAAGGCAGTGATAATGGAGCAACAATTCAATGAACGTTTTGCCGTCCAATCATTAGTGGTTGCTTTACCAGCTGTTGGTATGTACCATCCTAACTCAAAATAGGCCTTTGGGGATCTGATCTCGTAGTTCGTAGAGCCACAGGATGTGTTGCCTGCTAGTGGCTCCAACTTCCCATTCCCCTGTAACTGTTATACAATGAGCATACTCCCACCTCATACTTAATTACGTTCAAGCATTATACCCATGACTCAAAAAAACACTAACCTTGCAAAACTTTAATTGTGTGTGTGTTTCATCCTGTAAGTCTGAATTTCCAAATCATGTACTAGTGCTCTGACACTGTTTAAACACTTTCAGTAATCATTTGGTTAAAGGAATTAAATGTATGTAAAGGGAGTCTATAGGGCATCTCTTGTAAAAAAGGGGACACTGATTTTATGCAGAGTAGCCGTGCAATCTTTTAATGGATTATCACCCTCCTAGCACCCCTGCTTTATTCTTCATCAACGTTTCCCTTTTAACGTAGCGATACATACCTTTTACTCTCTTATAAAGTGATTTCAGCACATCCTGTATAAACCCTGTCTAATGGACCTAACCAAAGATTGCTGCATTTGTATGCCATGTCCACACATCATTACTAACCTGCAAGTAACACTTTTTGGAAAATGTAGAAACTTAACATCTGCAGAAGTGTTCAAATATTAAAAATGAATTGTTTACAAATTAGAACAAAATATTTAATATATTAGAAAAGTGTTTGCATACCTGTATCATACACTGCATTAATTTGTGTTGCACATTTTTAAATTAATGTCTATTTTACAATTTTTTTTTTTTTAAATTACTCTGCAAAATGATCTTACCTTTGGGGCACTCCTTAATTTTGCTTTTCCCAGACTGTTCAAAAAAAAAACAAAGGTGTCTCCACTATTTTTGTCTATGAAGAAATACATTTTAAGATGAGCTTACTCTAGGAGGACCTTATACTAAACGGGCTGCGAGTGGCAGAGGATAAAAGAGGATATTTAACCTGTATTACTGTATTGTGAGAAGTATATTGTGATGTCTGCAACGCTCTATTTCATAATGCTGGTGCCCGTAGTGCCAGAAGTTCCTGCAGTGAAATATGTTTTTCCCTTCAGCCTGCTGTCGTTTTTCAATTTGCACTAGATTACTTCATTTTCAGGCGTGGGTAAACCATCCAGCCTGCAGAACACATTTTGGCATGCTAAGATGGCATTTCTACAGTCTTTGGAAATGTACCCTCCTTACACCTGCCACCAAAGAAAGAATGAATGTACTATTTTTGTCGATTTTTACTTTTATTTTCTTCTAATTATGGCTGACATAATTCTAACATTGCCTAGACCTTGGAAAATACCGATACTGAATGTAAGTTGAAAATTGACGTATCAATACCACGCCTATTATGTTGTAACTTATAAAATTGGTTCTTTTGAGTGATGGGAGTTTTAAATATGCTGCTTAAAAGGATACTTTATTGACCAAAACATGGTGAATTTGGCTTCACTAGTCAGTCTACCTCATGCTGTTTTAATGTGTGCAGATTGGTTAATTTTATCATTTAATTGACCTATTTTTGATGGTATTAAAGTTATTTACTGAAACACTGGTGTTTTCACTTTGCAATGACTAATTGTCCATCAGCACAATCATCCATAGAAACATGGTTAAGCATCCTTAGCTGTTTGGCTTTAAAATATCTATACCAGAGTTTTAACCAGCAATGGATATATTCCACAGGTTCTCAAACTTAGTCCGCAGGACCCCAAACATTGCATGTTTTCCAGGTCTCCAGAGAATCACAAGTGAAATAATTGGATTTTTAAAAATGTGTTAGTAATGAATACACCTGTGCACCAGCTGGGTGACCTGGAAAACGTGACCTGTGTGGGGTCCTGAGGACCGAGATATATTCCATAGCCCAGAGGTTCCCAAACGTGGTCCTCAAGGCTCCCCAACAACTCAGGTTTTAGAGATGGCCATGGATGAGCACAGGTGGTTAAATCAAACTAATTAAGTCACCTGTGCTCATCCATGGATATCTCTTGAGGACCGCATTTGGGAACCTCTGCCATGGCCCCAGTATGAGCTATTTTTATATATTAAAACATACGGACCAATTTTAGGAAAACCTGTTAAGGATATCCATGCTTGAGACCAGATGGTTAAATTAAACCAACTGAGTTACTAATTAAGTCACCTGTGCTTAAGCATGGATATCCTTTAAAACCTGGTGCCTTGAGGAACACATTTGGTAAACACTGTATTAAGAAGTGTGTTGTATCAGGCGCGTTTGCCACAATCTTATCGTATGTACATACACACCAATCTAACAGCATTGTACAGAAATCTATAAGTGTGTTGGTGTTACGGAGTCCAGTTAATATATGATCTGATTTATACATTTCCTATTGGATAAGATTGAAAACGTTTTTGAATTTGATTACATATGTGCTACAAAAGCAGAATTCGATACTTTTCGTTACACTCCCTAGATTGTGCAATAACTATATTTTCCATAGTGATACAGTAACCTTCTATATCTGATCCTAGTTGCACGGTAACAGGAAAAAAGTGCACCATGTTTTCATTGGAAGAAAAGCAATGTAATCATTAATTAAATCATTTGATCGAAAACCTATCGATTGTACCATGAAAGCATGAGAATGAATATGAAAGGAAAAATACCTTATCTGTACTTTTTATTAATTACGTTGATATAACTATTATATTCTGCAGCTTGGAGCAGCAGAAACGTATCTGTAATCAGGTCTGTATATGTATGAGGTCACTGACCAGCATTTTATGCCTTTTTTTACTTGGTAACTTTATGGGGCAGGTTTTAGAATAAAATCTGACATTTGTGCTTACAAAAAGATTTCATTGTGGAATCTAAAATTGTAAATGTAGCTAGCGGGCCATGGCGCAGACCGTTACTGATAGCTGCATGGTAAATTATTCTTAAGCCCTGTTCACACTGGACGATTTATTTGAACGATAACTATATCTTTCGATGATATATTGTTCAAATCGTTTAGTGTGTATGCACTTACCGATGAACGATGCGCGCTCCTGTGGGTCGTTAACAATATCCCCAGTCTGCTGTACATGCAGTCCGATCTGGGGATATCTTTAACGATGCCATGCTGCTGAATGCAGCATGGACCCCCTTTCGCCATTGTTCCCGGCATTGGCAAGTGTGTATGCACTCCCGCTACACCAAACATTGCTGGGTACACACATCTAGTGTGTACCCAGCTTTACTTTTTCAAATGAGTGAGAGCAGATGTGTTCTGAGAGTAACTGATACTTGCTTCCCTTGCTACTCATGTTAGATAACTAATACTGTACCAGTGGTCTGGCAATGCTTGGAGTAGGGCACTATAGATCATGCATTACCTATTCTAATATGGCCAATCCATAATAGAGGCTGCTCCCATTCATATTACCATGACTATTGAAATCATTGGGAAATGCAGTTCTTATGTTGGCTGTCACTTGGGGCTAGATTTTCTATCCGTCAGTTTTTCAAAGCTGCCAATGATCGTTTTACTTTGACCAGTGGATTTAAAGCGATAACAGAATAAAATGCTAAACCAGGCTGGTTTAGTATTTATTTCTGTTGCTGCATTAAAACTATGGTGCATAGCCCCTGATAACAAGCTTTGACAAATGCAGAGTAGTAATCTATGCTTTAGATGATAGTGTCAGCAGAAAGTGTATCGCTTCTTGGAAGGCTGTTTTTCAGTGACCTTTCAGACATCATTGAGGCTGGTTGGTGAGGAACAAACAACTCCCAACAAAGGGGTCAATGTTCTCTTCAGTGCCTGCCCTCCAGTATTCTTGTCACCGAGGACAGTGCAGCAGCCTCCCCAGATTAGAGGGAGTTCCACCGATCACCGGACATAACTGGTCCCTGAACAGCAGGTACCCCAGCGCATTTGTAGTGGGTCTCCTCAGGTGACAGCTGTCTTTTTTTTTTACTACAGGCTCTGAACTCCTCTCACTGTTCACAGCAAAAGCTCCTCTTCAGAGCATAGGTCTGAAAATAATTTAGACTTGCCGGGATCAGTTCCGGGGACCCCTCTCTGTAAAGCATAGACAACCGATTGTGATGATTCTAATCCTAAAACCTGCTTAGGAAAATTACCTACACAATGGTGAAAACCACATCACAATTGGTTCAGTGGTTCCACAAAATCAGACATTCTCATTTATAAGTATTCGAGATAATGAGGCCAAAAAAAAGTGTTGTGCAGTGGGGAAGTAGACTATAACAAATACATAAGGGGCAAAGTAACAGACACATAGAAACCAATACATTTACTAGGAGGAGTTTAACAGGTTTTAAAGACCACACAGGAAGCAAAAGACAAAGTTTCTGTTCTTGAGAGCTTACAGTCTAATGGGAGGGGGCTATAGAGTGTAGTAATGAGGAAGGGTGTAGTAGGTATTGCCGCCAGCTGCGGTAAAAATCCTGACAGCGGAAGCCCGGCAGAGGTGAAGATCCCGAACGCTTAATAAGGTAAGTACTGCTAACCACCCTAACCCTCCCTTAGGGGTGCCTAACCTCCCTCCCAACTGTCTAACCCTAACCACCCCCCCTAACCCTCCCTTAGGGGTGCCTAACCCTAACCTCCCCCACAACTGCCTAACCCTAACCCCCCCTTACCCTAACCAAAAACTAACCCTCCCAGGGGGGGTGCCTACCCCTAAGCCCCCCGGGAGCCCTAAAACATAACCCTCCAACCTCCCCCCCCCCCCGGCTGTCCGCGCCTGGCTTATCTTCGTTTGGTATGATGGGCGTAGGTCCTTCGGTGTAGGTCTAATTACAGGCATTGTGCTTTTGACGCCTGTCTTTAGTACCTTGCTGGGATTTGATAGTCGGGAAGCCGGCGGTCGGCATTTAGACTGTCTGCTTCCTGACTACATCCCATGAGGAAGACTGGTAAGCTTTGATGAACAGATGGTTTTTAAGAAGTGTTTAAAACATTGTGGACTGGTGGAGAGTCTGAGTGGAGGTGGGGTGTGGAACATCACAGGAGAAGTCTTGGAGTTAGAATGTGGTATTCAGTGTGGAATGGAGTCTCCTATCATTGGCAAAGTGCAGAGGTTGTATTGGAGTAAGTAAACAAGTTTGGAGAAGGGATGGATAGGCTTAAAAGGTGAGAAGTTTAATTTGGATTCTATAGGGATTGGGGAAACAGTGTAGGAATTGGCAGGGCTAGAAGTCCGAAGCAGAGAGGCAGAAGATTACCAAGGAAATAACAATACCATGATGGCCAATTGAGTGAAGGGTATGCAGGAGGAGAGGGTAGCTAACAGTATCAAAAGCAGCAGAACAAAACAGGAGGATAGGCAAGGAGATTTGACTCAAGAGAATATCAAGGGACAAGTTGAAAAGGCAAGCAGGAGCAGATATTTTAATGAATGGCAGAGTCTAGGTCTGTAAGTGAGGAGAGGGTGGGAAGAGGACAGAAATTAGGTCACTGGAAAATAAGGTTTATTTAGCACGAGAGAAGGCAGGGCTGTGACATGAGGAGTTTTGCATTTACAGTGCCTTTCTCAGATTTTATGGACGACACTGGGAACTCTATACATAGTGGTGAGTGGAGCCTTGCACTTTAAATCTTCAATGCATCTGATTGGGCTCCTCCCTCTCTATACCCCAGCTTAAGTTTAACAGAGGACAGAAGAAAAGAAACCCCAAACCATCAATCCAAAAACACAAGCATCACAACCGGAACATACAACAAACAGAGCAGTGATGGGAAGGCGCCCAGTGTTCCCCATGGTTCGGAGAAATGGATTTTACTGGAAAGTACAAATATCGTGTTTTCTCAAACTTCCATGGAGGATATTGGGAACTCTAGGAATGTGCCAAAGCAGTCCTCACAGGAGGGAATGTGCAGAAACAGCACATCCAAAACTTGAATCCACAGACACAAATGTGTTAAAACAATAGAATGTGGTAAAGGTATGCAGAAAGGTGACCGCCCTGAACATCTGTTTCGCAGAAGCCCCATGGTGCGCAGCCCACTAGCACCCACCATCCGAGCCGTAACCCTGGAAGGAACCTGCTGGCTTCCTGCAACATGAGCCTGTTGGATAACCGCACGAAGCCCATGAGAAACTGTACTGTACATTTCAAATCAGGCCTATCTCTCTTGAGAATTATAGAGGACAAATAAGTTGTTCGTCTTATGAATAATGGCAAGGGGGAAAACAGTCTTCCATGCGAGATACTTGAGATCGACAGCAGCAGGAGCTCAAAAGTAATCTGACTGCAGGAAACAAAGGCCCAAATTGAGGTCCCACGGAGCAGTTGGAGCAATAAACGTCAGTTGGAGATGAAGAAAGCCCGGCATTAACATCTGAAAAAAACACAGACAAATCCAACACCTTCACCCTCAGGAAAACCAAACGCAACCCTGCGTCCAAGCCCTCCTGGAGAAAAAATAGGAGACTAAAAAAGCTGAAAACAGAAAGAAGGAACACTATCACAGAATTGGCTTATGTTTGGTGAGCAATGTTAAGCCAAAAGTTGCTTCCGGGCTATCTGTATTATCGGGATAATGCCCAACAGGATGCCCTTGGCCTTCAAGATGGCAGTCTCAACAGCCACACCATTAAATGTATCCAATATATAGCAGGGTGGACGAAGGGCCCTTGATGAAGGTCTGGATGATCTGGAAGACACCAGAGGGCATCCACCAGAAGACCTTGGAGGTCCAAGTATCTTGACCTCCAATGCCAGTCTGGGGCAAATCAGAATGACTCATTCCTGTTGATGCATTTGAGAACCCGCGGCAACAACGGCAGAGATATAGCAGGCAAAAATTTTATAGAATGAAATTGCATTGATGGCGAGGTCCATTGAATCCTAAGTCCTGGTGAAATAAAGTGTACATTTGTGGCTCAGATGAGATGCTATCAGATAGATATCTGGTAAGCACCACCTATTTACCATGGCTCGAAAGACGTTCGTATGGAGATACCATACACCTCAGTGAAGATTTTGTGGGCTTCCCAATTTTCGAACCTGGATATGAACACAGCTGATATTGCTGACACATGATAATCTGTTCACCGAAGAATGGTGGTCATCTCCCTCATCGCCAGTAGACTCTTGGTGTCCCCCTGGTAATTGAGATAAGCCACAGATGTGGCATTGTGTGACTGGACATTCATTTGAGACCCCCAAGGATGAACTTGAGTCGCTGTCAAGGCTTGGCATATAGCCCTGAGTTCCAGCACATTTATGAGCAAGAGGGACCAAACCACCTGGAAATGTAACTGAAGAACCAGAGCCACCCCATCCCCCGAAGTCTGGCATCCGTGTTAACCAGAACTCAGTCCTAAATTACTAAGAGGCAGCCCGCACTGAGATATCTGGAATCCAGAGGAGGAACAGATGAGCCTGAGGGAACAGACAAGTGATCTGGGACATATGGATTTGTGAGCTGTTCCATTTGGGCAACAGGTCCAACTGAAGCCCCCGGGAATATAACTTTTCAAGCAGAACTGCTTTTAAGGAGTACACAAATTTTCCCAAGAGACATGAAGAGATGGATCGAAACTGTCTGTCTTCCTCCATATAACTAAATGAATCAGTGTGTGGAATGCTTCAATCTTGTAATGGGGCAGAAAAACCCATTTAATAGAGGTGTGGAACAGCATGCCTAGGAACATCATCCTCTGCAATGGGACAGGGTTGGATCTTTTGAAAATGATTATGAAACCGTGTCAGATCAAGCTCTGATGCATCAGTCGAATGTGACACTGAAGGATCTCCGAGGAAGGGGCCTTGACGAGAAGGTCGTCGAGGTAGGGAACAATGGTGACACCCAGCAAACAGAGTTGCACCGTGATCACCATCAGTTTGGTAAAGGCACAGAGCAGTCAAGAGGCCGAATTGGTAATGCGCATCTTAAATTGCAAACCGCAGGAGGGATTGGTGAGGCGTGGAGATCAGCGTTTCTGATGTCCATGGACACCAGGAAATCCCCTTCCTCCATTCTAAGAATCCCAGAGCCGAAAGACTCAATCTTGAACTTCCAAAGATGTAAATGAGCATTCAGGGACTTCAGATTGAAAATGTCTCTTAAGAAGCTGCTTGACATTGGGACCACAAAGATATCCAATATCCCTGTTGCTCTTGGCCTGTGGTACCAGGATCACAAACACCCACAGAGAGACGGTTCTGCAAAGCCCTCCTCAAAGCCATATGCTTTTGACGAGACTGCAGAACACCTGTGGTGAAGAGTATCTGAGCAGGAAGGCCCAATGGGTCTATCTTGTAACCCACAGAGAGGACCCCTCTCATCCAGGTATTGGAAGAAGTCCAAAACCAGGCATACCAAAAACAAAGAAGGGTACACACCATAGGATCTCCTATGTGGTTTTGCCTGTAGGACATGCTTCAGGTGTGCGAAAAAAACAAGATTGGTGGTTCCTAGACCTACCTCCGCATGTAGAGGAAGACTATCTGCTGGAACCACGAAGCACAACTTACCAGAGTTCTGAAAGGACAGAAAAGGAAGGTCCCTGGTGAATGATTTACCATTGGAGCTGAGGAAGGCAGAAGAGATCTGGTCTCCTGTGGACAGGGCAATCATCTTGCCTAATTCCAGTCAAAACATCTTTGGAGGGTTTGCTTGTCCTCGTTTGAGTCGGTGCTGGAATTATCAGGATCCGAACCAGAGAACCTGGCGATCTGCAACTGCAAAAGCAGAGCCCCAGAAACAGATTAAACCTGTGTACATCACCGCCTCACCCAAATAAGAGGCAGATTCCTGGCTATGCTCGACCAAAATAATTAAGTCAGAACACTGGGTACCAGACTGGAGCCCCTTGCTAAGTAGCTATGCTCATTACTGCCTTGTTTATCAAAGCAGAGACTAAGATAGGGAGAAGAGAAGCCCCAGCCACAACTTAGATGGAATCCATGTTGAGGACCATCTAACGATCATAGCTAGCACAAAGACTATCCCCAAACCAGAATGGTTCAGGGGTTGACAGTCTGGTGATGGAGGGGTTCTCCAATGGTGGGAATTCCCACCTTAATCTATTATATCCGGAACTTACGATCCGGATGGGACCAAGCCATGGACACCCTGCACGTCTAAAGAATCATCCTCAGCACAACTTTTTGGAAGAGTCCGACATGGATCTTTCCTCAGTGACCATCTATGAGAAAGCCTCTGTTGGAACCTTGCCAAGACTTAAGTATCCAAGAGCTTTTATCAGATGTGAATCAAACCCTGGACTGAACAAGCCCTTGGACCTAAGGTTGTTCCACAGAGATAGACTGATCACAATCCCCTGAACCTGACACAGAGGAAGAGCCACCCAAAGCACCCACTACAGGCACAGGAGTGGGCAAGTTCTGTTGTCTATTAGAGGTGAGCTGTAGCAACAATTCAGACATCAACCCAGCTAGGTTTCCCTAGCACTACATCTTCAAGTGTCACTCTTGGCCACCACCTTGTCGCACAAGGTGCAGATGGCCTCCCAGTCTGCTTCACATTTTAGCGCAAGCACCCGAAAATAAGTGCAGAGACTGGTAATACTGCAGCAATCAACACGAACAGGGGGAACAGGCAAATCTACAGGCACAAAGAACCCCAAGCAGGAAGATACAAGTCTGGTCTAGTGGGATGGCATCTATGGGGCTGATGCTTTGACTGCAGGAGTTTCCTCATAGGAGTAAGTCTGCAGTGGAATGTTTGAGTACAGACACATGCTGAGCAGGAGAGGACAGAAACACTCCACCGCCGGGCTAGGTGCTGCCATCCAATGGAAGCCTACAGGCGTGCTCCTGAACAGCCATCACTAGGCCCCGTTTCCACCTCCAAAGCCGTGGACAGTAAGGACTGACCTAGGATCCAACATAGGGGGGCAACCGCGGTTAACTTCATGACACTTTTCCGCTCTGGAGGATGGGTCCTACTTATTAGCTATACTTCCTCCAGGTGCGCAGTGGAGCAAAGCGCCTGAGGATGCTGCTCTCTGGGAGCTCAGACACCGGCTTGTGATGATCGGAGGCTCCCACAATGGACGCAGACTCTCTAAGCACAGTTTGCCTGTTGGAACAAAAAAAATAAAATACATACAGGCTGAAGACGCATCTTGAGAAAAGATGCCCGGCTTCATTAGGCAGGTGGGGGGTTTAGAGGGTGAGCTCAGTCAAAAACACTGAAAGTGTTCCCCAAGGAAGTAGGAGACAAAATAAATTTGAAGAGAAGGAAATCTGCATAAGACCAAGATTGCCCTAGATTCAATTAGATGCAGGAACATTTTTGCTTGGAGTGTCAAGGGTTTGGATTACTGGAGGCTGGGCAGTTAAGTCTAGAGCTGAGGAAATCGTAGTTATACATGTTGAAATGCTTGTATGGAGAATGACAGATTATAGGACTCAACTAAGAAAGAAAAGATGGAAGCGTTGGACATCAAGACAACCGTTAATCTTTGGCTTAAGATGAATAATGCCATGCAGGAACTGTAGACAGGTTGTGCTCAGACTGCAGGGTGGGTGAATTGGAGAAATAAAATCAAAAGATGGCTCGGAGTTAGAAGAGGAGATCTTGCAAGTAGCCATTACAGTGGGTAGGAGAGAAATCCAATCTGAAAAGGCCAATGGAATGAGAGGGACATAAATTTAGCAGCAGCATCTGGGCTTATCAATAAGGATACAGAGATCACCTAGAATGAGGGTGGGAAGGACTGACTTATGGCCCCTACATACGGGATGATCAGTAGATAACGGTATTGCTGTCTGATTGTCCTGCGCCCTCCCTGGTGTGCTGGATTATCGATATCGATCATTCAGCACACCACTAATTTACCAGGGACTATAGTGACCCTTCCCTATAGTAACCTGCTCCATATAGAGCAGGTTGGCCAGCATGCACTGGCGATGGATGATATCATTATCGTCCATACTTGCCCACGCATCGCTGGTCATCGTGCATTTAAATCGCTGCATGTGTACGTAGCATAATAATTGTGGGACCAGGCAGCAGAGTTAAGTAATTGTGAGAGAGAACTAGATTACCTCAACATAAAGATGGACTGGATAGGAGAGCTGAACATTACAGACCTCATAGGGGATGGAGAGAATTGCTCAGGGGTAGTGAGCTGGAGAGAGAATTCACATGTCACCACCTTGAGGGACTGCATATCTGGGAAGAGAGACCACAGTAAGAGGGCCAGGTTGTGGAGTGATGGCATGAAGGGAGAGGGAGTTGTAGATGAACCAATTGAAATAAACTGGCCGCCATTCACAGACAATTTAGGCATTCCAGTGTGCAGATAAAGGACAGATGTGTATAAGATTGCCAGGATTGCAGGTGCAAAATTTAGGAGTGATGGATGGGAGCATAGCGTGATTATAAAATACTATTTTGGTACTTACCAGTAAAATTCCTTTCTGTAATTCCACAGGGGCCACTGGAGTTCAAGACACTGGTGTATACACGGGTGTATGAGAAGAGCTGGCACTTTAAATCTTTAAGTGTGAGTGACTCTTCCCCCTCTATCCCCCAGAAGCCCCAGTTAGAGAAATGGAGCCCGAGGAGACGGAAACAGAATCCGAAGACATAACTGTGGAGAAGGAATCAAACCACAAGGATGGCAAAAGCTGAATAGAAAACACACAGAACAACATAGTGCATACAGTGAATGTAAAACAACACAATGGCAGGTAGAGCAGAGCTGGGAGGGTGTCCAGTGTCCCCTATGGAATCAGAAAAATGGCTTTTACTGGCAAGTACCAAAATCCTATTTTCTCCTTCATCCACCGGGGGACACTGGAGTTCAAGACACTGGGGAAGTCCCAAAGTTATCGTCACCCGGGTGGGAGAGTCCTGAGCAAACCTGCAAAAAACCCTGCGACCAAACGTAGATTCTAGGCCGCAAAGGTATAAAAAACAATAGAAATAACAAAAGTGTGCACCATGTGGCCGCACGGCAAAACTAAGTTGCTGAGATGCCACCACAGGCAGCCCAAGAAGCACCCACCGCATGAGTGGAATGATCAGGAAAAGAAAAAACAGTGGAGGCCAGAAACCTAACACCATACTCCTGCGGATGGCCAAACAGATCCATCTGGCCCTTCCATGTAGAAGCAGGCCAAACACGCTAGAAGCAATCAAAAGGACCGCAAGGAAACGGACTTCCACAATGCTGCTACAGTATATGGGGCCGTAAATCCAAAGAACCCGCACCACATCCAAGGAGAGGGATGGCAGAGAGCCATCCAACCACACCAAAACTCAATCTGCTATGTAGGGCTGCAATTACCATAGGCAGGAAGACTGCAAGGCACAGAGTTCCCAACTCCGAACTTGCCTGGCTGAAACCATGACCAAGAGGAGGACCAACTTCTGAAAGAGGAGTTTCAAGTCCACATCCTAAAAAGGCTCGCACAGAAAGGACTGGAGGAACAACAGAACCAACATGTAGACAGGACAAACGGGAGCAGTATATGGAGAACTTCACTGAAGAAATGTTTGAATTTGAGGGAGCAAGGCTAGGCAGCGCTGAAAAAGATTGACAATGCTGAGACCTGGACCTTGAGAAAACCAAGGCGTAACCCAGCATCCATGCCCCTAAGAAGATGATGGGACAAATGGAAGCAATGTTGGGAAAACCCCTGCTCTGCACACCAGGTCACATAAGATTACCAGATGTGATGATAAAGAGCTGACATAAATGGCGTGCGAGTATAGAACATGATGGGAACCACAGAGTGCATGAACCCTGCTATGACTAAAGATAGCGTCTTCAACAGCCACGACAATAAATGTACCCGATGTAAGACTGGGTAAACAAAAGACCTAAAACAGGAGGTCTGGGTGAAGAGGTAGTAGCCAGGGATCCTCAAGGAGGAGCAGTAGGAGATCTAGGAACCAATCCCAACAGGGCCAGTTTGAAGCCAACAGGAGGACCATGCCACTCTCGCTTGAAACGCCGGAGGCCTCACGGAAGGAGGTAAAACAGGAGTAAGCACAATATCTTCCCTCCAAGTCACTGTCAAAGAGTCTACGCCTCTGCAGTCTGATCCAGAGTACTGAAGCAGTACCGTGAAATCTGAGGAGTCTGCAAGGAGACTAATTGTGCATACACATGGTCTAACTTTGCAGGACGATATGAACGATATCTAGAAACAGAGATATGAGCGATTCTAATGGCGCTGTCCTTTTGAAGGGATCACGCCTAGATGTAGCTTTTGAGTTACACCAACCCCATAAAAAAGGAGACTATTAGTCACAGATGGTCTATATCTTATCGTACATAAATGGAGGCAGTGCTATCCGCTCACCTAAACACAAAAAGATGCATTCCTTGAAAGGTATCTTTACAATCCTCTGGTTATATATGCTTTAGTCAACATAAATAGCTGCCCTATTGGGACCAAGCTCACCTGGATATAAATGTAGACGTTTCTTTTGAACTTCAATACAAGAAAAATTCACCATGCAAATCGATATTCTTCATGTATATTTATTCCATAAAAAAAGTTCACAAACATTCCAAAAAATAAATAAAAACAACTGGATGTTTCTTCCTCAGGTTTAAACACTACAACACATGGGGGTACTCTCTCAGTCACATATGTGCATCTCACCCGGAATGAGTAGCAAAAAAACGACCAGCCCAAATAAGTGTGGAAATATGGGAAGTATCCTCCAAGTCCTGTAGTGTCCCCCTTTCTAGCACCAATGCGTTTCTGATCTCCTGGGTCCTTCCTCAGGGTGTATGGGGTTCACCTCACAAAATTATATTTATACCCTAGCTCTAACTAAGGGTCTCTGCATATATGGGGCACAGCATAGAACAGTTTTTAATAATTTTTTAATGTGTGTTTTAATATTGTAGACATGGCTGGAAACCACGAATTCTGGACAGGATTCTTGGAATTATGCCAAGCCAATGAGTGCTTGTGGAACATAAAGCTCAGAGTACTCAGATCGGGACCTTAAAAACCAGGCATATCAGAAGCTGCTGATGTATAGCAGGTGCCTGAAGAAGAATGCAGACATAGCCTGGGTAAAGCAGAAGATCAACAACTTCCAGACAGTGTTCATGCAGGAGCACACCAAATATATGAATGCCAAACGTTCCAGAGCAGGGGCTGACAAGGTGCGGAAACCAAGTTTATGGTACTATGAACTACTCTCCTTCATCCTGGAGAAAGAGCTGGAGAAGCGGTCAATCAGCTCACTGGATGAGGACGTGGAGGAGGTCTGTCCTGTGGATGAACCGCAGAGTCAGGATACCGTAAGGACATCAACAAATATATATATATATATATTTTTTTTTTTTTGTAATAGCAAAGATTACTGTACTTCAAAATTGTACAAAAGTGGAAAGGAATTAATAACTTTTTTTCACCCTTACCCACTTTACCAATGTAATGATATTTAAATTGTAAATAAAAATTAATCTACCAATTTGATCATGTATTTTATTTGATAATTAACATCTTAGTTCCTTCTCACGGAAGTGGATCCTGACGCTCCGGCCAGTGACCTAGTGGAACTTGAGCAGACTATCGTTGAGGCGCCACCACCCTCTGAACCTGCCACCAAGAAACGGAGGTCAGCGGGCAAGGCGTCCACATCCTCAAGTTCTGGACCGGGTCGGGTAGAAACATTTTAAAATGTGCCCAGGTGCTACAGACGAACAAGGATGATTTAAGTACTTTTGAACTCAACATTGGTAATGAATTGAGGAAAATGAATCCCCAAACCCAGCCATTTTGCAGAAGGGTCATGTATGAGGTGTTGTGTCGTGGTATGGTTGATGAAATCGATGAAACCACAATGCTAACCCCATACAAACCCAAGCAGCCAGCTCCAATGGAATTGAGTAGTTCTCATCCCCCACCGCCCTATACCCAAAATCCTCTTCACCAGTATTATCCCCAATATGCATCGGTAAGCCCTGCGCCACCAACCAGCCTCCCTGGGCCATCCTCAAGTGGCATGCACTCTGCTTGGTGGAGTGCACAGTCAACTCTTACCAATGAAGAGTTTTTTTCATATGTAATTTTTTTACAATTTTTTTTTAGCATGTTTTAGAAATGATTCTGCCCGATTTCTCCTGCTCTTTCTTTAGGATGATATTGAGTAGTTCATCCTCCCATAAACTTTTAGTTTCTCCACCTCAATTGCCCTCTGTTGCTGGATGTTTGGCATTCATATATTTGGTTGTGACTTCCACAGACACTGTTTGGAAGTATATGTATCTTCTCCTTTACCCAGTTATGTCTGCATTTTTCTATGGGTGACTGCTGTACATCACCAAAAGTTGATGTGCCTAGTTGTCCTGATCTGAGTACTCTTTATTGTGAAGGCACACATTGGTTTGGTTAAAATCTGGAGACCCTGTCCAGAATTCGCCAGTTTTCATATTAATAATTTGTTAAAAAAAAAAAACTAAATCAAAAAATGGATGTCTGTCTTTATTTGCGGCGTATATTTTCACATATCTTTAAGATAAAATGTATTAATGTTTATTTTTGATATGAACCTATTTTTGACCAAAGCGGTAACACCAGGGCACACGTATCCAATTTCCGATAATAATGAGCGATTGAACCAGAACGACATTATCCTTCAAACGCTCAGTAATCGTGCATAATTCATGCAGTTTAATGTCAGAAATTACCAGCGATGTACGCTCTCGCTGGTTGTTTCCGACATCAATCATCGCCAGAACATGCCGGTCAATCAGCCGATAACGACAGATTGGCCATGTTCAGGGATGAGTGAGGATGCCTTCACTGAACGACCTATTGTTCAGTGTAGGCACTACAGGGGCTGAGGACCAACTGTACGATTACAATGCTGTAATCGTACAGTCGTACCACTATCTAGTAGTGGATATGCACCAGGGTATATGGGTTGTGAAAGTATGTGTCTATTGGGGGGGAAGGGGTGGTGGAGATTAGGTTAAAAAACCACCCCGGGAATGGGTATTTGCACAACACTGAAGGAGGGTTATTCAGGTGGTAGGTACCCAAAACCTTCCCTCTTGCTACCACAGAAGCCAGGCTCTGCATTTCTCTGGCTCTCCTGTATCGCTGTGTTGTTCGCCTAGAGGCATTACAAATCTAAAAGCATTGTTACATAACCTATACATTAATGAAGACAAAGTTAAGAAAACTTTTACCATTTATAGGCAAAATTTTACATATTGAATTTATAAGCTAATGTGAAGAGGGTCTCAAATAAGTGCAATAAAATTAACAATGTGTGACATAAGGAAAAAACATACAAATATAAAGTGAAGAATAAAATTAATGACCCTGATCAATATTAGATACTCGCAATTAGCCTTAAATAAGTTGACCAATAATTATCATCAAAAATTTTAATAATTCTCCATATGTGGATCCATGAAGGTGTATATATTCATATATATTAGATCCAATATTTTATCAATGAAATAGCCAAATCTTTCTAAATGTCACAAAGATGTTAGATCATAAAGTGAATACATCATTTTTATTTCATAGGGAAAAAGAGGAAAGGAAGAAAGGGAAAAAATACTATTCTTTTAATTAATTCCCTACAAGTTCATTACTTCAAAAACGCTGTATAGTTGTTTTCTTCATTTAAGCCTCTAGGTGTTAGAGTATCCATGAGAAAGATAAGTCTCGTCTCTTGTTTCAAAAGTTCACAATCAATGTCTCCCCCTCTGATATTGATTCCTACTCTCCCCATTCCGTACGCTCTCAGACCGGTCGGATTTCCTTCATGAAATCTCAAGAAATGCCTGGCTACCGGTGTTAGTGGCTTAAAGAGAAGTTGGTCACGTTTGGCATTTTTTATGTTGCCCAAATGTTCAAGAATCCTTCTTTTAAGTGGTCTAACAGTCTTGCCAATGTACTGTTTATAATTTGAAGTGTCCCTGTGATAAACGACCGCTGTAGTGTTGCAATCTATATGGTCTTTTATATGCCATGTTTTATTAAATCTGTCCCTATACGTCTCAGTAGTAATCATCGTCCAGCAAGCTTTGCAGATTCCACATTTTCTAGAACCTCTTCTAAAGTAAAGGGGCTTTTTAGGTGTTTCAAGATGGCTCTGATTTTTGGATCATCTCCAACTCATTTGGATTCTATCTCCAAGAATTTCCATAAGATCTTGATCCGTCCATAGTACATTCAGATGTCTCTGGATCTTGGATTTGTTTCCATTCATAACAAAAGGCTCCAACAAATCTCACACATTCTGGTTCTTTCTTTTTAGTTTTAGATGTTAGTAATTGATCTCTGGTATATTTAATAGAGTCTTCACAAGCTTTTTTTAATAATCCTGTTGCTGTACCCTCGAGATTTTAGTCTTCCACTCAATTGCTCTGATCTTTTTTGGAATGTGTGATTTTCTGAGCAGTTACGTTTCATCTGAAGAAATTCACCCTTAGGTAAACCTTTCAGAACTGGGGGAAAGTGAGAACTTTTATTGTGTAAGATGCTATTGGTAGATATTTTTTTGCAGAATAAATCTGATGATATATGTCCATCTTCTTCGATAGTGAGGGAAATATCTAAAAAATTAACGTTTTTTTACTTACTTCACATGTTAATTTAAAATTTGTTATTCATGTTTAATTTTATCAGAAATTCTTCAAATTGTTTTATTTCTCCCTCCCAGATTATCAAAAGATCATCAATATACCTGAGCCATAAGATGATATGTTTTGTATATGTGTCATTTTCCTCGTTAAATACGTACTCCCTCTCCCACCACCCCAGGTAGAGGTTTGCATATGTGGGGGCACAAGTGATCCCCATTGCAGTACCTCTTACCTGGAGGTAGAAGTTATTGTTGCATACGAAAGAGTTCTTAGTGAGTATGAATCGTAACAGTGTTATCAAGAATTCATTGAAGTCCGTATTCAGATCCATATTTAGAAAATATTGTACTGCCTTAATCCCATGATCATGGCTAATACTTGTGTAAAGACTTTCCACATCACAAGTTATCAGCCACGTGTCATCATTAAGGATAACATCCTGGATTTTATTCAGTACATCAGATGTATCTCGAGTGAAGGATGGTAAACCCAAAACATAATTCCTTAAATGGGAATCCAAGAATTTACTTGCATTTTCAGTAAGGCTACCCATCCCGGAGACTATTGGTCTCCTGGGTGGGTTGCTCTCATTTTTATGGATCTTGGGTAGTAGACACAAAGTAGGTATCTTTGGATATTCTGTTTTCAAGAATTCATAATCTCTTTTTGTTATGATACCTTCATTCTTAGCTTTCAGGATGATTTTATTATAAAGTTCCAAGAAGTCACTGGTGGGATTGAATATTAGACATTTATAACATGAGTCCTCTTCCAATTGTCGATTTAATTCTTTCACATGTTGTTCTCGGGACCACAAGACCACGTTACCCTCTTTATCAGAAGGTTTGATTATCATGTCTTCCCATGTTTGCATTTCTCTTAATGCTCGTCTTTCTTCTCTCTTTAGGTTATGATAATTTTCCATGATCCTTTTACTCTTTTCTAAGAGATTTAGATCTTTACTCACTAGGTCCACAAAAATGGTAGATTTTTTCTTTAAAGAGGTTGTTTTGGTTTCAGTAAAGTCATCCAGGATTGGAGTCTCAACTTGTCCTAATGAGGGTTGTATCTCTCCCAACTCCTCTAAAATTAAGACAGCTATTAGGTCATCTTGCGAAAGAACCCTGGGAGTAGATGTTATCTCATCAAATTCCCTTCTATTCATAAAGAATTTCTTTAAAAGAAGTTTTCTTGCAAAGAGGTTGTCTTTCTCATACTCAAATCTATGAAATGACTGTGTGTGTGAAAAAGAAAGTCCTTTATTAAGAACGTCTATTTGTGATGGTGTAAGTGTTCTCTGAGTCAAATTGATAATTCTCAAGGTATCCATCTCTTTTATTTCCTGTGTCATCGGTAATCTCTGGGTTCTTCCCTCCAATCCCTGAAATTTCGTTTTCCTCTTCTGATCCTCTTGAAAACTGTCCTGTGTTTTCCCTTCTTGTTCTGGGAGTCGCCCCTAAAAAATCCCTCTGTTGTTTATAGAGTGGTGTTAGTTCCCATGTAATCTCATTATCAGATAAATCTATATCAGAAGTAGTATAATTCAAACGGACATCTGATGTTCTCTTGTTCATATGATTCCACCTATACACTTTGTTAGATGCAAAATCATTCTTGTCTCTTTGTAACTTCCCCTCTTTCTACTTATAACTTCTTTCTCCATCTCTTCCGCATCACCTTTGTACTTATCATATGTTTTTTTAAATTTCTCTATACCTTCAAAAATTTTTAATTTATTCCCTAAAGTAGATATTTCTTGTGAGTATTTGTTTAGTAACAATTCATCATGTTTAATCAATACAGAGATTAAATTCAATGAACATGTCGTGAGGATCTTCACTCAACTGTCAAGGTATCTGTAGCTAATTCAAAGGACGGAAACACGTTTGGTCTAAGACCCCTAGGTGTAATGGACTGTTTGATGTAGTTTTCAAAAGTAATCTTATTCCAAAATGTTTTGGTCTTTTTAATTAGTAATTGTTTAAATTGGAATAGATCATTCATCCAGTCACCATGAACACAGACACACAAACTATTTGGCTGAATTTTGATAATATCAATATTATAAATGTAATTACAATATCAGCCATTATTTATTGTGACAGGATAGAGGCAAACATATGCGCCACAATCAGTTTTTAATCACATTTTCTTTATCTTTGTGACACACTTATATTTTTATCAATTTTCGCTGTTCTTCCTTTGATATTGGATATTAATTTCATAATATTAAAAGTGCACCTCGTATGACATTTCATCTTTCCTCTTTTGTTTTCTAATATAAATTTAGATGTCTGTGGTAGCACCCCTCAATGACACTATTGGATTCTTATGATGCAGTATATGAGGGTTTTTGTCTTCTCTTTATGAGAAGAAGCATATTTTCTCTTGTGCAACTGTAATTACTTTACTGGTAGCTAAAAAGCGCAGGGTATGAGAGACATGGTGTCCCTCCGCAGCAGCCACTCCTTTGTCCAACAGGAACGAGGCCTTTTCTCGACCCTCTCCATCTCACACAAGATAACGACTCCTGTATATGCTACCATTATTCGCTGACTAATGGGATCCATGACACAATAGCACAATAGATGCACTTTGTTGAAGGCAAGCCAAAAACAAAGCCAAGCAAATTAGCAATGCAACAACGTTCAGCAGGTATAAACCAAACCAAACTAGCCCCAGAGCATGAAATGCAGAGTTTTAAAATGTCCTCCACCTTTTTATTCGCTGATGGTTGCCCATCCCAACATTCTTGAATCATCTGCCCTCATGAACACTTGGACCAATCATTGGCATTTGAATTCTTCATCATTTAAATACTGTCAGATTTCGTTGATTTCAACGATATCATTCATTTTTAATATAGAAAATAATTGTTCAGTTGGACCATGTATGCGCACCATAAGAGATCCATGTCTGGTCTGCTCCATCTTCTGACTAGCTTGTGGGAAACTGCCGGGTGAAGGACCCATTCTCCATGATGAAGGTCCTGACGACGGAGAAGACGGCCTCCCAGTTTCCCACTCTTTGGCGAACACCTTCAATATTGTCATCACATGGAACTCCGTCCGAAGAATGTGACTCACCTGTCGCCTAGCCATACCGCTGAGCATCCCTTCTAGGAGGCAGAAGTACGTGACTGCAGCGGCGTTGTCACTGGACTCGAAGAGGCCGACCCCTTAAGTAGATATCTGCACAATACAGGATTGGCCTAGGATAGAGAATAAGCAGGAGACAAAAAACAAACTAACATACAATAATATATGTAATAGTTTATGTACACTAGGTCAGAGCAATAGTATTGAAGATAGGAAGGCTTGTATGGTGTAGAGCCTAACTGATATAAAAGGAGGTACCTTACAGGAACAGATGTCTACCAGTACAGCTGTTAAGGAAGTATGAGTGCTATTGCACCGTGCGCTTGTCACTCTTCTAAATGGTTTCGAGACAAGAGCGCCTCCCTAGAAAAGTAGAACAAACCTTTACCTTTAATTGCCAATATCATTATGCAGGTAGAGCACCAATAGTTTCCATAGGTCATCTTGAGACCTTACGCTGTACAAAGTGGTCTTAGACAGGAGGTGCATTAGTAAAGGCCTTGCCCTGTGTAAAAAAAAAAAAAAAACTAGCAGAGTTGTTAATGGAGACATTTGTGGTTACACCAAGAAACTGCAATCTATGACTCACAGAATGATAACAGTGCAAAACTAGAATTCCTCACATGGAAGGAGAAGGAGGACTTTAGTTAAAGGTACCGGTTTAGGGGAGAAACCAGACTGTGCGAGCTTGAATTGGGATGTATGTGTATATATATATATATATATATATATATATATATATATAAAAAAACATTGAATCTGTTCAAAGCGCCTGTGTGCTAAACAAAGTGCTGTGCGTACATAAATATTAATAAACTTCAAAAATAAATATTAATAAATATTATTGATAAACTTCAGAAAAATCAATATTAAATATCTGTGGTCTTTTAACCAATAAAGTGCAAAGTGCAATTGTGAAGCAAATTCCTTAGTAACACATATAAAACAATAGTACCATCTAAGAAAGTGCGAGTGAGAATAAAATAGTACTCTGACTATAATATACGTAAAATAGACACACAAAATTTATTTTAAGACGAAACGTAATATAAATATAAAATGAAACAATAAAAAATAAATAATAAGTTTATGCAGAAATGGATGTGCTATACACAGCAATTATATAGTTGTTATTGACCAGTATATGAGGGTATGCACAAATAGATTAATATTATAAAAAAGACATAACAATCAATATAATTTAAAAAAGTGATTCTGCGGCTTATCTGATAAGTATGGTAGTAAAGTTCATGAGAGGTAAGTGGAGCATCCAACGCATTTCATTTGCCAATCAGACTTCTTTCCTTGAAGTCTGATTGGCAGATGAAACGCGTTGGATGCTCCACTTACCTCTCATGAACTTTACTACCATACTTATCAGATAAGCCGCAGAATCCCTTTTTTAAATTATATTGATTGATATGTCTTTTTTATTATATTTATCTATTTGTGCATACCCTCATATACTGGTCAATAACAACTATATAATTGCTGTGTATAGCACATCCATTTCTGCATAAACTTATTTATTTTTTATTGTTTCATTTTATATTTATATTACGTTTCTTGTCTTAAAATAAATTTTGTGTCTATTTTACGTATATTATAGTCAGAGTACTATTTTATTCTCACTCGCACTTTCTTAGATGGTACTATTGTTTTATATGTGTTACTAAGGAATTTGCTTCACAATTGCACTTTGCACTTTATTGGTTAAAAGACCACAGATATTTAATATTGATTTTTCTGAAGTTTTTATCAATAATATTTATTAATATTTATTTTTGAAGTTTATTAATAATATTTATGTACGCACAGCACTTTGTTTAGCACACAGGCGCTTTGAACAGATTCAATGTTTTCATAAATTTAATAACAGCAGATCACCACTGCTGTACTTCTTCTGTTTGAGCTGACACCCATACTATAGGGGAGTGCTATATACTATACTTTTTATATTTGAAAAGACATATATAACTTGAATACGACTGGTTTTAAGGAGTAGGACTTCTTCCTATTCTACTGAAATAGGGTGTTTATTATCCTTTGGCGCCGTGTTCTCTCATTTCTACATATATATATATATATATATATATTATACATAGGGACAGCGAGAATATATCTTAATGCGTGGAGTGGACAGAACAAGCTTGTTTATTCTAAATCCATTCATATTATATATATATATATATCTATATCTAACCCCATACGTATGCTATGTATGGGTTCTAATATATACAGTATATGTTATGAGAGATAGGCCATCATCACAGCAGAACATAATGCTGTATATTACACATTAGAAGCATAAGCATTGTTATACCAACATTTCATACAGTCAAATCTGGAATGACTTGTAGAAAAAGACTTCAGTAATAGGGATCCTAACTGAAGGAGGGTGAAATAGATAAGTTTATGATTTTACAAATATCTGTCAAGCGAAGACTTGTAAAAAATGTACCTCTACTGATACAAATGTTGAAATAAAATCTTTCACCCCAGATAGGACTTGAACCCACAATTCCTAACCTCAGAGGTCAGATAACTGATAACTCAGCTTAACACTATCTACGGTTATCTGCAAGCAATTAAATGTTAAATTGTAGTCAGACACCCTAATTGCTGAGGTATTTGCCCCTGCCTGTGAATAACAACCTCAGCAATGCCTATTTCTTGATCGAGGTTCTGGCTCTGTGTATTGTGGGTCGGACAAACAGCCTCAAGGCTGGTGTACCATATAGGAGGCATATCAGATATTAAACTGCTAAGCCAAGAGGCATAGGAGCAATTACACATATATGGTTGCAGCATGTCCCTCCCTAAGCTAGTGTCAGGGTGCCTGGGACCCGGACACTCTATAATAGTGACGGCGGGTCCCAAGATGTGTAGAGGGGCCATAGTGGTAACCGAACCCATGATCACAGTGCTGTGAGACAGCAATGCTAATCACTACACCATCTGTGCTGCCTTCAATAATATTAGTAAGTACTGATTAATATCTAATCAAACGGACTCCTGCAGCCATCGTAAATCAGTAGTAATTTTACTGTATAATAGAGACAACACCAAGTTCTATATAGATTCTCAGCTGCCCAAGTAAGCAGATTGTGCACACAACTGTAGACTGAGGTTTCACATGTGAAATCCTGGAAAGAGAGAGGCCGCAGCAGCATTGCTGTAATCAGTCAGACTGCCTCATTACAGTACACTTCTGCCACCGGTCGTAGCAAAGAAGGGGGATGATCCGAACCCCTCCCCGCTTTTCCCCTCCTG
The DNA here is from genome assembly GCA_031769625.1 of Taudactylus pleione. Lineage (NCBI taxonomy): Eukaryota > Metazoa > Chordata > Amphibia > Anura > Myobatrachidae > Taudactylus > Taudactylus pleione. The sequence goes on along the minus strand of JAUIMM010000092.1, from coordinate 26,113,486 downwards.
GCTCCTCCTCTCCTCTTACCTTATACCCCTTTTACACCAACCGAATAACCCGGGTTATTGCCGGGTCGATGCACTGTGTAAACGGCTTCCAGAAAAATATCCCGGGTCAATTTACCCGACAATCTTACTCGGGTTGAGAGCAGGGTTGAAAACGGGCTGTTCCCGTGTCATGCGGCAGTGTGAACGGGTGCTACCCGGATTATTTGACCCGGCTATATTCCGCTATTAGCTTATTGGAGCTTCTGGGGCGCTGGCAGATGATGTCATTTGTCAGGGCCCTGCAGAGAGACGCACACACAGCCATTACTTGCCTGCCTAACCTGACCAGCAGCCACAAAACACAGGCTGATACACAGGCTGCCACAGTCAGAATTGTAGCCTGCACCACAGCCTGACCAGCAGCTACAAATGCAGGCTGATACACAGCCATAACAGCAGCCTGAGCCACAGCCTGTTCCTACCCCCTTTCTTTTGTGGCCTTTAGTGACCATCTTTGTCAGCCCTTAAAAAAAGACCATTTTTAATGACATCTATAGGGAAAAGCAGGGTTTACCCAGGTTCAGTGTAAACGGGGCAAACCCAGGAATAACCCGGGTCGAGTTGCAGTGTAAACGGGGTCTGAAGCAGAGTTCGACCCGGGATTGACCAGTGTTCAAATTCCAGGGTCGGACCCGGGATTTTGGTGTAAAAGGGGTATTAGTCTTCTGGACAGTGCAGTTACTGGGGTCCTGACGTCACACTCTAGTGACCGGCCCAAAGAGTTGAGAGTGGCCTGTGTTTCTAAGGTTGATGCTAGATTCTATGTGCAGAAAGGACCTCTGTGACGTATCAACCACGAGACCGCTGCAGGAGGGCTGGACCGCTCCTGCGTTACCATCCACAAGGGCATAGAGGGGAATAAATATTTAAGCGTGGCGAGCGGACTTTTGGTCCCCCGTTAGCATCCCCGCCCCTCCCCCTTTCATGCCGGGTCACGTGGGTGTGACGTCACAGGTACCCTGCAGCTCTCTATTGTAGTCATAACTGTGTTTCTAAACCAGCTCGGTCCTGGTCTCCTCCATTACTTTGCCCTGCTGTGTCAGCCAAAGGACGTTACCTGCTGCCAAACGGTAAGTTCGGTATCCTCCCGACTTAAACTGACTTGTGGTTGTTTTGTGTTCGTGTTTCTTTCTCTCTCTTTTTCCAGGATTTCCCATGTGATACCCCTGTGCACACACCTGTCCCGACGCTAACTCCGGCCGGTCTAAACGGGCAACAAACTAACCCCTTCACTGATGGGCATTAGAGCAAGAGAGGAGGTGATCGCTCCCCTCTTGTTCTCACCGCAAATGACAGTCGCAGCAAGGCACCGCGCTCTATGAGGGGTTGCTGTCTCCCTGCAGAGAGTGCAGGGATCACCCTTGCAAGTATCTTACCAGTACTGCTGTACAGTCTCCCCTTACAGGGACACTGCCAAGGGGACCCGCAACTATATGCGCGGTAACTCCGCCCCCCCTATTTAACACTAGCGCTCAGGTATAGGACTCTATGCTGGGATTAGAATCGGGGACCTTAAAAATAAGGACCATCTTGGCTGCATTAGCCTGCTGAGCTATTGCAACTCAGCTACACAATGCAAGCGGGGGAGGGCAGAGGGGCCTCAGATCTCAGTCCCCCGCTAATTGGGGGGGGGCAGAGATTCATACTTACCACTGCTGGTAATCAGGTCTGCGGCTAGGCATAGGGTAGCTTCTATAGTAAGCTGCGGCGTGTCCCTACCTGAGCTACTGCCGGGGTGCCTGGGACCCGGAACATTCATCCTTTATTAGTGGCGGCAGGTCTCCTGATGCCTCCAGGTAGCAGGCTGACAGATGCAGTTCTCCGTCAGCTTGTCAATGCTTTGTGAAAGCTATAAAATAAAGATAAAAATACTAAGTGTGGGCTGGAGCTCAGCCCCATGTGACCGGCTCTCTCAGCACATTTCTAAAACTGGGGCTTCAAGGGGGTAGAGGGGGGAGGAGTCACTCACACTTAAAGATTTAAAGTGCCAGCTCCTCTCATACACCCATCTAAACCCCATTAACTTCAGTGTCCCCTGATGGATGAAAAAGAAAGAAGGCGAGGCCAGAGGTTGGGAGAAATGTCTCCGGCAGCCATTAGAGGAGGCAAAAAATGTGGATGGAAAGACATGGGTGGGGCAGTGATATACAGTGGGCAGGACATGTGAGGGGTAGTGTACCAGAGGAAAGGGAGGGAGTAGGGATGTATTTGGTGAGGGGGTAAGTAGGATGGGGAGGGATGGGAAACATTTACAGTAAAAAGATGTAGGGCGGAGGGTTCCAGCTGAGCAGCAACGGTAAGGTAGGCAAAGTCACAGGGCAGTGATGGAGAAACAAGGCAAGTGACAGCAAAGAATTGCAGATTGGCATACAGAACAGTAAGTGGGTGGGCATAGACAGACAACAAACGTAAATCAAAATGGGAAAGAATAAAAGATTATTGCAGGCGTGGTTATATTGTGCTAGCACAAGTATTGGAAATAATCACAATACACTGATCACTTGACAAGCTATGCATTTTACTTTGGTTAGTACTGGCTGTATCAAATCTATCAGAGTACTTGTTTATTTCCGAGCAGTGAACATGGTTTAGGAGAAAACTGATAGGTCATGTTACAATCACATGCCAACGACGCATATTCCAATTCTCAAACGCTTACATTGGAGTATTAGGTTTTCTTTTGAAATCAGAAATAAATGCCAACAAAAACAAGGTTGAAATGATCAGTTTAATTACAGAGTTAGAAACCAAGCAAAACATAAGTCAGGGAAGGGAAAAACAGAATTATTCTACACATTTACAGAAAGGCCACAGCAGTTTGTCAACATACAGTATAAAACCCCCTTAAAAAGAGTGACTGAAAAGACGACAAGTATCACTCTGAAGTCCTCAATGGTATATACATTGCACAGTCTGTGTAAGAAGCAGATCTCCTCCATGTATTTATTTTTATGTCATGCCAGTATCCCAAATGTATCTGCTGCACTTTGCATTTAGTTCAGTCTTCAAGGGCTGTGGTAGTACAATATATCTTATGTACTGTATATACCGATCATATATGTCCAAGAAAAAAAAATCACAAAGCCTATTGCTCTATTAACGCATCTCTGTGACAAAACATTACAGCAGTTAAAAGTAGTATGCCATACAGATTATTCACAGGCAACTATGGGGATGCCCAATGCAGAGAGATTCATGTCACACTGTAAATATGTATGGTTGTGTTCTAAACCATTGTTATGCAGGAAAAGCTGGCATTTTATTTAACTTCAAATCAATAATCACCTTTCAATCAGAATGTGGATAAGCAGTGTGATTATTTAAATAAAATTAAACAGACTTTTACATGGATAGGTTATAAAGTTGTCCAACTATATAATACACTTCAAAAGACAATCTTTACTTTCATTTAAATTATATATTAACCATGTATTAAATTAAGTTGCCTGTCATGTTTCCTTCATACCACTAAGGTATGATGTGTTTAATAAATGCTTTTTTAGTAAAAAAAAATACTTTTCTGGGGAATTTTTGTTATTTTTAATTTCTATGGTCTACATGAAATAAATTAAACAGTTAAAAAATGTGTACAGAACTCTTACGTATCCTAACGGGTGCGCCAGTCAGCCCTTGCTAGAATGGAGAGAGTGTTTGCAGAGACGCAACCAGTTTGCGGTGTTTTTGTTATACATGTACCTTAGAAATTATATTTGTTAAAGTCAAAATCAAAACGGAAAGTCCCTTTAACAAAAGTATATGTGCACGTGTATATACCCATATAAGGATCTTCAGTTCACACTGACAGTCTTCCATCTTTACAATTAGTTTAGTCCACTATGAACAAAATAATTTGCTGCATGTAAACATGACTAAAGTACAGTATACAAAATACTCTAAACCATGATCTTTTGGAAGAAAAAAGATATCAAAATATTTGCTTTAAAAATTAAGCTTTATCCAGTTTCAAGAAAAAAAAAAAAAAATGAACAGCCCTTGGGGTGTTCACATCCTGAGTTCATTTATAGGATCATTCCAAACACAACACAGGTTTTGTCTGCAGACTTAGAGAAACAGTGAAGTCCAATCTTCAGCTCCCTTGATGTCCACTGACAAAATTATATACTAGGAACTGACTGGTGCCACAGTACTGTGTTGCAAACAGTTTGCCATCTGGAGTTGGATCTGAGAATGCAATTTCATCTTTGTTCAGATGAGAGCCATAAATGAAATGGTTCCTGTCAGGAAAATAAATATATGATTAGAATTGTTACAATAGGCATAAATTCCATGCTGCTGGCGAGACGGAGGACACAGCCATTACACATTATAGCAATCTAATTGCAGCTGCCAAGACTAGTGTGAAAAAACTACTGCAGAAGGCGGTGGACAATTATACAATACAAATGTTCTCCTAATGTGCGATGGCAGATTTATTTCCTGCGTTGGCCATTTCCTTTCTAGACGGTTAGAATTTACCTACGGATTGAACTAGATCATGATGTGCATTGAACAAGTGTCTATTTATTTTAATAAAAGTAGGCTAAGTTTTTATAGAGAACTACAGGTCTCAGCATGGTACAGCTGTCAAGGCAAGCTGGCATTTGGAGAACCACAATTGCCATCTTGCCCTGGTACTTATAGTTCAGTATCTCCTGCAGTGATGATGATTATTTTTTAAGATGTTAAAATGTACCCTTGCCCTGGTATACCTGCATGCGTTTAAAATGTGCCAGGACTGAGACAGCCCCTTTGTGCAACTTTGGAGGCAGCACCACTTGGTGACCTTTAGATGTAACTATCGGCTGCACCATCAAAACTTGCAGCAGCCCCATGCAGATTCTCCGTCAGACTGTGGCCACCAATGGGAGTAACGAAGAGTTTGAGTCCGCAGCTAGTTATGAGTCATGCCCACTACAGTCCCCGAACACGTCCAGAAGACAGACCATCTCAGTGCATCTGAATAGCCGGCACCGCCCAGGAACACCCAGCGCATTTCTGGTACCGTGTGTCTCAATCACATCTGCGCCTCTGTGTAGACACCATGGGATGCATCAGCTATATGAGTTTTGGGGAATTTTCGTGCATGGGCAGAATAAAAAAATTGCTCAACTCTGCGAACATTGGCATTGCGTGCTACTCAGGATCAATAGGCCGAGAACCGTGACCCCATGGTATTCCGTAATCTAAACAGAGACTGGCAAGTGTGCCAGCACTGCAAATAGCCTGCCGTAAAGCTTATGCATCCCACAGCTGTCTGCAGCCCCACATCCTCCATGTCTCCAGGGAGGGTGTTGAAGATCAGGGGGTGAGCTGACCCCTGCCTACACTAATTCTGAGTCACTTTCCACCCACCCAAACCGCAGCAGAGAACACCCCAGCCCCATAATCTGGGTCCTGGGCAGAGGTGACCGTCCCGGCTCCCGGTTCCCAGCTGTTGGAAAAGTACAAGCGCAGGTGCTGCTACTGGAGAGGGTAGAGGAAGAGGATCAAGCGCTGGCTACACGCACTCCCAGATCTGGGTTTTATGACACTTCGGGGACAGTCATGGATTAGCTCTGCCCCCTCTCGTGCCAGCTGCAGGCTTACGCAGATCATAGGGTGCGAGCAAAGGCAGCTGCTGTCAGGCACCCATCAGGCAAGTCAGGGGGAATGAGGAGAGGGGAGCTGATGGTAATTATTGTCATTCTGTCTGATGTAATGTTACCCGGGGCACTGTCAGCCACGCATACATTCTCAGCTCCCACATAAGTAACACAGGGCACGTTTCTCACATCATGTGCCTGGAGTGCGACTGCCACACACTGCAACTGTCATTCATGGGGGGTGGGGGTTTAAGTGCAGTACCCAGATGTGTGGGGGCAGAGGGAGTGAGGGCTCTGGGAGGATGTAGTAGGTATTACCGCCAGCCACACGGTTCAAATCCCGACAGCGGCAGCCCGGGAAGGGTGAAAATCCGAATCGTCAAAAGGTAAGTATCGCTAACCTAATTCTACCCCCTAACCCTCCCTTAGGGTTGCCTAACCCTAACCTCCCCCCCCAAATGCTTAACCCTAAATCCCCCCCTAAGTGCCTAAACCTAACCCCCCTTTCCCGCAGCCTAACCCTAACCCCCCCTTCCCCTAGCCCACACATAACCCTCCCGGGGGGGGGGGGGGTGCCTAACCAAAAGTCCCCCCGGGAGCCCTAAAACCTAACCCTCCCGGCTTACCTAACCTGTCCGCTGCCGGCTTACCTTCGTTCGGTATGCCGGGCGTTTGCCTTCCGGCGTATGGATAATGACAGGCGTCGAGTTTTCGATGCCCGTCATTAGTACCACGCCGGGATTAGAGAGTCGGGAAGGCGGCGGTCGGTATTTAGACCGTCGGCTTGCTGACTACATCCCCTCTGGGACACACGGCTCCCCTGACACCTGCTGCTAGCAAGACAGGATGCCAGTAGGGTACACCACAGGGATGACAGGAGAGAGCTGTCCGCAGATGTTATTCTGCTGTGCGGACTGGAGCCAATAGCACGGTGTGTAAAAAGTAGGCGGACACTGCCGGCCGGTGTCCATCTACTTATCATTCACTTTTTTCCAAAATAATTCCATCCGCCCTTAGAGCCGCAGTTTAATTCTTCCCAAATTAAGGCATTACCAAGCTGTACAGGTTGTTTAGGGCAGTGCTACTCTTACAGGTACTTCTTTATGCACATTTATGACATTTCCTATCTTAGGAGGAATACCTTGAGAATGCGATGTTATCTAGATCTACAATAGATGGTCTCATTCAAATACACCATGCTGAACATCCAATATAGTGCTCAATACTTACTATTATGTATACAATCACCTCACTAATCAGCATGTATATTATGGCTTCAAGAATGCTCTGGCACATATATTATTTACAGGAGACCATATTCAGCTGAACAATGCCCCAGCATAAATGACCTAGAAATAGTATAAAACCTTACATTATACATGACGTCATGGAATCCGTTATTACCTTAAACACTCGAGCATTCTGGATGCAATTTTCTTTCGTCGTATCATGGAAAAAACCCAGATGCGACTCACTCCGCAGATAGCTGGCTCAGGAGAGGTGGAGCAGCACCAAGCTTTCACTCGCTCCGAAATGAACTGATCCTTCTCAGAACTACCACTTGGAATAAAATCATCAATCACTCTATAGCCCTAAAATACAATGTACAGAAATATCAGTGGATTTGTGCTACTAAGGACCAATTGTGCTGTTTTATTAAAGAAGAATATTATGAAATAAAAGACTGCTCCATATAGCACACAAACACACTATTAAAGGAAGTCTAACACTACAGTAATAGCTACATATAACTCAGGCTTTAAACATGATGCTTCTCATTATTATACAATGTAATTCTGGTCAGAATACACAGTATTTATCCCTAATGAATTTGTGTTGCCCAATAGATGCGGTACATGTCTCATTTGGGAATAGCAGAGGAATGAGTGCTTGGGAAATATGAAGCAGTATGTTGCTAAACTATGCTAGAAAACTACAAAGCTACTACAATTGGAGTATGCTACGTAAAAATAAGAATGCCTCAACATGCAGAAGTATAAAAGGAGCCAAAAATAGTGCATTTATACACTTACAGTCAGTAGATGAAGTACAGCTTAGGACACATCCACCAACAGCAACTGGCCACTTGTCAGACGGACTGCCTCAGGGGCCCCAAACAGTACAGGATTTACAGATCTCCTTGTTGGTGCACAAATCTATTCATTACTGGATGACACATTTTAAAAGATCCACAGGTGCTGCTAATTATTTCACTTGCGATACTGAGTAGATCTGTAAAACATGCTCTGTTAGAGTTGCCTGAGGACTGGAATTGGGAGACACTGAACTAAAGCTGTGTTCCATCTACCAACTATAAGTATATACATTTACTATACTAGCTATTACTTTCAATACTTTATTGATGTATTCAAAAGTGCCAGTTATGGTAAAACTTTCCTTTGTTTATGTTCTTTCTTCGAAGTCCATAGGGTCCACAAGGAGACAATGGGGTGTAGGTGGTGGTTGAGGACCAGGCAAAGAACAGTTAAGACTTTGTTCCAGGGATGCAAGGGTCCTTCCTTCTATACCCCGCCCCCGAGCCACTTCAGTTCATGACAAGCCTAAGGCTGGAGGAGAGGAGAGAAGGAAGACTGGTACACACAAGAATCACATTCTCACACAGAAGTAGACGGGAAACAGGTGACCAGGAAACATAGCCCATAGAAGCAAGGTGCGTCAGGGCGGGTGCCCATGGACCCTATGGACTTCGGTGAAAGGTAACGAAGGTAAGTTTTACCATAACCCTCATTTTCTTTTTCCGGGTCCATAGGGCTCCACGGGGAGACCTTGGGGATGTCCCAAAGCAGTTATTCAAGGGTGGGGACGCTCCAGATCTGAGAGGAGAATACGGCATCCAAATGAAGCATCCCGAGAGGCAAATGTATCGAAGGCATAGAACCTAAGAAAGGTGTGAACAGAAGACCACGTGGCAGTCTTAGAAAGCTGTTCAGCTGAGGCACCACGGCGAGCTGCGGACAAGGGACTCACAGAGCGAGTGGAATGAGCAGTAACAGTAGCCGGTACAGGAAGGCCTGCCTGCGTGTAAACCTGTGAGATAGTCATGCAAAGCCATCTAGCCAATGTCTGTTTATTGGCTGGCCAACCCTTCTTGTGAAATCCATAGAGCACAAATAGGGAGTCTGTTTTCCGCAGAGAACTGGTACAGTCCACATAGATCCTGAGAGCACGGACCACATCCAAAGAGGCCTCACCTACCGAGAGGTCTGGTGATTGGAAGGCCGGGACGATTTCCTCATTAATATGGAAACGAGTAACCACTTTGTGAAGGGAACCAGGGAGAGTCCGAATAACAGCACTGTCCTGATGGAAGATTAGAAATGGGTAGCGACATGAGAGCACCCCTAAATCAGATACACTTCGGGCGGACGCCATAGCCAGAAGAAAAAGAGTCTTCGCTGTGAGCCACTTGAGATGCACAGATTCCAAAGGTTCAAACTGAGTGCCCTGTAAGGCCTGAAGAACCACTGACAAATCTCACAGAGCCACAGGAGGGACAAAGGGAGGTTGTAAGCAGAGTACACCTTGCCGGAAGATGTGGACATCTGGAAGTGAAGCAATTCTACGCTGGAACCAAAATGGACAGAGCAGAGACGTGTACCTTCAGCGAAGTAAGGCAGAGTCCAAGATCCAATCCAGCTTGGAGGAAGGCCAGGACTCTAGAGACCCAAAACACATGAGGGTCATAGCTTCTGGCATCACATCATTGGAAGTAGGTATGCCACACTCTATGGTAAATCCGGACAGATGCCAGCGTATGCGCTCTGAACATAGTCTGAACCACAGAGTGAGAAAACCCTTTAGACCTCAGGCGGGATGTCTCAAGAGCCACGCCTTCAAAGACAGAGACGACTGAGGTCTGGATGAAGACAGGGACCCTGAGACAACAGGTCCGACCGCTGAGGTAGCAGGAACGGTGCATCTATGGAGAGGCTCCGAAGATCTGAATACCAATGCCGTCTGGGCCATGCTAGGGCCACCTACAGGACAGTGCGTCCATCTTGTTTGAACTTCAGAAGAACTCGAGGAAGGGAGACTGGCGGGAATAGTTACGCCAGATGGAAGAGAAGGGATGTGCACTCCCAATTGGACACCAGTGTCAGTGTCCTAGATCGAATGGGGTCTTGTTTTTAGCAATGTATGTTTACCTTATTATTAGCATAAGAGGGTTAATGATACCAAACTATACACTCCAATTTTGATTTGGGAATATTGGCAATACATTTAATTATGGGTAGCCAAGTAGATGGTCAGATATGATGCACGCAAATTTCCTTTTTTAAGTATTTTCTTGTTTTGTACTGGTTTTACAATTTATTTTTATGTGTGTATTTTATATTGGTTTTGATTAAAATATGATGTATATTTAATGCTATCACATTTGAGCGCTGGTATTATTTGTACGCCAGATGGAAGGTCCACTTCACTGATAAGGCGTCTACGAAGGCTGCCTCGGTGTCCCTTGTTCTGGACCCGTACACTGGCAGTTTGTGATTGTGTCTGGAGGCCATGAGGTCCACCTCTGGTAGGCCCCATTTGTCCACTAGGCGTTGAAAGACTTCTGGGTGGAGAGATCATTCCCCGGCATGCACGTCGTGACGGCTGAGAAAGTCCGCTTCCCAGTTTAGAATTCCCAACACTGCGGAGATAGCCGGGAGGTGACCTTCAGCCCAGGTGAGAATGCTTGACACTTCCATCATTGCTGACCAACTTTGAGTCCTCATTGGTGATTGATGTAGGCCACTGCTGTGGCGTTGTCGGGTTGCAGTTGTACAGGCTTGCCCTGAATAATGTCCTGAGCTAGAGTGAGGGCTTTGCAGATGGCTCGGAGTTCCAAAACTTTGATTGGCAAGGTCTATTCAGCTGATGTCCAATGCCCCTGGAAGGAGTGTTGACCGGTCACTGCGCCCCAGCAACTGGCGTCCGTTCTAAGTAGTACCCAATCCGGGATCCAAAAGGGACGACCTTCGGTCAAATAGGACGTCTGCAGCCACCAGGAGAGGGACAGACGAACCTCTGGAGAGAGAACGATCGTTTGAGCCTTGATCCGATAGGGCAGGATTCCACCTGGACAGGATTAGCTGTTGCAGGGGCATGGAGTGGAACTGAGCGTACTCCACCATGTCGAAGGTGGGTAGCATGGATCCTAGAACTTGCATTGCTGAGTGGACTGACACTTGGCGACTGTGTAGGAATCTGCGCACACATACTTGCAGTGTGGAGATCTGGTCTGCTGTCAGGAATAATATGAGATATGGTAAGAACTTACCCTTGTTATCTCTATTTCTACGAAGTCCATAGGGTTCCACAGGATACCTTGGGGTATAGGTGATGACGTCAGTCTTCAGGCACCACAGAGTTAAAGTTTTCAGCCTCCCAGGATGCATCTGGGTCCCTCTCCTATACCCCGCCCCCGGGCCAAGGCATCTCAGTTACGTCACAAGCCATAGGCCGGAGGAGGAGAAGAAAGAGAGAGAAGAAAAAAAAAATCTGGACACTCACAGGAATCACATTCTCACCATAGGGAGACGGGAAAACCGGTGACCAGAATAAAGCCCATCTGCAGTACAGGTGCGACAGGGCGGGAGTCCTGTGGAACCCTATGGACTTCGTAGAAATAGAGATAACAAGGGTAAGTTCTTACCATATCTCATATTTTCTACTTCAGGGTCCATAGGGTATCCACAGGATACCTTGGGGATGTCCCAAAGCAGTATCCTTTAAGGGTGGGGACGCTCCTGTGCTGAGAGGAGAATCCGCCGCCCGAAGGAAGCATCCTGAGAGGCAAAGATGTCAAAAGCGTAATACCTCTCAAAGGTATTGACAGAAGACTACGTAGCAGCCTTGCAGATCTGAACTGCAGAGGCACCACGTCTAGCTGCAAATGAAGGACCCACAGACCTAGTGGAATGAGCCCTCACCAAGGAGGGAACTGGAAGACCTTCATGAAGATAAGCTTCTGAAATTGCCATACGAATACAGCCTGCCAAAGTCTACTTTGAAGCAGGCCAACCCTTTTTACGGAAGCCATAGAGGACAAACAAGGCGTCCGACTTCCTAAAAGAAGAAGTGCGGTCAACATAAATTCTCAATGCCCGCACAACATCCCAAGTGGCGTCACCCACTGAAAGTCCAGGTGAATTGAAAGCCGGCACAACAATTTCTTCATTGATGTGAAAACTGGATACCACTTCGGGAAGGAATCCCGGACGAGTGCGAAGCACCGCCCTATTCCTATGAAAAATCAGAAAAGGGGGTCTACAAGAGAGAACCCCTAAATCCGAAATCCGTCTGGCCGAGGCAATGGCCAGAAGGAATATGGTTTCAGCTGTAAGCCATTTAAAGTCCACTGAGTCCAGTGGTTCAAACGGCGGTCCCTAGAGAACTCTCAGGACCACAGCCCAATTCCAAGGCGCCACCGGTGGAACAAAAGGTGGCTGAATGTGAAGAACACCTCGCATAAAGGTGTGCACATCAGAGAGCGCAGCAATCCTACGATGAAACCAGACTGACAGGGCAGACACCTGCACTTTCAGAGAACCCAGGCGAAGCCCATGATCCAGTCCAGCCTGTAGGAAAGCCAACACCCTAGACAGGCGGAACTCCCTAAGGGAATACCCTCTAGGTCTACACCACCGGAAGAAAGTATGCCACACACGATGGTAGATTCTTGCCGAGGAAGGTTTACGAGCTCTTAGTATGGTTTGCACCACGGAGCTAGAAAAACCCTCTGGACCTTAGCATGACCGTTTCAACAGCCACACCGAGTCAGGTCCGGGTGAAGACAAGGACCCTATGACAGCAGATTCGGTCGTAATGGTAACCTCAGAGGAACGTCTACTGACAGACTCTAGAGGTCGGAGAACCAGTGCCGTCTGGGCCACTCGGAAGCTATCAACAGTAGCGTACCTCCTTCTTGATTTGAATTTCCGTAATACCCGCGGAAGAAGGGAAAACGGAGGGAAAAGGTAGGCAAACTGGAACATCTACTAGACGGACAGGGCATATACCAGAGACGCCTTTTCGTCTCATGTTCGAGACCCGTACACCGGCAACTTGTTGTTGTGCCGGTACGCCATGAGGTCTATCTCAGGAAGACCCCACTTGTCCACCAGACTCCGAAAGACGTCCTGGTATAAAGACCACTCTCCCGGTTCCTCCTTGCTGGTTTAAATAGGCCACCGTGGTGGCGTTGTCCGACGGGACCTGCACAGGGTGACCCTGGAGAACCGGCTGTGCCCGCTGGAGAGCTCTTGACACCGCATGGAGCTCCAAAATGTTTATTGGAAGCTCCGCTACCGCCCGAGTCCACCTGCCCTGAAACAAGTGTGGACCCGTGACAGCTCCCCAGCACCGGAGACTGGCGTCCGTTGTTAACAGGACCCAGTTCGCCACCCAGAACGGGCGACCCTTGTTGAGGTGGGTCGTCTGCAAACACCAGGTTAGAGACAGGCGAACATCCGGAGTGAGCCCCATCGTCTGGGACTTGAGACACTGAGGCAATCCATTCCATCTGGACCGGATCAATAGCAGCAGAGGTTTGGAGTGACATTGGGCGTACTCCACCATGTCGAATACCGACACCATTGAGCCCAATAACCTCTTTGCCAAGTGTATCGACACTCGACGACACTGCAGACAACTGCGCACCCTCAACTACAAAGCAAGGATCTTTTCCTCCGTCACAAAGATCCACTGCTGCCTGGAGTCCAATAAGGCCCCGAGGTGCAGGATCCTCTGAGACGGGGTGAGAGTGGACCGCTGCCAGTTTGTCAACCAGCCGTGACGTTGCAGTACCGCAATCGTCAGATCCAGATGGTGTAAAAGAAGCTCTGGAGACCCCGCTATCAACAGGAGGTCGTCCAGATAAGGCAACAGTCGGACTCCCTGCGTCCGCAGGAGAGACGCCATGACCGCCATGACCTTGGTGAATACCCGTGGAGCAGTCACCAGGCCAAAAGGCAGTGCCCGGAACTGGAAATGTTCGTTGCAGATTGCCAATTTGAGGAACTGCTGATGGCGCAAAAGAATAGGGACATGCAGGTAAGCGTCCTGGATGTCCAATGACACCATGTAGTCCCCAGGTTCCAGTGCCAGAATAATGGACCGCAGGGTCTCCATCCGAAACAGAGGCACCCTCAAGGACCAGAGGCACCCTCAAGGACTTGCTGAGGGCCTTTAGGTTTAGTATTGAACGGTAAGACCCATTGGGTTTCTGCACCAAAAATAGAATGGAATAGAAACCCAGGCCCCTCTGGGAAATTGGAACATGCACTGCGACCAGCACCGGGCGAACTGAAGCAAGCGCCCCCCACTTTGGGGTCCCCCAAAAGGAGGCCTGGACCGTCAGGCCGCAGGTTTGTTATCTGACCTAGGAGCCGGACGTCTGGTACTCCAGACCTGTTTCTTGGGCTTGGACAATTTCTTGGCCCCAGCCTGCCGTGGAAAGGACTGTACTTTAGGCCTACCTTGGGCCCTGTGAGGCCAAAAGGACGACCCACCAGCACTAGAAGGAATCGTAGCAGTCAGAAGACATGCAGATTTTGCTGCTGCCAACGCAACTACAATTTTGTCCAGATCTGGACCAAATAGTACCTGTCCAGACCTTCTAATCCCTTTTTGGAATCCACGTACACTTTCCAAGAACGCAACCATAAGGTGCGACAAGCAGCCACTGCTGCAGAGGAGATCCTAGAGGTGAGCATACAAATATCTAAAGCCGCTTCATTAATGTAAGTGGCCGAGTCTCGGAGATTGCCCACCAACTCGGTCTGTTCAGCCGAACAGTCAGAGTCCAAAGACGCCTCCAAATTATCCGCCCAGCGCTCCATAGCTCTGGCTACCCAACACACGGCCAGAGCCGGTCTGGATGCTTCCCTGCAAGGGAATAAACGGATTTGAGGCAGATCTCCACCTTGCGGTCAGTGACATCCTTCAAGGATGACATCGAAGGCATAGGCAACGTGGCACTTTTGACTAGGCGTGTGACATGTGAATCCACTTGCGTAGGGGATTCCCGCTTAGAAAAATAATTGACCGCAAACGGATAAGCCACGGCTAAGCGTCTCTGGGGCTGAAACCGTTTACCTGGATTTTTCCACGCCTCCTCTAAATGATCCACTAATTGATCAGAAAGAGGGAAAACCGTAGCCTCACCCTTAATATCCTTAAAAAGGCATATATGAATGTGGCCACCAAAGGATCAATATCCTCAATAACTAAAGCCGAGCGGACCGCTCGAATAAGACCAGGGATATACACCTTGGACTTAGCGTCCGGCTCTTTGGTACGGAGAGGTTCTTGGTCAGATAGATCCAGAATCTCCCCATGATCTGACGTCTCATTGTCATCCCCATAAGGAGCAGATAAAGACGCCACCGGCCGTTATGAGGCCGCAACACAGACTCCCCCTGTAAAACATCGGACAAATGCTGAACCGATGTAGTTAAGAGTATTAACCCACGCAGGCTCCGGAGAAACCTGGGAAGGGACAGGGAGACTGTGGGGTACCATCAATTGTCTCGGGAACTCCCGCATGGGTGACGACACCACTGACTGCTGGGACAAACCCGTCTGGGTAAACGCAGGTGGCGGAGCTAGCTGGCCCACAAGGGTTGTAAGCGCCTTAGCGAAACAAGCCCAGGGAGGTTCCTGTACCGGGACCGTGACCATAATCGGCCGTGACAGTGCCAGGCACTGGGGGCATAACCCCTCCGCGTTACCCTCCCCCTCTGCTATTGGTACCTTACATTTAGTACACATGAGCTGGAGAGGAAAATCAGTCTCAGACATGATGGTAAGTATGTGACACTCACACCTATACGTATTGGTATAGTGTGAATAACACCCTGCACACCGCGCACCGCAAGGGCTTTGAGCAGAGCAAGATCAGGGACAGTAATAAAGCGGACAGTAGAAAGTGAAAGTACAGACAGCAGGCTAGCAGTTCAGTCACATACAATGCAGAAGAAACAAATCCCTGCACTATTAGCGCTGATTCTCAACTACTCAGACCCTCAGGCTGGTAGGACTCAGCGCTGCATACACTGACCTGTGACAAACAGAGGAGAGGTATGCTGGGGGACCCAGACCGCAATGCCACCGCTCACAGGCTTCCAGCAGTGTTCACCATGCTTTAAAGATGGCCACCGAGGAGCAGAAGATGAAGGAGGCCGGCCTGGGGAGGACAGCTGACACACTGTGGCCAATCAGGCAGAGCAGAGAGGCTGTGTGCAGCAGGGGAGGCGCCGGCTGTGAGACAGGGAAAGCGCGCTCCCCTGGCATGCATTTAACCCCTGGGACGCCGCAGCGCATGCCGCTCAGCAGCGGCCCGCTGTCCCAGGGGGTAGTGGAAGCGCAGGTTGGTCGCCTGGCTCCACGCTGCAGCCAGTCCCCAGGGAGCCCCCTGCCTGGGGACTCAGGACCATGTGACCAGCGGGGACCCACCGCGGGACCCCGCTGCTTATCTGCATCCCCTTGGATCTGGCCATGGTCCAAAACATCTGGGGACACCGCTAGCCGTGACCCCAGATGTCTACCAGCATCCCCGGATCAGTACCGGCGTTCTGGTACCGGCGGGTTGTAGGGGAGACGGCATGGACGTCAGTACTGACTGTCCATGCTGTACTCCCAGATGTGCAGCCAGCGCTGCCTTTAAAAGAGACTTCAGGGGCTCTTCATAGCCCCCCTCTGCACAGTGCCTCCGACTCCGGCCAGGCACCGACGAAACTGAGATGCCTTGGCCCGGGGGCGGGGTATAGGAGAGGGACCCAGATGCATCCTGGGAGGCTGAACACTAACTCTGTGGTGCCTGAAGACTGACGTCATCACCTATACCCCAAGGTATCCTGTGGATACCCTATGGACCCTGAAGTAGAAATTCTCTGATTCTGAGAATCCAAAAGAGCTCCCACATGAACCATCCTTTGTGAAGGATTCAGGGAGGATTTCTTCCAGTTGATTACCAGCCATGCTTTTGTAGGAAGGCAATGGTTACCTGAAGATGGCATTGAAGCCCCTCTGGGAAGCTTGCTAAGAGCAAAAGGTCATCCAGGTATGGTAGCAGCCAGACCCCCTGACCACGTAGGTGGGCCACCACGATAGCCATAATCTTGGTAAACACCCGTGGAGCTGCAGACAGTCCAAAGGGCAGAACCTGAAATTGGAAGTGTTGCTGTAGTATAGCAAACCGGAGATATTGCTGATGAGAGGGCGCTATAGGTACAGGTAGGTAAGCGTCCTGAATATCCAGAGATACCATACAGACCCCAGGCTCCATAGCTAGGATAATAGAGCGTAGGGTTTCCATTCTGAACCTGGGTACCCTGATGAACTTGTTCTGGGATCTGAGGTTGAGGATAGGCTGATGAGACCCATTTGGTTTCTGAACAAGAAAGAGTAGAAAAATAATCATTCCCTCGCTGTGATAGTGGGACTGGAACTATAACCCCTGCTTGCAGCAAGGACTGAATGGATTTCTGGGTGAGCAGGGCCCTTTCGGGTCTGATAGAGGGCCTGTGCAGAAAAATTGGTGGGGTGGCAGTCTTAGAAATGAGAGGGCGTACCTGTGGAAGACCAATTCTCTTACCCAAGCGTCTGTGGTGGTTTGATGCCAGCACTGGGCAAACTGAAGAAGTCAGCCTCCTACTTGGAGATCCCCCAGGGGGAGGCGCGTCCAGTCAGGCTGAAGCAGAACGTCTGGTGGTCCAGGTCTGCTTGGTCCTGGGCTTAGCAGCCCTAGCGGAAGCAGACTGTCTAGGAAAGAACTGACTCTTAGGCTTTCCTTGGGAACGATAGAACCTAAAGGATGTTGTTCTAGGTTTTGCAGTAGCTGCTGAAGGCAGAAAGGCAGTCTTTGATGCTGCTAATGTGGCTACAATCTTGTCTAAGTTTGGGCCAAACAAGATCTCCCCAAGGTAATGCTTCTAAGGCTCTCTTAGAATCTGCATCCGCCTTCCATGACCGCAGCCACAGAATGCGGCGGGCAGACACCACCGTGGCCAAAGCTCTTGATGCTAGGAGTCTGACATCCAAGGACGCTTCTCCAATATATGAAGCTGCATCTCTTATGTGAGATACATAAGACATCTGATCCCGACAGGTGTCTGAGGGAAAAGATTCTTCAAGGGCGTCAGCCCAGCTCTCAGTTGCTTTAGCCACCCATGCAATAGCCATGGTTGGGCGAGCAATGGCGCCTGGGGAAAAAAAAAAAAAGGACAAAGATTTAAGGCCAGTTTCAATCCTTCTATCCGTAGGGTCCTTTAGTGGGGAAACTATGGGGATAGGTAATGTAGCGCTTTTAATCAAATGCATAACATGGAAATCCACCACTGGGGGAGTCTCCCATCTTGCACAATGAGCTGCAGGAAGAGGATAACAAGAGGTCATGCGTTTTTGGGGCTGAAACCTTTTACTAGGAATCTGCCAAGCCTCTGCCATCTGCTCAACTAGTTGACCTGAGGGGGGAAAACTCTGCTTTTTGCCGTTTAAATAGTTGGTGCTTTGATTTGGGGGCGGGCGCATCTTCTATTTGTAAGATAGATCTAACCGCACCAAAGCAGATATATTAATTTTAGACTGAACTTCTGCTTCTTCCCCCGAAGGGTACTCAGTATTAGAGAGACCAGCATCTTCTGCCTCCTCAGATGACACCTCAGAATCCGAGAGCTGCGTAGACTGTGAAGATAACACAGGACGCTTAGTAGTCTTACTGGTTAGGGGCTTCTCACCTTGCAACATATTTTGAAAGGCTGCCAGACTTTGTACTGAGTTAGACAGTAAGTCTACCCAAGGAAGGGGCATAGGAGGTACCTGTATTGCTTGTACCTGCTGTGGCAACCCCATAGGGGGAATTACAGCCGGGACTGCTAGGCGGCCCGCAATAGTGGCCAGCACTTGAAAAAAGAAAGCCATGGGGGGCTCCTGAGCCGGGGTGGGGGGGTCTGATGGGCCTGGTGAGATATAACACTTAGCACATAACCCATCCTGTACTAAATCCTCCTCATTTAAGCCTGCATCACATAATCTGCATGAGAACAGTATGAGTGCAGCTGCTATCTTGCTACTCTTGCCTTTGTTAGACATAGCTGCAGAGTAATATGCAACCACTAGGTATGTGATAAATTGTACAATTGGGAATGCAATATACTGATCCTGTCTTATGCTTGGGCAAGCTGCAGGAGCGCACAGCACAAAATATGGCACAGTGCAGTAACTATGTGACACCCTTCACAAATACAAGAAATGTGAGGTACAGAAAACCCTGAATACACCTGTATGTTAGGGCAAAAATGAGAAAAAAGGGAAAGATATATGCTGACAGTATAGAGAGAATATACAGAGACAGCACTAGCATAAGTCACATACAATGCAGAAAAACATATAACTGCAAAATGGCACTACAATCAACTACTCAGTCCTTAAAGGCTGGTAGGCTATAGTGCTATATAACCTGTCTCCAGGAAGAGGTATGTAGGGGGACCGGACTCTGCGTTTCCCTGAGAGACCTGTGGCTGAGCCTGTAGAAGATGGCCGCTGGAGACCTCTGAGGGGGCGTAGTCGGAGGGGTGTGGCATAAGAGATAGACCGTAATTAGACAATTTCTAGATAGACACCAAATGTTAGACAGTCAATAGTTAGACAGGGAAAAAAGTTAGACACAAACAAAAGTCAGACACATTAAAGTTAGACATGTAAAAAGTTCGACAGGTACATAAGGTAGACCGGGTCAAAAGTTCAACATGAAAATGGTCGACACAAAAGTGGTCGACAATTTTTTGTTTTTTAGCCCTAATCTTCACCCTAACCCTCCCCTTGGTGCCTAACCCTAACCGTGGGGCTAAGTGCCTAACCCTAAAAAAAAAAAAAAAAAGTGTTGACCATTTTTGTGTCGATCTTTTGACCCAGTCGATCTTTTGTACCAGTCAAACTTTTTACATGTCTAACTTTAGTGTGTCTGACTTTTGTCTGTATCAAACTTTTATCCCTAACTATTAACTGTCTAACATATGGTGTCTATCTAGACATTGTCTAATTACTGTCTGTCTATAGTCAAGAACCCTAGTCGGAAGTGGAGAGCAGCTTAGAGAAACTAGACCTCAGAAGAATGGCGCCCTGAGCTGAGGGACCGCTATAATAGGGAAAGCTGACCTCCCCATGCTGATTGTCAACCACTGGGATGCTGGATTCCCGCTCCATATGTACCCTGGTTGTCTAGTGGATCACGTGTTCAGAGCCAGTGTTCACCCTGAGGGAAGACTGCCCATCTGCGGGACAACACAAGTGGTGACCCACCTTACCTGTCTGCTCGGCCGGCGCTAGCAAGGTCCCCGGGATGCACACTGAGAGCACCTGGCGGAGTTGGCGTTTCGGCACCCGGAGGGGTGATGGAGCGGCCACACAGACATCCCGCGGAAAGTCTGCTGCTGCCCGCCAGGAGGAATAAATGCAAAATAAACAAAATCATAAAAATAAAAGCTTTTGGGCTGCTGAAGCAGCCCACTGTTATAATGATGACCCGACTCCGGCCGGGCACCGATGAAACTGAAGTGCCTCTGGCTCGGGGGCGGGGTATAGGGGGGGGGGGGGAAGGACCATTGCATCCTGAGAGCAAAGCTTTAACTGTTCGGTGCCCAGTCCTCAACCACCATCTACACCCCAAGGTCTACCTGTGGAGCCCTTATGGACCTAGATATTCAATAGCTAAAGATGTACTGTGGACTACCCATAATGTTGTCCAGGAAAGTGAGCAATATCCCTTAACATCATAAGCAGTATTATGGACAACCAGCATCTAGAGAGAACTGAATCACCCCCCATAGAATTTTATCTAGTGCTTTCCATTGCAAGAAACTATAAATACCGCTCAGCTATAACATCAAACCACTGACAGGTGATGTAAGTAACATATCTCATTACAATGGCACCTATTAGGCAGCAAGCAAACAGTCAGTTCTTGAAGTTGATGTGTTAGAAGCAGGAAAAATGGTCGAGCATAAGGGTCTGAATGACTTTGACAAGGACCAACTGACTAGACGGCAGGTCTTATGGGGTGTTCCTGGTATGCAGTGGTTAGTACCTACCAAAAGGGATCCACGGAAGGACAACTGGTGAACTGTTGATAAAGTCATTTTAATATTAAGGCTGATCGGTGTATATGAATCAGTATCTGGATGGTGATGTGGCAGCCATGGCTGTTTTTCACGTGCTGGGCAGTGATTGTTTGGAAGACTGTGAGGTGGGCTTCTAATGCAATTACTACACTATATTTCCCTGGACTAAGTGGCCTGTTCATATAGGAGACAACGATCCCCTCTCCTGGACAGGTTCAATATGAGAAAACTACACATGCCTAAAGGAAAATAAACAATACATCAAAATATTTGGACAGATTTAGATGCCCTGTATTATGCTCTCCTTTGCTATTTGCAGGTACTGGATAAGAAAATCATAACCTCTGAAATAAATTACTATTATAAAGAAGGTGACCAACACAAATCCAAGTTTGCGCAAAGCATGCAGTAGTCCAAAGAACCATGGGCCGGATTCAGCAAGGAACGCTCTCTTTCATCACCTACCCACTGAATGTGTTCCGCTATTAAACAACCAACAACTTTCTTATCACCGCTGATAAAGAGAAGGGTCTTAGTCCTGGAATGAAGACGAAGAGGAACCTGCTGGAAGCCCAAATCATTATCCACCATTTCTCTAATTTCTTCAACCTAGAGAAAAACAAATAGAATCTAACAATGTATTCTACCAAGAACAGGGTTATAGAATTTAGTAAGGTAAAGAACAGATAAAATTGTCCAAACTCAATAAGATGTACTATAACAGAAATAGGATGATTAATTGCAACACAGCTATAAAAGTGAACTTGTCACTTCAGGAGAAAGGGGATGGATTTTTTATATTTAAAGATTACTGATTTCTATAAAGAGTTCTACATTTTAAAATGGATCACCTACCCAGCATGAAAGGCTGCAATATGTAATGCCTAATATAAAAAGCAATATATGGGCTGCACAATCTCCCTCCCTATCCTAACCAGCAAGCACTTGAAGAGCTGACACACAGGAGACAACCAGGCAATAAAGAGACTCCATGGGGCCTGCTACAATTAGCATGCAGGTCTCTCCAGCACCAACCTTTCTACTGCACACAAACCAACTGCGCACTCCTTGCTGCACTAGAGCTAACAAAGAGGCCAGGGGCCGGCAGAGGGGAGTCCGTGCTGCCCAGACACCATTGAGCATAATGTACAACTTGGTACATCTCCTGGGTAAAATAATAATACATACACACACATATACATACATACACACACACACATATATATATATATATATATATATATAAGCATTGCACAGTACATAAGTTAGGTCCTTAGCTTGTACTGAAGTGATAGCTGATGTCTTAAAGTGCCCACACACATAGCGATATTTTACCCGATCTGGCCGATTCCGACGCATTGGAACGACTGATCGTGTAAAATATGGCCAAATCGTGAAGAAATCGCGAGTCCCCACTCACGATCACGATGCGCGTCCCCGCAGGTCGCACATCGCATCTTCAGATCTGCCGTGCAGTAGGGCAGATCTGACAATCTCAAGTCAGGATGCACTGGAGTAGTTAGGAGGCACGATAGATCATGTGTCCAATTGACAGCATTTTCAGACCAGATCGTGCGCAGGACTGCCAGGGAGCTCCCGGGGAGAGTTCAGGGGGAAATCGTACACATCGTGTGTTTGAGATCACATCGGTATGTGTGTGGACACCTTTAGGACTGGTTATTGAATTAGTAGCTTGGCTGTCTGTGTGTGGCAAGTACACTTCCAGGACAGATGAGAGTAATAACAAAAAGACAATTCTGCCTCTTATATCCTACTAGCAGTCTCACTGGCAAGTCCTATAGGCACCACAA
The DNA here is from genome assembly GCA_031769625.1 of Taudactylus pleione. Lineage (NCBI taxonomy): Eukaryota > Metazoa > Chordata > Amphibia > Anura > Myobatrachidae > Taudactylus > Taudactylus pleione. The sequence continues at coordinate 26,090,926 of JAUIMM010000092.1, read as the reverse complement.
TGCCCCGCAGAAGCACAACTCCACTGTTCTGCCTTTGTGTATTACAAAAGGATACATCATTTATTAACATTTTTAAAGTTAAAAGGCAATTTAGCTGTTAAAATAACATTTCAATAAAGACAATTTCTGTTGCTGGCCCTCAGCATTACCTTTTTCAGTGCATATTTAGGGTCATCTGGCAACACCATAATTATTTTTCCATCTGGGTATTCGGCCACAATTCTTTCCTTCTTCCAGCCCTGGGCAAATCAAACCAAAAATAAATGTGCACACAAAATATTAGGTCTAGTGTATGATAGAAATATTTTGGAGAAAGGCCACAAGCAGAAGAATTCTTACCACATATTTGACGGCGCTGATGAACTGGTTATGAAATAGCATGTGTTGGGTCTCATCTTCAGGATTAGATGCGGTATATAGCATGCCACACACATTACAGGAGATGGCACCAAACCGCTTCTGGCCTGCATCCTGAGACAAGAATAAAGAAAGACTTCAATGACAAAAGCATGTAGATACCAGGCAGATTATGAAGAGGTATCCCATAAACATGCCATAAAACAGAGCAATCAATACTTTTGTAGGTGAAGATCATTAAAAATGAAACGTACTATAAGTCACTGAAAGTGCATTATTAGTGCCAAGTCTTCTGTCGCCAGCACCACTTACTTTACCAAATGTAGTGCCGTGGACCTGCGGATAACCTCAGCTGCTATGAACATAACTTGGTAGCCTATATTTCAAATAAAAGGGTCTTTCAATAGGCATACCCATTATTCGCTGTATTATACAAGGCACTAACAGCTAGCCGCGTCTTCTGCTAACCAACCAAATTCAACATGGCTCAGCTCACACCATAACAGGGGAGAACGGACACAGTGATAGCCTTAGGTAACCAGGAGGTCTCTGGGATATCAACTATTGGCAAATGCTAAATATAGCAGATAGTCGAGGTACCAAGTACTATTATTGGCAAAGGAGAGAACGTTGTAGCAATCATTTTTAAAATGGAAAGCTGCTTAACCATGGTATATGGTTAGTAGTCAGAATTAACGTACCTGGTTAATCATCGTACTTACTATGATGGGCTGATTGTTGCTATCCTTGTCATCTTCTTTCAGTTTCCTAATATCCTTCTGAATGCTCAGATCAGACGACGGAGGGTTGGATTTAGCAGCTGCCGAGCCGCTTTTCTCTGTATTCCTATAAAGTCAGCATCATAATCACACTCTGCTCTGTGCTGTATTATCCTCTATAGAAGACACAGAGTGAAAAGTGAGAAGGTACCAGCCAATCAGCTCCTAACTGCCATCTCACAGGCTGTGTTTGAAAAATGACAGTTGGGAGCTGATTGGCTGGCACCTTATCCTTTTCACTCTGTCTCCTAACACTGCTTAGTAAATAGACCCCTTAGTAAGCAACAGAAGAGGCTGGAAATATTCTCAGCTGCAATTGTTTAGGTAAAGTAATACTGCAGAATTACATTTTAACTATGATCAACAGTATAAATGTGACATTACTACACTACAATATGTTTTACTTCTCAATACAGGCCAATACTAGCATTTCCAAACCAAGTAAATCAGTATAGTAATGGTTATGATATCTGTACCTCCATTACCTCATACCCCCAAACTGCAAGTGCTCTCGATCCACTGATATCACACATTAAAAATGTGGTGTCACAGGCATTAAACATAACTGTGCAACCAGCCTTGTGAGATCATTCTACCGCTCTTCATAGTTGGGGTTTATTTGCTTTTAATCTCTGTGTGCGCATGTCCATTTTGTTGCTGAAAGCATCCTTAGTAATGTGTTTCACAAAGTATCTGGAAGTAATGTTTCGCTGCAACGCTTGCCATTTTGATACTGAAACACCCATACACAGTGTCTGCAGCATAAAGGCGTTAAATACAATGTTAGCACTTACCCCCGCTCAGCAGAAGCAGCCATCTGGTCTGTCAGCTGCTTGCCGTCACTGCCTGAAATAGATTTCAATAACCACAGCTCAGTTAGCAATTTTATCAATCATTCAAATCAACACCCTAGAATTGTTACATCTAAGGTCACCAGTCATTGCATTCATGTTATGATAAACAATTAAACAGTAAGGTTTTCAACGCCAGATGATTTTAATTTCCTGATTATATTAATTTTCTTTTCAGGCTCCATCTGTACTATTAAGACAGTGAAGGGCAGCAGGAAAATAGCTAATGCCTTCAACTGCAGTCCTACTACCTACTTCATCACTCTTCTTTGCTTTATGTCCAGCTCTTATTCTCTACTTTACGCCCAACAAGGCCCGGCTCTTAGTCTCAGCTCCATGCCGCATAGGGCCCGGCTCTTAGTCTCAGCTCCATGCCGCATAGGGCCCGGCTCTTAGTCTCAGCTCCATGCCGCATAGGGCCCGGCTCTTAGTCTCAGCTCCATGCCGCATAGGGCCCGGCTCTTAGTCTCAGCTCCATGCCGCATAGGGCCCGGCTCTTAGTCTCAGCTCCATGCCGCATAGGGCCCGGCTCTTAGTCTCAGCTCCATGCCGCATAGGGCCCGGCTCTTAGTCTCAGCTCCATGCCGCATAGGGCCCGGCTCTTAGTCTCAGCTCCATGCCGCATAGGGCCCGGCTCTTAGTCTCAGCTCCATGCCGCATAGGGCCCGGCTCTTAGTCTCAGCTCCATGCCGCATAGGGCCCGGCTCTTAGTCTCAGCTCCATGCCGCATAGGGCCCGGCTCTTAGTCTCAGCTCCATGCCGCATAGGGCCCGGCTCTTAGTCTCAGCTCCATGCCGCATAGGGCCCGGCTCTTAGTCTCAGCTCCACATCCCATAGTGACTATTTCTTAATTTCCGCTCCATGCCCCATAGGGCTCAGTTCTTATTCTCTGCACCCCATAGGAGTACTTTCCTCAACCTGCCCATAAGACCCAGCTCTTACTCTCTCCGCTCCATGCCCCAGCTCTTATTATAAGTTCCATGCCCCAAAGGGCCAAGCTACTATTCCCAGTTTATATCCTATGGGACCCAGCTCTTATTCTCTACATTATACTGCACCAAGCATGTGGTGCCTCTTTATATGAATGTATTGTTTTAACTTATTGTCTGATTCAGCACAGATCGCAATTGCAACTGTGTATGCAGAACGTCCGATTGTTGCGTACTGCGCATGCACCGCGATTATGGACACACTATAGAATCCATCACAGAGTGAGTGACAGGTTGTGAGCATTTGGGGGTGGTGACAGGGGAGTGGTTGCAGAAACGCAGGCATGCCTGTCCGTTTGAACGCCGTTGCATGGATACGCATAAATTAGCCACTGCGATTGCCTGCGCAGCCGGAGTACTCACTGCACTGCATGCGACGACACTTACAAGTTCTGAGACAAGTCAGAGCTGCTGTAATTGTGTGTGAGGGGCCAATGTTCTCCAATGTTACTGATGTATACGTAGGACAGCGAGGTATTACGAATGTGAGCAGGCAGTAGTAGGCATCTCTATGCTGGCAGACATTAGCATATTTTCGCAGCTTCATTGTGTGCAATTACGCAGCTGCAATAGCAGTTGCAATCCGTGCTGAATCAGGCCCTTTGTACTAAGATTATTGGTGCGTCTCCTATTTAAGGCTCTTATAAATGTATCAGGTTGACCACCACTGTTTTAAGCTATGCGCTTACAATTAAAATCTAAGGAATAGGAGTGAAAGAATGCCTATTCCCTTTAGGCCATTTTAGTTCCACACTTGTTTTGTATTGAAAACACTACATATGGAGTTTGTTTAGGACTGTAGTTGCAAGGTACTTTAATAATTGTCAGTTTTATCCACTTGTATAGCTCTGTGGAACCCTTGTGGCACCTTATAAAAATGATAAGATTATAATGTATACTTGATGTAAGGATACTATGGTGCCTGGGTGTTTATTATATGGTGACAGCTGTGGCATACTGTGAACAAAATGAAGTTTTTGGTGCATCAAATGGTGGTGACAATGCTTACAGATACACCGCATACCTCCTTCTTGCAACATAGGGCCGTATTCAATTAGTTTTGCATACGCGATAAAGTTTCGTCTGCCGGACTTTCCGCCTACATCGCGTATTTTAGCTGCGTACCTGCGATTTGCCCTATTCAATTCCAAAAGACGCGAAAACGGCGACACGCGATTTCAGAACAGGTGAAAAGTGGTGTCAGAATCTGGGAAATCAGCCTGAACCCCCCAAAAAGATGCAGAAACATTGGGGATCAATGTAGTAGTGCCCGATTAGTCCTAATAAAACTGTTTGGGGTACTTAAGTTCGCACAATTGCCACTAATTAGCGTATTTGCACAAGTGGTGAAGAATGGCATAAAGCAGTATTTTTGGGAGAAAGTAAAGTAGTCCTGGCAAATTTGGGGTACCTGAAAATGGGTGAAAGCATATTTTAATTAGGGATGTGCAGGCTCGGATAGGTTCGAGTTTGCACGTGGAGTTCGGATTTTTCCCTCCAAAAAAACGGAACTCAGAACGAGGCAAAACGTCATCTTACATGGACGAACATCATCATTCCTGGACAAAAGACAAGGAATGATGATGTTCGTCCATGTAAGATGACGTTTTGCCTCGTTCTGAGTTCCGTTTTTTTGGAGGGAAAAATCCGAACTCCACGTGCAAACTCGAACCTATCCGAGCCTGCACATCCCTAATTTTAATGTCTCCAAAGTGCAGTTTTAATAAATGCGAATTTCCATCCTCATAAAAGCACCTGCAATCCCAAAAACACTTGACGCCTTCTTAGTGCACCCCCAGAACCTTATTTCGCTAGTTTGCGAACTTGAACCCCCACTTTGTGCTTTTTTAACCCAAATTCAAAGTGCTTTTTTGGGGTGTTCTTAAGGTTTTTGGGGAATTTTTTTACGCAGTTGTCCATTGGGGTTCCCCACCTTTGCACCCCAAAACAATAAATGTGCACTTCTTTCCTCCTGCTATTCAGAGGCGAATCTTTTTTGCCTATTACACTGCATTGACTTTCCGTGTAGGCGAAAAGCGGATGGAATTGAATACGGTGATAAGTTTCCGCCTGGTGAAAAGTCGCAATCGGTGATACCTTTTCGCAGACCTCGGCTTTTTGGTTCTAATTGAATACGGCCTATAGTGTGAGACACTCCTACACAATCCAAAAGGCGAAGTATCCCTTCTCCCAGAGAACGTGCAGTCCTCTTTCTAACATGGTCTGAGAAACAAAAGCACACCCCATACCCATGCAAATGCACACACACACACGCATGTGAACCGGGCAGTGAGATCAGGTGTTAATACCACAGTGATATATCGTTTCATTTAATGAAATTACAATACATCTTAAATGAGGCAAACGTTCTAAAATCTTTTCATTAATGATATAAAATTCATTGTTCCTATGAATTTAGAGCAAAAAGAAATCATTGCATTACAATGGAATTTACCCTTTGTGAGTGGTTAATTATAATATCAATTAATGAATGGTTATTAGCATATTTGCCTCACTATTAGACCATCAGTAATACCAGAGACGTAGCTGAGAAATAAACAATGCGAAACCACCTAGTATAGTAGTTAAACAGTGAAAAAAATAATTTTAAGTCTGCAAGTGGACTTCAATGCGAGGAAACCGTAATTGACTTTGTATACCTGTAACTGGCATTACTGTAGGCCTACAAGCAAACTGAATTTTCAGCAACAGATAATGTACCTGTTTATGAAACCACCTATAAGAAGCCTACAGGCTGCCCATCCACTAGAAGACAGGCAAAAGACTGCACGATTACGACATTGTAATAGTGCAGTCGTTTGTCAGTCTGTGATGTACCTACACTTAACGAGCAGTCGTTCAGTGTAGGAACATTAATCATCTACTAAAATGCTCAACCTGACGTTATCGTCAGGTTGTACAGCATGTTCGCCCGATGATAGAGGTCTTAAAACAACCAGCGGGAGCGCGCATCGCTGGTCATTTTAGACATTTTATTGAACGATTTGCAAACGATTAATGAACGATTTCGTTATCGCTCAATTTAATTACCTAGTGGTTGGGCAGCTAAAGGATTTGCCTGAATTGATAGAGCTATACATGAGTTTACTGTCACTTACATTGTGCCTCTGGTGGCTTGAACTCTGGGGAAGAAGAGGATCCTGAAGGTTTTTTCATTGGAGAATTTTCTGGACTTGACTCCAAGTGCAACCTAAACCCCTACCAAAAAAGATGAGCAACACATACCATAATTATTACCATTTACATTTTTATAAAATCCTTTTCACAGTCTACTGGGGGACACTGGATTACCATAGGATAAAGGGGGTGGCATAAAATTCAAGCTCCTCTCACTCTATACCCTATTGGATAACCGAGAGCTGCAGTATTTGTCTAATAAAACCCCAAAATATAGTCCAGGAGTAAATAAGGGGCAAAGGAGAAAAACAACAATCCTAACAAGGACAACAATGAAAAATATCTAATGCAAGTATGAGTATCAGATACACTCTAAAATCCATTAGGGGACACTCGATTATTAGGAGAACAACCCAAAGCTGTCACTAAGGGAGTGTATGCCTTAAAGCTGCAGTGCAGAGCACCTTCCACCTAAAACTGGCATATTTGTTAGCAAAAGTATTACATTTGTACAATTTGCTAAAATGGGCATCTACAATTTGGAGGTCACTTGGCATGTCCAGCTTCAATAAGCCACCTGTGAAGATTGCTAACAAGAAGACAGTCTTCCAGGTAAGGAATGCAAACTGCACTGAATCCAATGGTACGAAAGGAAGGTGATGCAAAGCTATCACAGTTTGTGATCCCAAGGAGCTACTGGGGTGGCGGGATGGAGACTGCACTACAGATAAAATAAAAAAGCTATATTCTCTCACTAAAAGAAAATCAAAAGGCCCAAGACCTAAACTTAAAAACACCATTTTGAGACCATCTTCCAGAAACAGCAACAGGTCCAAGCAAGTGGTAGGAAACATATTTGCTTCAAACCAGACAGTCTAGATCCTCCACAGGTTGTGGTAATTCCTGGCCAAAACATGGTTTTGAACCATGAGCATGGCTTGAACCACATTGTCAGAAAAACCCTTTGTAAGCCAAGGTAAACTATGGGGATGCAAAGGGCTGGTCTTAAGTGACTGAGCCTTGAAAGCACACGCCACCCTAGATCAAATTAAGTGTACAGAATTTATGTGCAACAAGACTTTCTGGGTCAAGTCTGGCACCACCAGAATACAATCTCTTCTCCTTTATGAACATAAAGAAGTACTGCCCTCAGAGGGAACAGTTCAGATGGAAGCTCCAAGGAACCAACACAGTGTCCACTAGAAATGTATGTGAATCCATCAGAAGGGGGGGTTGGTTTAACAAAGATGAGGTTTTTTTGACATCATACTCAAGCCTACAGATCTCAAAAGGAGAACGTATCATTTAAAGTCTGACACCTCGTTGTGCAATGGGGATGAAAGTAGCAAAACAGATGGGGAGAAAAGAAATCTCATTCGCCTACAGACTGAAAACTTAGCTTAACCAGTTCAGGACCAAATAGGACCTCGCCAAAGTATGGAAGAAACTGTAGAGTCTTCTTGTACGAAGCAAGATTGCACGATGTGCCAAGATTACAGAGGCTGAAATTCTTGTCCCATATAAACTGCATTCAGAGGCCTTATGGATATACTCCACCAGTATTAGAAAAACAGATTTTTGTCTGTCAGAATTAGACCACCTCTCCAAAACTTCCTGTCCCAAACCAAAGCTGAACTGGATGCAAGGGACTTCCCTGTCGCTGTTTAAACAATCTTAAGGGAAGCTTCAATATTCGTATCTGTTATATTACATTAAGGAAGCAGTGTTCGGAATCAGTATGGTGCTGGTTTTAAAGAGGCAAAATATCAGAGAATCCCCCCTTAGGCATGGACTCCCATTTAGCTGGAATCTCTCTAAAAAGAGGATATAGACATTGAAGTTTTCCGATATCCAGCAGATTGCAATCAGCTTTCTCTAAGCTTCAGAAAAAAGGTTCTATAATTGAGCCGAAACAGTTTGTCTATTTAAATAGTGAAGTATGCGGAATGTCTGATGAATAGCTGTCCCTGAGTGTCTGTGGAATCATCCAGAAGCTTAGCTTCTGTGGACTTGAAGTGGAGGTGACAGTATTAATCCATTATAAGGAAGAAGACGGCACCCAAAGATCCTGCACTGACTATACCAGGCCCTGAGACCCAGCTACGTCGTTAGATGCCATCGAGGTGGAGGACTGGCCAGAGACTACATTAGGAACAATGTCACTTCCAGAGGATTCAAAGAAGAGAAGAGAGGAGGAAGAACACCTTCTCAGCTGATAAGGGTGTGCTGCAAGTTGTGTATGCTCTGCAATAGCCTAAGTCAAGGTACTAGTATATACGCAATGACATCTTTGCTACTGTCCCTCCTGCAGGCTTAACCCTGGACAAACTCTTTTAGAAACAAAGACAAGGTCTGGACAGGTGCAGTGGCACAACCAATGTGGAGTTGCAAAAGACACAGGCCAGAGAATGGAATAAGTGTACAGAAAAACCCAGCACCACATTACAACTCACCACTGCTTCCGGATGAGTGGGAACACAGAGAAAAGGAGGTGCTGCTGTCTGCTATATCTGTTCTTGTGGGCTTGCCAAATGGGCAGTCACACCAAGGAGGAGATTTCAATGGCTAGAACCTCTCCCAAGAGCACAGTATCAGAATGATAGTAGCTGCCCAAAGGACAGCTATCTTAGCTAACCGTATAACTAGTACAGGACTGCCATGTCAGCACCCTGCCTCACCGGTGCAGGGGCTTAACTGCGCCGGCTAAAACCCTGGCACCACACTACAGGAAGAACGAGAAGCCACTTACCTTACTGCCAACGTCAGTCTCAGCCCAATGGCAACAGGAGGCACAGAGGAGTGTATAGTCACTCCCTGCAGCAGCAAGGACCACCCCTTCTTCCCATAACACCTTTACAGCCAGCCCCAGGCATCTGGAACTGCACTTGAGAGATTACAATAATATATAGGAAAGTACAAATAAAGTGGCTGCCATGAAACAAGCACCCAGCTCCAGCGAGCACTTAACAAAGCTGAGGTTCCCAGGCAGCCAATAAGGTATAGAGGGAAAGGAGCTTGTGTTTTTTTTTTTCGCCTTAACATCGAAAGTGACAAGCTTCCTGTACCCCAATGTAATCCAGTGTCCCCCAGAAGATGTTGGAAAAAAAAACAAAAACTAGACTGCATGAAATAGAAGAAAAAATTAAACAAAGCCATTAAGCCATGTGGTGCATCCTGTAAAACAGTTCTATATATTGCCAGGTGACAAGTTACATCAGGGATACCTTCAAAACAACAGCTTCATATACAGTTGTCTGCAACCAGTTTCCTAAATTAAACAGTGGGAAATCTACAAAATACATTTTCCAACAGTACAAGCAAAAGTTCTATAGTTACCTCATCAAGTGCTATTTCAAGCTCGTGCTTTATATGGTTCTCCAATAAGCCATTTTCTGTAGATGGCTTCTCCGGTAGATTTTTATGTCCCATTGCCTGGAAAGTATGGTTCTTCACCCTTTCCGATAAAATTGTTTTATTTAACTTAATGTGCGTTGTCAATGTTGCATCAGCCTTCTTATTTGAGCTTTTGGGGGAATTTAAGCTGTCAGGCACCGACTGTCCTACTTTAGAGACTTTTGCTTTAATCATCTCAAGATTGGGAAGTACGGCTTGATTTCGGAGCACCTTATTTTGAGCAAAGTTATTTTTTAGTTTTATTTTGCTCCACTTGGAAGGACTTGCTTTTTGCTCGAGCTTACGTTTCATGTTTGATGGTTTTCTGCTCGGGAAGAAACGTTTGAATTGGCTTACTGGACTTTCTTCAGCAGGTGGTGGTGGTAAAACCTCCACCGGGCTGTGCTCTTGGCTCTCCGCAAGCTTGTCCATAGTGACAGAATATGTAGCACAAGGAACCGCTTTTGCAACTTCTACTGTATCGGATTCTATTTCTCCTGCTATTTCATTGCACAATTCCAAAATACTAATTCTCTTACATTTCTGGTCATCCTCAGTAGGTGTGACCTTTTTATTTTTATCATCCGTTGCTTTAGCATCTTTCTGCTTTTTTACTTTGTTACTTGCCCTCTTGACTACAGGTTTAAGCCTCTCTCTCTTGCTCTTTAAAGGCAATGTAGATAATACTGCTTTAACTTTATTTTTGCCTTTAATCGTTTTAGAACTACTACATGGTTCAGCTTTCTTTTTAATTGCAATTTCTTTCTTTATAGTGCCACTGGAGGTTATTCCAGACTGTATTGCTATCTCCACTTGAGCAACATTTTTTGGCTTTGTTTTGCTTCTAACTTTTGCATCATCTTTATTCTGTCTTGTTCTTAATACTGACTTTTTACAGACATCTATTTGTGCACTTTCTGGCTTAGTTTTATAATTAGGTTTCTTTTTAGACAAAGACAAAATTACTGTTTGAAGCTGTAATTGTTTTGATGGTTTATCTCCTGCCCTACGTGAACTGGGCAACTTCAGAGCAGCAGGCGGTGGCTTCACAGATTCTTTTTTACAGTTTAATTTTGTTTTTGTGTCAGCTGATTTTACAATGGATGCTCGCTGCTTCACATTTACAGCAGTTTGTTTATTTCTGCTAACACCTCTTTGAGATTGTTGTTTCGATTTCAGTTGCTTATTACCCTGCTTTGCTTTGTTTTGTGTGGTTTTGCCTATCTTCTTGGCCTCTCTCTTTACAGGTACAGATTTCAAAACTCTCTTATTTGGGGTTTTTGTGATGCCATTCTTCTTCACACTCTCAGTTTTAACATGTTTTAAAGGTGGGCGTTTGCTAGCATTTTTGATTGTTTTAGTTTTTTTATCTTGTGCAGATGATCCTCTTGCCTCTGTTTTGTAGACGCGGGATTGAATATTCTTCTGTGCTTTTGAAGCATTGTTAGAGGATTTCTGAGTATTTCTTTTTAAAGAATTCAAGTCTTTGGCTAAACGTAGAACTTTCTCCTTGGCAGGCACATTTTTTTTGGTAACTTTTACATTTGTGTTTTTTTTCTCCTTCCGTCCAACTTGTAACGGAGATGACTGCAATTTCTTTATGGCTTTGTTTGCGGATACTTTTGTGGTTTTTTTCTTTTGGGTTGAACACTGGTTGGATTTAGATTTGTTTGTAACACCATTTCTCGTTCTAGACGAGACAGAAGGAAATTCACTTTCTTCCTTAAGTTTCTGACGTTTTGCAGTGGTTCCTGGCAAAGAGGACTTCCGTTTTTGTGAGGTCATCACTGAAAGAATATAGGAGTCATAAATTGGACATTCAATGAGCAACGCAGGACAACGTTAGGTACAAGATGCCGGCACTCGGAACCCTGGTGGTCAGAATCCCGGTACCGGCATACCGACAGGGTGGGGATATCGACACCTGTCAGTAAGTATCCTAACCCTACCTCCCGGCACCCTAAACCCAAGCTCCCATCCAGTGCCTAAACCTAAGCCTCCCCTTAACAACAAAACTTACTGTCGGGATCCCGATGGTCAGGATTCTGACTGGTGTTGGGATTCTGGCGACGGCATCCCGACAGACCGGGATTTTATCTACCTCCCGTAGGATAAACATACCAAAAGCACTACACATTGGACAAAGGAATAATGCGCTATATTTCATAATTAAAATATTATCCCTTTTGAAATTTCACACAGGCCCAACTGCCAAGACAAAATAGTAATTTCTATTACATCATTCATGTCAAGTTACCATTTGAAAGACACATGCTACAAAAAATGCATTTTTTTTTTTAATTATTATATTCACACCGCAGTTTTTTTTTTAAACTAGAAAAAAAAAACCTTTAGGTTAAAGTTGAAAATATATTTCCACCGCACAGAGATAAAAAGCTTTGGAGGGCTGCCCCTACATTCACTTAGCCTGCCTTCGTGTGCTGGGTACACACTTTTCGATACATCACTCACTCTATCAACGAGCAATATGTCACAAGTGTATTGGCAGGTGTGTACACCCGATATGCCTGTGAACAACATCGTTCACAGACATATCAGGTCAGTGCGGCAGCACAGCTGACGCAGATTTATCTCGTAGATATATCGGTACATCTGGCTGCGTGTACAGGCGACCAGCCAACCGCCCGTACACTGATTGCAGGACCTGCAGACACTGATATCTAAACAGGGTGGGCAAATTTAAATGACCCCCCATTTGTGATGTCAGATCAAACGTATCGAGCGGCTGATTGGTAAGCTATACACACTTACCAATCGGCCGCTCAGGCCGGTCTGCTGACCGATTCGTCATCCTAGAGTGTAGCCAGCATTAGACACTTAAGAGGGAATTCCATTGATTGTGATGTTGAATAGCCCCGGATTTATTCAACTGACCGTAATGTTAAGCCAACTAAGGAGGATTTCAGCTCGCGCCCTTCTAAGGACAGAGCAGAAATCCAACTAAAGTGCCTGCCGTGATGTTGTTTTATAGCTTAGCGCGGAGCTAATAGCATCCCAGCCGGCACTTAAGTCCAAACATGACGGTTCTCACGACTAAACACGCTAACTGGCATTCCAAGTCTTAAGTGCTTCTTGTCGGACTTAAGAGCGCGCTGTTAAATCCGATTAGAAGCACTTAAGTCGATTAATTGAGTAGCTCCTGGACCTCCTTCCCAGGGCTATTCAACATCACAATCAATTGAATCGCCCCCTTAGGGGAAGATGTATCAAGCAGAGACGTAGGCCAGTGAAGTTGCCTGTAGCAACCAATCAGCGTCCAGCTAACATTTATCAAGTACATGCTATAAAATGAAAGGTAGAATCTGATTGGAACCACTGTTTAGGAGGCATGACATCTCCCCATTAGGGACTCATTTAGCAGCATCAGGTCATTCTTTGCATTGTCGCATGATCTACTGTAATGCACAGCAGATTGGACAATGTGATGAACAACCATGTGATCGGGCGTACACACTATACGATCTGTACTATATATAATTCTGATTTGCATCAGAACGATATATATCGCATAGTGTGCGCCTAGCTATACTCCTAACTCTAAGGGGGGAGATGTACTAAGTCTACTGTAGCAGCAATCAGCCTGCTAATTACTTACTCCATGTCCCACCTGTATATATGTATTAGCAGTGCCCAGTGTCACTGACTAGCAGCGGTCACTAAGTGATCCTGGTGAATTGGTAATTAGTAACCAGTCTGGGCCAAGAACTCAATTTATTTTCCCTGCCAAATTGTGCCAAGTGTATTCCAGCTGTACACTATGATACTGCCTTAAGGGGACCATACATCTACAATGAATTGCCCGTTCTGTCGACATTGGGGTCGAGGGAATCAGGGAAATCCATCACAGTGAACAATTTTGATTCTGACCTGAAAATAGTCTGAATCGGTGAGTCGTGATTTTTATCATGCTTTTTTTCCCCCCAATCCGTCGTCGGATGACAAATCATCGATGTCTGCGGATCAGTGTTATTGATCACCGTGTCCGAAGAACGGGGAATCAAGCTATAGATGTATGGCTCGCATTAGGTATTCTACTAATGAAAGAGAGACCCAGAAAACATGTCCCTGGGTGGCACTATTCATACCCCTTGAGAATAGCAGGGCACTAGCTGCTGTTGAGTCTACTTGAAATGATCTTCAAAAAGTAGACAACTCTTAGGGGTATTCAATATGAAACGTTAACTTCACTGTCGAAGTTAACGTTTCATATCGGAGTTTTTACCTGCGTTAAAGTATCGGTGCGCTCCCGCTTATACCCGTATTCAATATAAAATTAACGAAAACGGGAAATTACGAAGTTGGATTTGTGTAAAGTTATGAATTTTTCCTTAAAAAAATTGTAAGACCCCCTAAAGTAGTAAAAACATGGGGAAAGACTATGGGTACCCCCGTCTTAGCCTTTAATTGAAAGTCGGGGATTTAAATAGCCGCAGCAGGTGTTTTTTTCCGACATTGAAGAAGTGATGCAGAGGAGCACTTAGGTTATTTTTTTCCTTTTTTAAGTGGTCCCATCAAATTGGGGTACATGAAAATGGGTACTAGCATATTTTTATGTCCCTAAAGTAAGTTTTTAAAAAATTCTGCATTTGTGCACCTGCCGCTATAATTCTATTCTAGAAAACACCTGCCGCATACTTGCAGAATAGCCCTGAACCTATTTCCCTATTGTTAAACAATTTTTTCCCATTTTTTTTTTTTACCCCAATTTTAAAATTAATTTTTTGGGGTGTCCCTATTTTTTTAAAAAAACTTTTTTTGACACAGTTCTTTTTTAAATGTCATTCCCAGGGGTGCAGGCTATTTTTTTTAAGCCTGCACCCCTAAACCCCAATTCTGCACTTATTTACGACACCTATTCAATGGTGAAAAGTTATCCCCGTTATTTATCAAAGACTTTTCAAAACTGCGATAAGTCTTTGAAATTGAAAACGGTTTAAAAGTAAAACCTGCGATGACGTCATACTCCGATATTAATGCAAAAACGATGTTATCGCACCCATATTGAATACCCCTGTCTGTGTGCTAAACATAGGGGACATGAATGTAAAGAACAAATTGCAAAAAAAAAAATGCTGCTTTAAATCTAATTTAGCAAGAATTTTGACAAAATCGCTTTATATGACTTTCACCCTATCATTTTATCTCATACGGGTACATAGTTTTATGGGCAGAATATTTTTTTTTACACTATTTTGTTCTTTTATACAAGCCTAAGCTGCAAATATGCTACTAGTGATCAATCACTTTCCTTCCCACTGGAAACAACCCCTTAGTGCAGTGGTTCCCAAAATCGGTCCTCAAGGAACCCTAAAAGTGCAGGATTTAAGAATATCCATGACTGAGCAGATGGTTAAATCAAATTTAATTAGTAACCTATGCTCAAGCATGTACATACTTAAATCCTGGACTGTTATGGTGCCTTGAGTGTACTGTCATTCTACCTGTGCTTCCATATACTCTGAATAACCTGTTACTCAGACCAGTGTAATACCCTGCGTAACCTTTTACTTAGACCTCTGTGCGATGCTCTGCAGTTCTGCCTGGCTATAATAAAAAGCCAATTTATGAAGCGCAACATAATAAACCGGATCACACCACGCCAGGAGCAAGATGATGGCATTACTGTGCAAGTGGCTGTGTCTGCGTCCCATCGGGGCTATCCTGACACCATGGATGGGGACATACAGCAGCTGTATGCGCCGTGCACCATATAGCTACACAGCACTACAGCTACACGCAGTACACATACTAGGTTGACAGGGATGCAGTGACCCGGAGGAAAGCCCACAGCCCACTCTCTAGCAGTGTCACTTACCGGCCTGAGGGGGGAGTAATCGAGTCTCCGTCTTCTCTGCTCATCGGGCCCTGCTTCCTTCCTATAGCAACAGTCTAATGACTCCTGGTCAGGGAACAACCGCGGCCGGGCCGGCTGACTGATGGGAGACACCAGAGCGGACATACACACACACAGCGAGAGAGCCGGCTTCGGACACACAGGAGAAAAACTTCCCGGGAGGAGCAGCGCAGCGTCAGAGAAACCGTCTGGCGCATGCGCAGTGCCCGTCTCCCGCATCCTCCGCCCTCACTGCGTCTCAAGCCTCGTTTCCACTGTAATTCCAGGACCGGCTCCCCTGCGTCAGTACACGTGGTGGTGTTGGATGTCACTGCGCGGCCAGTGGTGATTGGTGGGGAACGTCACTATAAGGCTCGCTGTCTATAGACTCAGGAGACGAGTTATGTGTAGATTATAGGGGTCCCTACTGCTGCTGGCACAGGATCTAGTTATTAATCTACATATCTATCTATCTGGGAAAAATAAATGATTTACGCAACACAGTATCCGCTTGGAAGTGGATAGATCACCTTCCGTTTTAAGGGCCTGATTCAGAGCCGCTCGTAAGCGGCCGCTCGTTCGTTCCGAGCGATGTTTGCCCAACTGCGCATGCGTACGGATCGTAATACGCATGCGCGAACCAGTCAGTGTGGCCGAAAATCGTTTGTTTGCTAAATAGCAAATGCCTGCTATTTTGAGTGACAGGAGGAGGCGTATGTGGGTGGTAACGGGGGAAGGTGCTTGAAAACGGGGAGTGGAGATCCGAACGCAGGCGTGCTTAAAGGTCAAAACGGGCGTTTTAAGGGTGTACATAATTATTACAGCAGCGTCATTGACCATGTCACTGGGTTATTTTATAGTCAGAACTGCTCGCAATATTGCGGTAGGAAAAACCAACCACAAGAATAGCGAGCAGTTCATACGCTGGTCGATGTACTCGATTAATAAATAGCAGACATGACGTAGGATGCGAGCGGCCAGGGGCCGTAGTTTTCCAAAAAACGACCGCATGTTTTGTTCGCTCGTTCACACCTAGAGGCGTGAACAGACCGCAAAGAGCGAACGGTTCATTTGAATAGCCGCCCCTTTTTCCTGAATGAGCGAGCACAAATAGCGTCCGGCTCTGAATGAGGTCCTAAGTCCGCTTGTTCTTCAAGTCCAAAATAGCAGTCAGTGTATTAAAATACTTTCTGTGCAGCTTCCCAATAAGCTATGGTCTCACTGGACCATATAAGTGATGTATATTCTAGGAAATAGACAAAGGTGAGCAAGTTGTAATATATATATAAAAAAAAGTTATGACATAAAAGTGGATCAGCGTATCACATGCCTGATAAAACCAATTCTCTTGGACAGCTTGGTTGGCTGCTGTTCTCTAATAGGACCACTCCCCGGCTGCTCTCTGTGTCAGAACTCCAGAACGCTGTTGGCCACCGTGTGCATAAACTGAACCGAGGCTTGGTACGCATGCGGTGGCTGGCGGCCGTGCCTCATATCAGTAATACTGTCCCAACATCAGTTGTAAGATGACGGGACTGGCGGAAAAATAGTCTAAAGGGCAAATCAGCAGCTGAAATTCATTGCTAACTTTACGAGCTGTATAGTGATAATGTCATGTCACGGAGACAGGTTTGGGTTTGGTGCACTGGGGGAGATGTATGAAACTTTGAAGTGGTATCAGCGCACGTTATTCTAATCCATGTATTACTGGGGGGCTGGGCGGTAAATGACAGTGGCGATATGCGCCCCTGTCATTATCGGCTCTGCTATCTACAAGATAGCATTGCCGATGTGCTGGGCAATGTATGAACGGTCAGTTCGCCTGACCGTTCCGTCAGCTGGCGTTGCCCTACCACAACAGCAAGGACAGCACTGTCGGAGGCTGCCCAAGGATCTTGAGAAATGTTGCGCATGCTCAATGGAGCCGGCCAGGAGGTGAGACACAGTGCATCAGCACTAGGCTGATGCGCTATGGGCTTTAGCAGGGATCACCGGAGGGGGAAGGTTTCACTCCCCCCGCTCCAGCAGATGAGATGCTATAATACATCTGCCCCACTGCCTTTGATAACGGCAAGACAGACATTCAAGATAAGCAGCGTTCCGACCAAGTATGTCCACCACAGATGACAATTAGTGCTGCATTAAAGGCCTGCTTCAGGAGGATAGATGCATTCGATTCAGTGATAATGCTGATGAACTGAGCATCTCAGTGGGTAATGTGCACAACATCATTCATGAGCAACTGGGGTATTGTAGAGGAAAAAGTGTTCACGCTGAGTACCAGAGCAACTCACAGAAGTTCACAAAACCAATAGGATGGGATTACCTCTCGTGCAACATGAGGGAGTGCAGTTCCTGCAGCTTATTGTTGCAGGCGATGAAACATGGGTGCATTATGTGACACCGGAGAAGAAGCAAGCATCCATGACATGTAAACACGCTTCGTCCCCGCCTTCAAAACAACTCCATCGGCAAAGCAGTTCATGTGGTCCCATGTTTTGGGACCACAAGGGCATGTTTCTTGTTCATTTCCTTATCAAGGGAGATACTGTAAATGCTGACCGCTATTGTGACACAATGAGCTGGTTGCAAAGGGCAATTTGTCGAAAACAACCTGGGTTTCTGCGAACAGGCGTCATATTGCTGCACGAGAACTCCAGGCTACACTCAGCCAACCAAACGCGTGAGTTGTTATAGTGCTACCGTTGTGAGATACTGGGCCATCCTCCCTACAGCCATGACCTGGCACTGAGTGATTTCCATCTCTTTAGACCATTGAAAAAGCACCTGGGTAGAAGGCAATTTGCAACCAGCAGTGAAGTTCAGCAAGCAATCATGTCCTAGCTTCAGGTGCCTTATGCTGATTTCTTGCCATGATAGATGCCTTGGTGTACTGTTGGAACAAATGCAGTGACAAGTATGGGAACTATGTGGAAAAATAATCTGGACCAAGGCCATACTATTGATTATACATATATGTATGAGTTGAATAAATGTTTGCAATGAGAGGTCTTGTTACCTTATTTTTTTTAACCACCCTGTATACTACATTGCAAAAACTATTTGGATACCCATACATTACACCCATATGTGCTTATTGGCTTAACATATCATACCATAACTATCGAGTTAGTGCCCTCTTTGCTGGTAGAGCAGGCTCCACTGTTCTGGAAAGGCTTTCCACTGGATTTGGGAAATTTGCAACCATTCAGCCACAAAAGTATTAGTGGGGTCAGGCACTGGTATTGGGCGATAAGGTCTGGATTGTAGTCCCATTTATCCCAAATGGATTTGATTTGGTTAACGTTAGTGCAGGCCATTCAGGTTCTACCACCCTTAACATGGCAATCCATTTTTAATGGACCTTGCTTTGTGCATCAGGGTTTAGTAACACTGAAACATGAAAGAGCCTTACCTATCGATTTGGTTGTACCTCTAGAAATGATACCATTGCTAGGGAACTAGTACATGTCTTTAGCAGAGTGGGAATACCTAAGTGAATACTGACTGGGGTACCCCATTTATGTAAAAAATTATGAAAGAGCAGTGCCACCTGTTTGAGGCTACTCATCTAAGGACCTCTGTGCATCACCCTCAGACTGATGGTTTGGTGGAGAGTTTTAACAAAAGTCTAAAGAATATGCTAAAGAAGGTGGTAGATAAAACTGGGAAAGATTGGGACTATTTATAACCCTATTTATTGCTGGCCATTAGAGAAGTTCCACAATCCTCCACGGTGCTCTCGCCTTTTGATTTGCTGTATTGGAGATACCCAAGGGGCTTGCTGGATATTGCAAAAGAGACATGGGAGGGGCAACCCAGTAAGTAAAAAAATTATTATTGAACATGTTTCTCAGATGCAGGAAAAAATAGCTACAATAGTGAGAGAGCACTTGGAACAGGCACAACAAAAGGTGTACAGTTGTAATGCCCAATTACGCACCTTTGCTCCTGGGGACAGTGTGTTTATTTTGGTTCCCACAATAGAAAGTATTTTTTTGGCAAAATGACAAAGGCCATTTAAAATCATGGAGAAAGTGGGTGAGGGTAATTATAAAGTGTACCAGCCTGAGAAAAAAAGCCCAAACAGATCTATTTTGTGAATCTTATAAAACACTGGAAAGATAGAGTAGCTCTGTTAGCCACCCTGGTCCCTACAGTGACCTCAGTGCCTTTGGTTCCAGAAATAACCATAGCCAAGACCCTCTCAACTATTCAACAGCATGAGGCTAAACAATTTATTGTAAGGAATAGAGATTTGTTTTTTGAGATACCAAGTTAAAATGAGAGTTATGGTAAAACTTACCTTCGAAGTCCATAGGGTCCACAGGGAGACCTTGGGGTGTAGGTGGTGGTTGAGGACCAGGCATCACACAGTTAAAGCTTTCAGCTCCCAGGATGCATCGGTCCAGCCCCCTATACACTGCCCCTGAGCCAGAGGCACCTCAGTTCATGACAAGCCAAAGGCTGGAGGAGAAGAAGAGAGAATGAAGACTGGTACACACAAGAATCACACTCATGTAGAAGGAAACGGAAAACCGGTGACCATAAATATAGCCCATGTGAAGCCAGGGGCATCAGGACAGGTGCCCTGTGGACCCTATGGATTTTGAAGAAAGAGAGTTAACAAACGTAAGTTTTACCATAACTCTAATTTTCTTCTTCAGGGTTCATAGGGAGACATTGGGGATGTCCCAAAGCAGTTATTCAAGGGTGGGGACGCTCCTGCGCTGAGAGGAGAATCCGGCGTCAAATGAATCATCCTGAGGAAAATGTATCGAAGGCATAGAACCTCAGAAAGTTATGGACAGAGGACCATGTGGCCACCTTACAAAGCTGTTCAGCTGAGGCGCTAAGGCAAGCTACCCACTAGGAACCCACAGAGTGAGCAGAATGAGCAGTAACAGTAGCCGGTACAGGAAGGCCTGCCTGCGTGTAAGTCTGTGAGATAATTATGCGCAGCGATCTAGACAATGTCTGTTGGCTGGCCATCCCTTCTTGTGAAATCCATAAAGCACAAATAAGGAGTCTGATTTCCGAAGAGAACTGGTACGGTCCCCGTAGATCCTACGGGCACAGACCACATCCAATGAGGCCTCACCTGCCGATAGGTATGGGGATTGAAAGGCCGGGTCTACAATTTCTTCATTAATGTGGAAACTAGTAACAACTTTTGGAAGGAGACCATGGCAAGTCCGAAGCACAGCCCTGTTCTGATGGAATATCAGAAATGGAGATTGCCCCTAAATCTGATACCATTCTGGTGGACGCCATAGTCAGAAGAAAAAGAGTCTTTGCTGTGAGCGACTTGAGATCCACAGATTCCAGATGTTCAAACGGAGGACCCTGGGGGCACGGAGAACTACTGACAAATACCTTGGAGCCACTGGAGGGACAAAGGGAGGCTGTATATGGAGGACACCCTGAAGGGAGGTGTTGACATCCGGTAGTGGAACAAGTCTATGCTGGAACCAAATGGATAGAGCAGAGACATGCACTTTCAGAGATGGAAGGCAGAGTCCAAGGTCCAATCCAGCTTGAAGGAAGGCCAGGACTCTGGAAATCCTAAACACTTGAGGGTTGTAGCTGCTGGTATGACACCATTGGAAATATGTATGCCACACTCTGTGGTAGATCTGAGCAGGGACCGGCTTTCGTGCTCTGAGCATAGTCTGAACCACAGAGCTAGAGAATCCTTTGGACCTCAGGAGGGATGTCTCAAGAGCCACACAGTCAAAGACAGACGGTCCGGGTAAGGACAAAGACCCTGAGACAACAAGTCCAGACATTGAGGCAGCAGGAACAGAGTGTCGATGGAGAGACACTGAAAATCTGAGAACCAATGATGTCTGGGCAAAGCTGGAGCCACCAGCAGGACAGTGCCTCCGTCTTGTTTGAACTTCCAAAGAACTCGAAGGGAGACTGGAGGGAATAGGTACGCATACTGGAGGTTCCACTTCACTGACAATGCATCCTCGAAGTTTGCCTCAGCAGCCCTTGTTCTGGACCCGTTCACCAGCAGTTTGTGATTGTGTCGGGAGGCCATGAGTTCCACCTCTGTTAGGCTCCATTTGTTCACTAGGAGTTGAAAAACCTCTGGATGAAGAGAGCATTGCACATCGTGACAGCTCAGGAAGTCTGCTTCATAATTGAGAACTCCCGGAATGAACACCGCAAAGATGGCCGGGAGGTGACCCTTGGCCCATGTCAGAATGCGTGAGACTTCTGTCATTTCGAGTGAACCTGTACAGGTTTTCCTTGAAGTAGGTCCTGTGCCAGGATGAGGGCCATGTAGACAACTCGAAGTTCCAATAGGTTGATTGGCAGGGTTGATTCGACTGATTTTCAACGGCCCTGGGAGGAGTGTTGACCAGTCACTGCGCCCCATCCCCGGAGACTGGTATCAGTTGTTAGGGGTACCCAGTCTGGGATCCAAAAGGGGCGACCCTTGTTTAGATGAGATGTCTGTAGCCACCAAGATAGGGACAGATGAACCTCTGGAGAGAGCACCATTGTCTGAGCTCTGATCCGATAGGGTAACCCGTTCCACCTGGAAAAGGATTAGCTTTTGCAAAGGCCAGGAGTGGAACTGAGCATACTCTCAGAGAATCTAGCAGGGCTCCCGGATGAACCATTCTTTGTGAAGGATTCAGGGTGGACTTTTTGAGTTGATTAACCATCCATGCTTTTGAAGGAAAGCGATGGTTAGCTGCAGATGGTGTTGAAGCACCTCTGGGGATCCTGCTAAAAGCAGGAAGTTGTCCAGATATGGTAGCAGTCGGACACCCTGACTACACAGGTGGGCTGCAATGATAGCCATAATTTTTGTAAATACCCGTGGAGCTTTGAATAGTCCAAAGGGCTGAGCCTGAAATTGGAAGTGTTGCTGTAGTATAGCAAACCGGAAATATCGTTGATGAAAGGGCGCTATAGATACATGTAGGTAAGCGTCCTGAATATCCAGAGATACCATAAAGTCCCCAGGCTCCATAGCTAGGATGATAGAGCGTAGAGTTTCCATCCTGAACCTGGGTACCCTGAGGAATTTGTTCAGGGATTTGAGGTTGAGGATAGGCCAATGAGACCCATTCGACTTCTGAATCAGTAAGAGAGTGGAATAATAACCGGTCCTTCGCTGAGATAGCGGGACTGTCACAATTACCCCTGCTTGCAGCAAGGACTGTATGACTTCCTGGATTTGCAGGGCCTTGTTTGGGTCTGAAAGAGGGCCTGTGCAGAAAAATTGTTGGGGTGGCCATCTTATAAATGAGAGGGTGTACCCTTGAGAGACCACTTCTCTTACCCAAGCATCCATGGTGGTTTGACACCAGCACTGGGCAAACTGAAGAAGTCGGTCTCCTACTCTGGGGTCCCCCATGGGGAGGCCCGTCCCGTCAGGCTGAGGGCTTGTCCTCAGATTTTGAAGCAGGGCGTCTGTTTGGTCCTGGGCTTGGTGGTCCTAGTGGAAGCTGACTGCCTAGGAAAGGACTGACCTTCAGGCTTTCCTTGAGGATGAAAGGACCTGAAAGATGTAGACCGAGACTTTGTAGTAGCAGACGCTGAAGGCAGAAATGCAGTTTTTGATGCTGCCTATGTGGTTACAGTCTTGTCAAGGTATGGGCCAAACAAGATTTCCCCGTTGTAGGGCAATCCTTCTAAGCCCTCCACCGAAGGGGAGTCAGTATTAGAGAGATCAGTATCTTCTGCCTCCTCAGATGACACCTCAGATTCTGAGAGTTGTGTGGACTGTGAGGATAACACAGGACACAGACATTTTGCAGGGGCTTCTCAACTTGCGATGTAGTTTGAAAGGCTGTAGAGGTAGCCACCAGACTCTGAACTGTGCTATAAAATACATCTACCCATGGAGGGGAAACAGGAGGTACCCCTATAGCCTGAACCTGTTGTGGCAACCCCAGAGGGGGAATTACAGCCGGGACCGTTAGGCGGTCCGCAATAGTAGCCAGTACCTGAGAAAAGGAAGCCCAGGGGGGCTCTTGGGCAGGAGCTGGGTGGTTTGATTGGCCTGGTGGGGTATAACACTTAGCACATAACCCATTATATCAAATCCTCCTCACTTAAGCCTGCAGCACCTAATTTGCATGATCGCAGTATGGGTGCAGATGCATACCTCCCAACATGACCCTCTCCAGGAGGGACACAATGCTCTGGTCCTGGACTTCCCTGGTAAGAGGTGGGGCTGCAGAGCAGTTCAAAATTCAAATAGGGGAGCCACACCAACTGTCATTTCACACGCTGCCAAACATCACTGGCTGGGACTTACTGGCAGTTGGTGTGACTCCCCTATTTGAATTTTGGACTGTGCTGCCTCCCCACCTCTGGAGCTGCCACCAATTATAAATTACCAGGGAAGTCCATGACCAGAGCATTGTGTCCCTCCTGGAGAGGGTCATATTGGGAGGTATGCAGATGCTTGCTTGCTACTCTTGCCCTTGCTAGACATAGCTGCAGAGTAGTACAGCACACAATATGGCACTAGGTATAATACAACCACTAGGTATGTAGAATAGTAGGAATACAATATACTGATCCTGTCTTATGCTTTGGGAAGCTGCAGGAGTGCACAACACAAATATGGCACAGTGCAGTAACCAACTGTATGTGACAACCCTCACATATACAAGAGATGTGAGGCACAGGAAAACCCTGAACACACCTGTATGTAAGGGCAAAGTAATGAAAAAAAGGGAAAGGTATATGCTGACAGTATAGAGAAATATACAGACAGGCAGGGCTAGCATGTCACATACAATGCAGAAATACAATAGAACTTCAGAATGGCACAACAATTAACTACACAGATTCTGTGGTCAGAGACTCAACATCTGGTAGGCTATAGTGCTACATAACCTGACTCCAGGGTGCCGTATGTAGGGGGACCCAGCATTTCCCTGAGAGAACTGTGGCTGAGCCTGAGAAAATGGCCACCGAAGACCTCTAAAGGGGGCGCGGTTGGAGGAGAAGAGCAGCTCAAAGAAGCAAGACCTCAGAGGAATGGCGCCCTGAGCTGAGGAAAGGGGCTGCTTTAATGGAGAAAGCTGACCTCCCATGCTGATTATTATCTACCAGGACGCTAGATTCCCGCTCCATATGTACCCTGGTGGATCACTGTGGACAACACCTTACCGTCCCCTGAGACCGGAGGTATGACTGCCAATCCACTTTATCTGTCCCCTTGTTTCCGGGATGCAGTCTGGGTCTGTCCGCCGGGCCAGCTAGCAAGGTCTCCGGGATGCCCGCCAAAATCCCCAGCCACAGCTGGCGTTGCGGTGCCCGGAGGGGTAATGGAACGGGAGCACAGACATTTTGTGGACAGACTGCTGCTACCCGCTCAGTAGAAAAACTATGAAAAAGAAATAAAATCATAAAAATAAAGCTATCAGGGCTGCCTAAGCAGCCCACTGCAGAATGGTGACCCGACTTCGGCCCGGAATCGACGACACTGAGGTGCCTCTGGCTCAGGGGCAGGGTATAGGTGGATGGACTGATGCATCCTGGGAGCTGAAAGCTTTAACTGCATGGTACCAGGTCCTCAACCACCATCTACACCCCAAGGTCTCCCTGTGGAGCCCTATGGACCCTGAAGAAGAAATTACAGTCATTAAACATGACATTATCACTGAATCAGGGGTTAAGGTTAACCCAAAGCCCTATAGAATACCAGAAGCTCCACGGGAGGTGGTGTCTATAGAAATTTAAAAAATGTAGGAGTTAAATATAAATGAAGAGTCACATAGTGAGTGGTCAAGTCCCATTGTACTTATTCTGAAACCCAATGAGAGTTCATGCTTCTGCAATGACTTCCCTAAATTGAATAGTGTGTCTAAGTTTGATGCCTACCCAATGCCTTACTTAGATGAACTAATTGAAAGGCTGGGAAGAGCACGGTACTTAACCACTCTAGATTTAACCAAAGGGTACTGGCAAGTGCCATTGCCAGACAGTGCAAAAGAAAAGACAGCTTGTTCTGCATCTGAGGTTCTTTCAATGTAAGATGTTAACATTTGGGTTACATGGAGCACACACCTCCTTGCAAAGAATAATGGATATTATTCTAAGGCCTCATATACAAATTGCTGTTGCTTATCTAGATAATGTAGTCATCTATACTCCTGATTGTCAGTATCACCCAGGGTACAAGTAGTGTTGGACTCCACCCATAAGACAGGATTGATAACCAATCTAAAAAAGTGTTGTTTAGTGATGGAAGAGGTAAAGTAAAGCCCCAACTTAATAAAACTTAGGCAATACAAAAATGACAGCAACCTATAATAAAAGAAGCAGGTGAGAGTTTTCTTGGGAACAATGGTATATTACAGAAGACATACCAAATTTTGCCACCATTGCTGTCCATTTCACTGACCTTACCAAAGGTAACAGTCAGTTATGATTAAGAGGAATCCTGATGCAAAAATAGCGTTTTAGGCAATAAAGGTAGTGCTGCACACCCAATCAGTGTTGATTACACTTGTTTTTAAAAGAGAATTTGTTGTGTAAACAGATGCATCAGATGTAGGGATAGGTGCTGTTCTGTCTTAGAACAAAGATGGTGAAGAGCATCTTCTTACTTGAGTAGAGAACTGAACATACATGAGAGAAAGTATGCCACTAATGGAGAAAAAAAAAAATTGGCAATTAAGTGGGCATTAGAAAAACTCAGGTACTACCTCTTGGGAAGAAAGTTCAGGTTAATTACTGATCAGGCTCACTAAAAATGGATGTCTGAGTGATTACTGATCAGTCTCAGTAAAAATGGATGAGCAGTGTGAGAGTAACAAGATGCTTCTTGGTTTTGCAAAATTTTAATTTTCAGTAAAATATAGGTCATGAAGCCAGTTGGCCAATGCAGATGCTTTGTCTCATATCTTCTGTTTAGGGGCTACAGGTGTTCCGCCCCACAGGTCGAACCAGAAGAGATGGATATGTGACAAAAGCACTAGAGAAGTTGTGGATGGGAGCTATGTATGTCCCAGGTTTCTAGCTTCTGTCTGGTGGTAATCAAGCTAGTGAGAAGACTTGATTGACAGACCACATTAGAGACTAATAAAGTGTATCAGTTTTTCTAGTCAGTCTTTGACTGCTTGGGAAGCAAGCTGTTGAGAGGCAGCATTACTACTGAAAATTAGTGCTGTGATAAACTGTTTTTACTTTTTTGATTTTACTTTTGTTGCAAATAAAATAGCTGCGACTATTTGTACCAAACAGCCTGGACTGGTATGCTGTGTATTGGCTGCTGCATGAAAATCCATACCATCTACCCCAGGAGATGGCTCCCCATAACCGATCTTGCCAGAATTCCTAATAAAACTTAATATTTTAAATTCATAACTAACCACTGATGGCCCATTTTCAAAATACTGTCTTGGTAATTATTTTTGCTTACTTTTTCTCCTTTACTATAAATTTTAGTAATAGTTTGTAGAAATCAGTTATTTGGCAGGATTAGATTCTAATATATGTTTTGAGGATAGATGGTCATCGATTTATAAAACAAAAAATTGATGTTCACTGTTTGATACCGGGTGATCTTTGCATTGATGATGAGATCATGATCTATCGAAGGCACTGCTGCAGTATATACAGTGTATATGTGGATATTCCCTCCCAGAGCCAGCTACTTATTTGCCAGATTTCCTGTAGACTCATATTGAAAGTTGTAATTCTCTAAAAGACACCCAGATTTGACTAGACCTGCCCAGAGGCACGGAGTCTAACTCACTTGGTGGTTTTCTACAGTGACCCCTCCAATTGAGATTTGGGTTTCCGCTGCACCAAGTGAGCAGGTCACGGCCCTCTGGACAGGTACCTGGGAGTGACAGAAGACTGAATATATATATATATTTTTATATATATAAAACACAAGGAACACTAAGTATAACACAACGGAATAGTTAAACACTGGTGATGAAGTAAATACTTGATCACTGGTGATGAACTTGGGAATGTTTGGACACTGATGATGAATTTGAGAATGCTTGAACACTGGTGATGAACTTGAGAATGTTTGAACACTGGTGATGAACTGAAGAATGCTTGACCACTGGTGATGAACTTGAAAATTCTTGAACACTGGTGATGAACTTGAAAATGCTTGAACACTGGTGATGAACTTGAGAATGCTTGAACACTGGCGATGAACTTGAGAATGCTTGAACACTGGTGATGAACTTAAGAATGCTTGAACACTGGTGATGAACTTCAGAATGTTTGAACACTGGTGATGAACAGAATACTTGAACCCTGGGAATGATCTTGAGAATGTACTGGGAATTGTTAGAGGTCCAAGTGCTGATTTGCACAGAGAAACACAAAGGAAATGGATACAGGTATGCACTGGGAATAACTAGAGCCTCAGCTGTAAGCTAACTAGCAATTAGCATGAAAGCTGACACTACTGGAACACAGGGAAGTGATTAGAGAGCTCAGCAGCTCACTAAATCACAGGGTTTTACAAGAACACTGGAGTTCTGCGAGAACTGAAGTAACACACAGGGATTTAGCATAGAAGCTAACATAAGTAGCACTGGTGGTCTAAACCCCTAGGCAGCTGGTTATTGGATCATGAAATCAACTGGGAGACCTGCAGGGCTGCCACTGGAGGAAACTGATCAGGTGAGCTGAACCAACATGGCTGCACCCATGCCTGCTAACACAGGAGTCAGGACACACGCATGGAAGTCCCCAGGGAAAATCCTCAGCCATAACCCACCACTACCACTGGTGCCTGAATGACTCGGAGCCTAAAGACACCAGTTCAGCAGTGAGTAAAGGATGATCTCTAGTACAGAAAGCAAGATGCATGCTAAAGGACACAGGCCAAGACAAGTAGTTTTGGTCAGAAGCCGTGTCCACAGTGTCAGTATCTGTCTTCTTTGGGCTCAGGATTGGGACCACTGGTCAAGACTGGTTGAGACTGGACTAGATGAAGCTAGGAAGTCTCTATGAGTAATGCTCTACATCATTCAGTAATAACACTGGAGCTTGTCTTAGAGTATGAGAACTAAATGGGAATGGAAGTCAGGATGAAGCACTAAGCTGGCTGTAACTGATATCCTGACCTACAATGGAAGCAGGCACTTGCTGAGGAGCTTGCAATCAAGGATACAGTAGTAGTCTCTGCTAGTGAAGTGATTGCATGCACTGGTGAGGGTTGACACCCTGCTGGTAATGGTTGGTATTCACACACAGATATAGGTTGAGGCAATCACTCAGTAAGTTAAAAGTGGAAATGCACACAGGTAATGGATGTGCACTTTGCAGGCTGTGAATGAAGGCACACAGGTGATGAATGTGAACTCTGCAGATAGTGAATGAAATGCATACATGTACTGGATATGGGAACAATAGAAGACTAGAATGTCATTGGTTACTCTGGTCAGGTAGAAGCTAGCCCCTCTGTGATTGGAAGGAACCAGAGTTAGCCGATAAATCCAACAAGGCGGCACCCATGGAGTGCTGAACCCATAAATAGATGCCAGGTTTGGGAAGAGGGGGATATGTGCATATACCAAAAGAGAAAATACAAAAGCTGGTTTCAAAGTCAGTAAAGTGCGTCATGCTTGGCTATTGCCATGAGCGCAAAGGTTACAGATTGTGGAATCCAAATGCCAGAAAGCTTGTTAAGTCCAGAGATGTTATCTTTACAGAAACAACACAAACTGAAGAAAAGTTGGAAGCTGATATGCGGAGCAAGTACCGCTGTTTGTCACAGCATCGCTCTCGCCATCTTTTAGAACCAGACTATAGCAGCTCAGATCAGAAAATAGACACAGCTGAGGGTGCTTCAGGTTCTTGCTTCAATAGTGCTTAAACAGAACAGGGATCCTTCTTTGTGCTACACTTACCTTTTAGATGGCAAGAGCAATGCCATCCCCATTGAGGATAAATAAATAAATAAAGCTATCAGGGCTGCCTAAGCAGCCCACTGCAGAATGGTGACCCGACTCCGGCCCGGAACCGATGACACTGAGGTGCCTCTGGCTCAGGGGCAGGGTATAGGTGGATGGACTGATGCATCCTGGGAGCTGAAAGCTTTAACTGTGTGGTACCAGGTCCTCAACCACCATCTACACCCCAAGGTCTCCCTGCGGAGCCCTATGGACCCTGAAGAAGAAGTAACACACAGGGATTTAACATAGAAGCTAACATAAGTAGCACTGGTGGTCTAAACCCCTAGGCAGCTGGTTATTGGATCATGAAATCAACTGGGAGACCTTCCAGGCACTGCCGGGTCTCCATGTCATGTATATGCGCAGACACAGACTGTTGCGCATGTGCATTACACTGGAGCCCCATCGCTAGCAGCGTTAGGCTGCCAGCAGCCCAGTGGCATTAGGCTGCCAGCAGCCCAGCAGTGTTAGGCTGCCAGCAGCCTAGCAGAGGACCTCGCCAAGGACGAGGACTTTGCTGGACTTTGCGGGACCTCGCTGGAGGGGTAAGTATTGGTAAATAAGAGTGATTTTTTTGTTAGTATCACAGTGCTACTAAACAAAAAAATTGCTGGTATTTGCCTTTGTTGCAAATGAGGGCCATTATTTTTTTTTATTTTTTTTAATTCAGTAATTTTTTATTAGTTTCAAAGTTACATATAGTATACTAAAATAATACAATATAACATACAATATAGCAGATATGAGAAAGCAAATGCAATATACAGTATATAGTGTCATAGAATAGTGGGCCTGATTCAGACCCGCTCGCAAGCGGGTCGATGTTTGGCCACTGCGCATGCACACGCCGGAGCCGGCTCCGACATGCGCATGTGCGAGACCCGGCTTTCGACAGGCGCTCCGTCACTCCGGGTCTCGCACCAAAAGGGGTCGGCTGTCGATTTTGATCGACAGCTCGCACCATTTTGGAGGCCGGCAGGGGAAGTGGCTGGCCTAACGGAGGCGTTCCCGATGGAACGCCTACCGTTTGGGGGCAGCCCCACTGACATCACGAGTGATGTCAGTGGGTGAGCTTCCAGCTCTAATAGAGCCGAAAGCTCACTGGGGATTGCGGAATGAGACCCTACCACAAGGGTCTCGTCGCAAGCCGCGATGGTTGAGACCATCACGACCATCACCTGGCCGCTCGCAATAGCTGTGGGTGGTCACCCACAGCTAAGCGAGCGGCCGGGAGGCCGCACAAAAAAAAAAAAAGAACGCTCTGATTCAGAGAGAGCGCTCTTTCAGACCGTCCGTCTCTGAATCAGGCCCAGTGTACAAACATGACAGTATATAAAAAAAAGGATATACAATATAGTCCACACCATATGTAGAGAAAATAGGAAGGACCCAAAGGCGTCTTTTGGGCCCATATAGCCGGATAATAGTACACAGATATCCCGACATATCTAAACATCAATTGCATATCAAAACATTGTAAAATAGCAAATATGCACAAACTTCCACATCTACCCGGATATCAAAACTACATACTGTATATAAAAAAGGAAATGGAAATAAAAAATAAACCTCAAAAACAAACCTCCCCATAACCCCCCACCCTGTATGACCTAACCCCAACCTAGGTATACCTGGATCCCTAACTCTCCCCCCATCCTACACTAATCTACTCCAAAACCACCCTTACATCCACATAAATAAAGGATAAGAAAAACTATATAACTGACAAGAGCAATAAACTAATGACCCTAAGCAAGGATCAGCCCAGCTCTCCCACATTGTAGAAAAAAAAAATGGTGTTTCATCCATTTAGAATACTTGGCATTATACTAATATATATATATATATATATATATATATATATATATATACACACACATATACATACATATACATACATACAAGATGTGCAGGCTCGGAACCAAAATAGACAATAGTGAAATTTTTCAAACAACAGAATAGCAAAAGAAATAACCAATGAACATTTGTGATTGGGTTTCAAAATATCAAACTCAGTCTTAATCTGGCCAGGCCTCGGCATCTTGTGAAATTATAAAAACAGTCCTGTCCCTGTCCCCACAAGGACAAAACATAAAATGTGGTAGCAATAATTTCTGTAAGCTCCCTGCCATCCGAGGATAAACAAAAAGGAATTTGGAGTACTTTAAGGATAAATCCTGGTACTGCAATTCACCCGGTAAAAGTGAAGAAGGGATCTTCGGAAGAGCCACAGCCAAATTGAGACATCCATTAATTGAGAGGGCATCAGACTCAGAAGTAGGCACAAACCTAGGACAGGATAAATCCAGAAACTGTTTTGTTGTAGAAGACATGCGGACAGCAGCTGTAGAACTCAGAGATATAGTCACCACATCTTGAAGCTTAGTAAGAAGCCTTAGAGTAGAGGCATTAATAGCTTGGATTATTTTCTGCAGGGAGCTAGCCATCTTTGTAGTATTCGGCCACCAGTATAGGAGTTCGAGCAAAGCAGTGGGCCTTAAGTAGCAACCAGGAGGTAGATCAGTGGCAAGATGGTGGCGGCTAGCACACCACCAGAGCTTACCAGCACACATCTACAAGGAGACCAGCAAATGGAATGCAGCAGGCAGCTGACATACAGGAGAGACCCCAGGAGAGATATCCAGATGACCGCTGAAGCCGGGGACAATGGAGCAGATCAGCCGCAGCAGCAAAGATACTGGTGTGCAAGAAGACTCGCAGCCACCGCCCAAAAAGACAAGATGGCGGATGTCTGCATACAACACGCCTCAAGCGCCACAGATGAGAACCAGCAGGAGACACAAACAGGATCCCACAGGACGCAGCCAGGCACCAGGAAGTAATCCGCAGGTGAGTGTAAGTATCAATAGCTCGAGGAGCTGGGGACAGGGACATCAAGCCCCAGTGGGAGAGGACCTGGTCACTGTAAACTCCGGGAAATAGGCTGAGGAGCAGCGCGTATAAAACTCCACCTCAGAGCCCCTGGTAGTCTGGTGAAAGTATCACACTATAAAATCCAGTCTGGTGGAGAAACAGCCAGGAAAAACAGGGTATTTTAAAGGATATATGCAGGAGAGCTAGCAAAACGCTCCCTTCTCCTAGCTGCTCCAGGCTACGCCCGTGGGGGCCATTATTTTAAATAGCAGTAAAAGTTTGAAAGACAATTGGCTCTTAGATGTGTTATTGTGGTTTTTAGCCAAAATTAAAATTATGGTACTTTGCAGAACTATGGGCCTGATTCAGACCCACTCGCGAGCGGCTGTCCGCTCGCAAGTGGGTCGATGGTGTGCACTGCGCATGCGCACGACGGAGTCCTTTGCTCGTTGTGTCTGATCAAAGGGGGTGTGCTGTCGATGTTGATTGACAGCACGCCCCCTTTGGTGGGCGTGCCGGGGGCGCGCCTCCCAGACGGGGGCGTTCCCAAGGGAACGCCTACCGTCAGAAGCCGGCCCCACTGACATCACTAGTGATGTCAGTGGGAGTGATTTTGGCTCTGATAGAGCCAAAATCACTCCGGGCCTTGCGGTTGAGAAACTCAACAGCAGGCTTCGGCTCGCAGTGGCGATGGTCGCGATGGTCAAGACCATCGCGACCACCATCCTGCACGCTCGTATATGCTGTGGGTGGTGACCCACAGCTATACGAGCGTCCAGGAGGACGCTCCAAAATTATGGAGGTGGGCCCTGATTCAGAGCGAGCGCTCTGGTCAGAGCGTTCGGCTCTGAATCAGGGCCTATATTTTCTGTGTTATTCCCCTTTCAATCTAACAAACTTTTTTTCAGACAAATACAAAATCTTCGATTGGCCTCATTTGAAAAAAATAAATAA
Organism: Taudactylus pleione; assembly: GCA_031769625.1. NCBI lineage: Eukaryota > Metazoa > Chordata > Amphibia > Anura > Myobatrachidae > Taudactylus > Taudactylus pleione. The sequence continues at coordinate 26,057,827 of JAUIMM010000092.1, read as the reverse complement.
AAATGTATGCCCTACATACTGGTCTGAAACAGAAATATATTCATTTTGTAGTTTTATCAATCTGTAAAATTGGGTATTAGGACATAGATTGGATTATAGAGCAACACTAGTGGGTGTGATCTGAGGCTGATTAGGATTGCTTAAATTAAGAATACACTGTCCTTGAAGAAGACACATTAGGAAATCACTTATGGATTCTGGAAGAGCTTTGCTGCTGTGGGACTACACATCCCAGTATGCCCTGTCACAATTTTAGCAAAACTGTCTTGGGGAAGACTGGCATGTGTATTTCCTCAGTATCTGGAGTGCCACAGGTTTCCTATCCCTGATTTAAATAACCCCAGACCTAATAAAGGTCTGGGGCATACTAATTGACTTTCTGGGAGGGGACAGCCAGGTCGGCTTTCTCCTTTCAGCAGGTGGGCGTCACATGGAAATAGGTGGGTGGTGTAGGGGGTGGGCGTGGAGACTTAATCACGTCATTGTGGCCCCATCCCCCACTGTACAGAGCTGATATTACAGGCACTGTAAAGTGGGAGGGCTACGATGATGCTATTCAGCGCGAATCACGTAATCGCCCCTCGGACTGCCCACTTTTGCTCAGTAAGTGAACGGCCACAGGGAGTGCGGGCAGCAACTTGGGGGTGTGGGCCGGCTGCAGACGGTTCCGGTAGACTTGCCTGCTCATCTGGGTGGCCGGGAGAGCCACCCGATTTTTGGGAGGCTCCCGTCCATTTCGGGAGAGTAAGCAAGCATGGTCTAGGTTATTTTTTTTACATGTTTGGGAGTTCTCCTACACATTGCACCACCAAATTTACACAGTCTACACCTTATCTCTACTCAACTTTCTCACTCATCAAAGGCTAACATTATCTTTTGTCCATAACTATCCTAAAGCTGGGTACACACTAGGTTGATGGCCGAACCTACGGGTCTGATGACACTCTGTGCGCACTCTGGATACCACCCACACGCCGAAGGTGAGCCCGGCCGTAAAGAGGGCATGGCCTAAATAAAGTGGCATAGCCTCGCGGGGGATTGCAATAATATTACTCTGGAGGCAGCCCAGCATCTGGATGCTGGGCTGCCCCCGGAGGCTGGGCAGTCTGCGCTGTCGTGCCGGCTTCTCTTCTATGACAGGAGCCGGGTGCTACAGGAGAATGTCACACTGCAGCACTCGGGTCCTGTCACTGCAGAGGACCCGGCATTTTGGTGGCACCCTGGTGTGGCCCACACCCTTCTCATGACACCACTTACCAATCATTTGCCCCATGTGCCAGGCTTGACAGCTCAACTGGGCGGTCATTTAAATTGCCCGCCCAATTGAGCTATCAATCACCGACGGGTGCTTGCAGCATGTGTACGGGTGATCGGCGAGTTGCCCATACACACCAGCAGATGATCAATATATCTTTCAGATGTATCGGCCGTCTGCTGTGCTGCACAGCAGATCGGAAATGTCCGTGAACAATGTCTCATTTTGACAATATTGATATTGGTTGCGTTATGCTTCCCAGCTTATAGGTTTAAACTATAACTTTGCCTACTTAACTCACCTGTACCAGATATGTATTTAACCTTGTACAGTAACCCTAAGCCTGATGTTTAAAAAAAATAGAATGCATTACTAAACATCACTTTAATGGAGCAAATCTCATATGAAAGTACATTTTACATTTTTATTTTGTTGTTTATAAATTGTCAGTAAAGTTTTACAATGCTTTACCAATGTAGTGATAATATATAGAATGGTCTCAGGATGCTTTACTGTTGGCATGACACAAGACAAAGACTTTTGGAGGATGGTCTGGTGTCAAGAAGGGCAGCAAAGAAGCCACTTCTCTCCAGGAAAACCATCAAGGACAGACTGATATTCTGCAAAAGATACAGGGATTGGATTGCTGAGAACTGGGGTAAAGTTATTTTCTCTGATGAATCCCCTTTCAGTTTGTTTGGGGCATCTGGAAAAACGCTTGTCCGGAGAAGGAAAGGTGAGCACTACCATCAGTCCTGTGTCATGCCAACAGTCAAGCATCCTGAGACCATTCATGTGTGGGGCTGCTTCTCAGCCAAGGGAGTGGGCTCACTCACAATTTTGCCTAAGAACACAGCCATGAATAAAGAATGGTACCAACACATCACTTCTCCCAACCATCCAAGAACAGTTTGGTGATGAACAATGCTTTTGCCAGCATGATGCAGCACATTGCCATAAGGCAAAAGTGATAACTAAGTGGCTCGGGGAACAAAACATTGAAATTTTGGGTCAATGGCCAGGAAACTCCCCAGACGTTAATCCCATTGAGAACTTGTGGTCAGTACTCAAGAAGGCAGATGGATAAACAAAAACCCACAAATTCTGACAAACTCCAAGCATTGATTATGCAAGAATGGGCGGCCATCAGTCAGTATGTGGACCAGAAGTTAATTGATAGCATGCCAGGGCGAATTGCAGAGGTCTTGAAAAAGAAGGGACAACACTGCAAATATTGACTCTTTGCATAAACTTAATGTAATTGTCAATAAAAGCCTTTGACACTTATGAAATGCTTGTAAATTTACTTCAGTATACCATAGTAACATCTGACAAAAAGGTCTAAAAACACTGAAGCAGCAAACTTTGTGAAAACCAATACTTGTGTCATTCTCAAAATTTTTGGCCATGGGTGTAGTGCTTGCTTGTAGAAATGATGTAGTGCTTTGTGAAAACAAGAATTTGCTGAGTAAAATATACAAAAGAAGCAATATTATATGCAAACCATAATGAGATAAAACTGTGTGAGAACCAGTGGGTGGCAGTGTCATGCAAGAAAATAAGATAATAATGTGACATTTTTGTTTAACCATTAAGGTGATTAATTACAGAATGGTGATTATAATACAATTGATGGAAAGGTGCAACATTTTCTGGTATTGTGGCCAAGATTGGTGGTGCAGTGTAACTGATAATGGTGTTATATGTCACTACGAGAGGGGAACACATTTGTTCATATAAATATGAAACATAGAAGTCAATTGTTCTTCCACAGTAAAATAACATTATTTTTAATATCCATATTATTTTCTAACATTCTATTTTCATCCATTGTGTAATAGTAAGAGATTAATCCGAAATTGCAGTGAGAGAAAAATGGGAGTCAGCAGGGGGTAGTATGAGGGAAAGTGATATGGGTAGTGCAGAGGTTCTCAAACTTTTTTGAATTGCGGCGCCCTAGTGCATCAGAATTGTTTTCACGGCACCCCTATGCCAAAAGTTTGTTATTGAGAAATTCCGAAAAAAATGTAGTGAAGTAGTAAAGTGAAGTAAAATGTTCTTACCTGTCATCCTTAGGTTCAGTTTTGCAGTAGGTGACAGGTTTGCGCTTCTGTTTGTCCATATATTTACATTACATTGACCATAAATAATTTGATTTGGTGCTAGACCACCAACCTGAGGCACCCCTGCAATTGTCCCGAGGCACACCAGGGTGCCACGGCGCACAGTTTGGGAACCAGTGGGGTAGTGTGTAGAAAGTACAGGTAAATAGGAAAATTAGTGGAGAGTAATGGAGTAGTGTTGGTGAGAAAAGATAGATGGAGATGTAAAGAGTTACTTTGTGGGGAGAGAGATAGAGTGTCGCAACTCTCGGGTAGATTATGGATGCGGCCCGTATTAGGGAGTTGGCTAGACCTAAGCCTGAGGTGCGGAGTCTAATGTGCTGGCGGTATTCACCAGGGACCCTCGCAAGAAGGTATGGACTTGGCTGCGTCCGGCACACAGGTCGCGGCCCTCAGGATAGGTTCCCTTATACAGGTGCTGGTAAACTCTGGATGGAGTGTAGCGGATATACAGCGTAGTCGACAAGCCGGCTCAGGACCAAACAGACAATACGGTACCAAGGAGCAGACAAGGAGCAGGTCACATGGAATAGCCGAGGTCAGAACCAGATATAACGCAGTACCAAGGATCAGGCAGAATCGGAGTCACAGGCAAGCCAAAGGTCAGGAACGTTTTCAGAGAATCTACACAGGAATGCTGGAGTAAGGTAATAGAGCCTATACTCTGGCACTGGATCAATCCCAGGAACTTCCTTAAATAGGTAAGGGTCTAGCCAGCCTCAGTCAGCACCACCTACTTCCTGTGCCTGCCCTTTTAAATTTAAAGCAGCGTGCGCGTCCCTATGGGAGCCGCGTCTGCCTGCACACAGAGCCACCATGGGAGAGACAGTGGGGAGCCACCAGGGGAGAGAGCGCGAGGAGTCGACGGGGAGGAGACAGCAGCGGGCACCGGGAATACACTGTCCGCTGCCCGCACTCCAGTGCCGCCGGACCCAGTAAGTGACAGCCAGTGTCCGGCACGCTGTGACATAGAGGAGGCGACTCTGAGACTGGATTGATTACTAAAACAAATGACAAAATTCAAAGGGACATTTTTTAAATTATTTTTATTGAAGCATAAAAGTACAATACATCAACAAGAAAAAATGTACATGAACACATATGCATAGGAGATAAATGAGAGAAGAATATCAGAATACCATTAGACAAACACAAAAGTATGTATAGGCAATGTACTCTACCACTGCTACACATAGTGTGGGGAAGTGGCTGTTAGGTGCTGCGTGGGTTCAAGAAGGAGCAAGACCAGTACCCATTACAATTGGTGGGTCTGAACCCAAAATTCCATGCCACTTTGTGTTGCGAAAACATTGTCAGATCTGTGATTTCACTGATTCGGGAAGGATTGCACTATAACTTTCCCAAGTAAGGAAAAATCTATCATCGTGGATCTCCTTATGTAGAAATGTCCTATCCAGTCCATTCTGAATGTATGGTATTGTTTTGCACAAAATAATGGGAGTGGTGGGAGTGAATTCCAGGCCCAGACCTGGAGAACACTTTTTCTAGCTGTGGCCGACACAGCTAACAGATCTGGTACCAGAATCTTTTAATAACTTGGGCAGTGAACCAACCAGAAACCAGAAACAGTGTGCCAAATCTGAATTGGGAAGTTTACATTTTGGGCAGGAATGATCGTCAGTTAAACCAATTTGAAAACATTGGCAACAAGGACAAGTAACATCTATGATAAATACTAAGTAACATTTCTACATACTGTAGGTCATCACTGGGAGAAGCCTACACAAGTCGGCCAAAGAGCGAAGTAGTACATCATGTGACAGTGAGGGGAAATGGGTCATATGTGTTGGGACTGCGCTAACGAGGGGTGTGAGATATAGATAGGTGAGGTGTGCTGCTATGAGAGTGTAGGGATACTTCGGTCCATAAGGAGCTGTGCTATTTGGGTCTTTCATCGATGCCTCAATTAGAGTTCAAACAGGGCCTGATTCAGAGCCGCATGTAAGCGGCCGCTCGTTTGCTCTGAGCGATGTTCGCACAACTGCGCATGCGTATGGGTCGCAATGCGCATGCGCCAACCAGTCATTGCGGTCGGAAATCGTGCGCTCGCAAAACAGCGAGGGCCTGCTAATTTGAGTGACATAATGAGGCGTTTGTGGGTGGTAACAGGGGAAGGTGCTTGAAAACGGGGAGTGGAGATCCGAACGCAGGTGTGCCAAACAGTCAAAACGGGCGTTTAATGGGTGTGCATAATTAAAAAAGCAGCGTCATGGACCACGTTACTTGGTTATCTTTTAGCCTGAACTGCTCGCAGTGATTGCGGGAAGTAAAACCTACCACAAGCACTGCGAGCAGTTCAGACGCCTTTCAATGCACTCGATTAATCTAATAAATAGCGGAGATGACGTATGATGCGAACGGCCAAGGGGCGTGTTTACAAAATAGTGAGCGAACACTCTATTTAAATAGCCGGCCCCTTTTTCTGAACAACCATTCGCAAATAGCGTCCGGCTCTGAATCAGGCCCACTGTGTACAGTGTTAACTGGCATAAATAGATGTCAGGAATGTGATCACCAGGCCCCAACGCAAAGTCTGCTCAGCGGCATTACGTACCTCCGGCCTTTGGTTCACTGGCGACGAGCGTGGCTCCCATTGTTTTCAAACTCTCACTCCAGTGCTGACTGATTCTTCTCGTACAGTAATGTGCCATCCATCAATACAATCAGCGAGGATGCCGGTTCATGGGCGCGGCCATCTTCTGCAATGTGTTTTTGGATCGACCAATCAGATCTAGCTCTCAGGTCTGCTGTGAATTAGTCGAATTAGTGATAGGCACTGCCTATATAAACCCTTCTTGGAGTTAATTCAGTGCCTGTACAACATCTTCTCAAGTCCTAGTATTTGGCTCCTGATATTGTCTAGTCTTTGTATTCCTGCATACCTCCATGTCCTGCTCTATTGTCAAAGACGCTACTTTGGGTGCAAACCTGAAGCACCTTAAGACGCTACTTTGGGTACAAACCTGCAGCACCTAAAGCAGTATGTTACGGTTGTCTGGGGATCCAGATGACCAGAATACCTTAAGGAGAGAGACACCAGGAGGTGTAGGGTGAAATCAAAGTAAGTGACTTTATTGTCACAAAGAACAGGCAAGAATGTATAAAAGAATAGTCCAAAGTACGAACGGTGCAGCTGAATACCGATGATGCAGCTGAACACCCATGGTACAGCTGAATGCTGATTGTATGGCTTAAGAGCCGTTGGTGCGGCAAGGTGCTGATGATGCAACTGGAGAGCCAGTAGAGTGGCCGGAGGCCGATGTTGCAGCTTGGGAGCCGATGATGTAGCTTAGGAGCCGTTGGTGTGGCAAGGTGCCGAGGATGTGGTTGGAGTGCCAGTGAGGGCCTGACGCCGATGTAGCAGCTTGGGAGCCGAGAAACAGTCTGTGCGCTGGTGCGGCTTGTAAGCCAGGAGACAGTCTGTGCTCTGGTGCAGCTTGGAAGCCAGGAGGCAGGCTGTGCAATAGTGCGGCTTGGAAGCTGGGAAACAGTCTGTGCTCTGCCAAGCCCAGGTACAGAGGGGGGCATGGCCTAATTGTGGGAGCCGTGGCCATGCCCCCTTGAACAAAAAATGAAAATAAACACTTTTGGTGAGGAAGTGGGCGCTGTGAGCCCATCAACACGGCGCAAAGACAGTGGGGGTGTGATCAGTGTGATCGCTCCCCCTCTCAGGCATAGGAGACTGCTGTGGCTTCTGCTTAATAGCCACGAGCAGCCTCCCACTGCAGCTCAGCACACGCTGTGTGCTGGGCTGCTGTGTGGGAGAGAGAAAGGAGGGGGGGTAGTGCCGGACCCAGGCCCCCGCCGGGCCCCTCAGGAAATCCGGGCCCAGGTAAACAGTACCCACTCCCCCCCCCCTCGGTGCCCCTGGCTGTGCAATGGTGCAGCTTGGAAGCTGGGAACAGTCTGTGTACTGATGGTTAGACAGTTGAACTCTGGCATGACAGGAACACAGGCAGGAAGCAGACTGACAGGGACTCTGGTATGAAAATGCCACAGGCAGCAGCAGGGTTTATTTCACAGGCTAATACAAAACAGACAGACATGTGCAGGACACTGCAAGAATGACTCCGCATACAGGAACTGTGGGACAAGGTAAGATCAGCAAAGATTCAGACTTCTGAGCACAGGACAAACATTCTCCGGACGTCAGATAATATAACCGGCATAGCAATGGGGATCATAAAGATGTTATTAATGTCGACAGAAAGTTCCTCCAAGAATCTGTCATCTGCTACTGGATCGTAGTCAGAACCAGTGTTATCATCCAAAGGCAGAACCATCCCCTTACTATTGGGAATAGTAAGCTTCACCGATTAAGAAGCTGAAGGTTTTCTCTTTTCCAAATTCACATAGGATTCACTGTCAGGAGAAATTAACAAGCATCCAGAGTGGAAATATGTAGGCAGAGTCTCCTGTGGAGACAAGGAGAAACTACGATCTTGAGGAGGTCGAGACTTGCTGGCAAGCTGGTCCTTTAAGGTCTCAGCAGGTTTTAATTGAGATGGTCTTTTTGAAGCACAAATAGAACTTCTAGAAGAGTCAGCAATAACTATGTCCGGATCCGCAAACCTCCTAAGGACAGCACAGACGAATTAATCTAGATTGTAGAGAATGGCATCATTAGATCTAATATAGCGCTCAGCCCATTTCTTAGCTTCTCCTTTAAATGACAAAAGCAAGAACAACATTTTTTCATGCTGAGAAAGATCTGGAGGAAGCACCCGGACTTGAAGCATTAGGTCCCGAAATTGTTCCAATTCTCCATTGAAGATAAGACAGTCAGGGTCCTGGTCAAGCGTGACTGATTGAAAATCCCTAGCTGAAATAGATACATCAGGCTTTCCTCTTGGGAACGGAACATCAGACTTCTCTTTCGGGGTTGGTACATCAAACTCCCCTCCTGGAAGCGGTACTACGGAGACCTCTTCAGAGGACAATATGTCTGGCACCTTTTCTGAGGTTGATACATCAGATTCCCCTTCTGGTGTTGGTACTTCAGACCTCTCTTCCGATGTTGGTACATCAAACTCCCCTCCTGAGAGCGATACTATGGAGACCTCTTCTGAGGGTAGTACATCAGGCACCTTTACTGAAGTCGATACATCGGATTCCCCTTCTGGTGTCGGCACTTCAGACCTCTCTTTTGAGGTTGGTACACCAAACTCCCCTCCTGGGAGCGATACTACGGAGACCTCTTCAGAGGGCGGTACGTCTGGCAACTTTTCTGAAGTCGACACATGGGATTCCCCTTTTGAGATCTGGACAACTGGCATATCGGGAACCCCTTCAGGAATCGGAACATCGAACTCATTTGAAGTTGGAACATCGAAACACCCTCCTGGGGTCTGGACAATTGAGACATCAGAACAGGCAGAATCCGGACTGAGACCGGAACAGGCAAAATCCGGACTGAGGGCTTGATTCAGACCCGGACGCAAGCGGATGCATTTGATGTTTTAAAACCATACGTCCGGGTATCACTGCGCATGTGCGGTCGTATCTTTGCGGTCATTTTTATTTCGCTCGTATACACAGTGAGCAGGAAGTGACCTGTGTAACTTTATTGACAGAATGGTCCGTTTATGGGTGGTGACGGGGTGGAGATGTGAAAACGCAGGCGTGCCAAGCTGTTTTTTGGGCGTACATTTATTATCTGCTGCGAGCGGAAAACGTGAGCGGAAGTAGTGATACGTCACTATGTGATCTGGTTTCCATTCTGACTGCTAGTTCAGCTTGTGGTAGGGTATTGGATCTCACAAACACGATAGTGTATTCGTAGTTACCTAAGGGAATCAATGTTTTTTTTTGTTTCAAAAGGCACAAATCCAATCACCTAATAATTGATTAGCTTGTTATGATGTAATTTGAAATGTACCTGTTGTATTTTCTAACTTACGATCGCATGTTTTTTTTTTGTTTTTTTTTAATGCCACAAATTCATTTACCTAATAATTGGTTAGCTTGTTGTGGTTTTTTTTTAAATTACCTGTTAATTTACGTTCACATGTTTTAAATTTTTTTTTGGTTCTTAAAGTTTTTTTTTTCTTTTTTAATTTTTGTAATGTTAGCTTTGTAATGTTTTTAAGTATGTTTGATAGAGTAAATTTTACCCAGTTGTCAATGATTTTTCAGACAAATGTTTAAATGATATTTGTTTTTATTTTTCATTAAATTTCGTTTATAAACCATGTCAGTTTCTGTTTTTTTGTAAACAATTGTAACTTACATATTAATGTAAAAAAGCCATTTTTACCCCAAAAAACAATAAACAATAAAATAAACTAAAAAAACAAGAGAGGAGATGTTTTTTTTGCACAAATATAGGTCAACCACAGAGATGAAAAATAGGACATTTAGCCAGTGCTGTCAACGCCTCCTTGGGCCCTTGGCCTGTTGTTGCTGGCCATGAGATGTTTTTCTTGTGGTCCTGTGGCTGGCCTGGCCAGAGCCAGATGGTGTATCCTGATCTGCTGTTGCAATTCTCCCATTGGCCGCAACAGTTTCCTCCAGGGCATCCGCCACCCGCAGCAGATTGGCGTCCATCCTCAGCAGAATCTCTGTGTTTTTATCAGTTTTTTCATTGAGATCTGTGAGGAGGGCCACTGCCTGCGAGGGAGGTTGCCCTGAAGTGGTGGCCACAGGGTCCCCAGGTGGATCTATTGGTTCCTCGCTGCAAAGCCAGCAGATCTACTGCGGCCAAAGGTCACCTCTGGAGCAGACTATATCTTTTCTGTGCCTGTAAAAAACAGAAAAAATTTGTTTAGTTTTTAATTTTTAAAAATAATAATTACACACGTTTTTTGTTTGTTGTGTTTGGCGTGTCCATATTGGACACGCCAAACACTTCCTCGTCCTGCACACACCCCTGTGCCAGCTCCTCCAAATCCGTCAGATCAAGTGACACTGGTGTTGGCCCACTACCTGTCCCACCTGCATGCCTAGCCCTATCTGCCAGTTTTTGTTTGAGGCGGTATTTGAGTTGCTCCATCTGTTGTTATAAAAATGTGTTTTGGTTTGACATTTATATTTTAATTTGTACATTTAAAATTGGTTCCTGCATTAACGTACCACCTTTTGACTTCTTTGGTTGAACAATATGAATTGCCCACTCCATTGACAGCACTGGCTATGTCCTCCCAAATTTTCCATCTCTGTGTCGCACCCATATTTCTGTGTGCCAGCAATAAGTTGTCGATGCACATTTGTACTAAAACCTCCATCTCCTTTTTTGTGAATTGTGGCTGTGTTTTTCTTTTTTGCCTGCCCTGGCTACTGGGGCCCGCAGCCTCCTCATTCTCAGCCTCAACACCTTAAAAAAATGAATAAAAAGTTTTTTTTTTTTTTTACAAATCTCATGGGCTAAACATTTCAGTGTACTTTCTTGGAGGTACTGTTTTTTGGGTCTGCTGTTCCTCCGTGGTCATTTTTCCACAAATTATATAAGCAGACCAATTTTGGCCTGTTGTGACGTATTTATAGATCCGTGTGCATTATGCGTCTGCATCATGCTGTGTGCGCGGCTACTTTGCGTCATTGATTTGTGCGGGAAAGTGAAGCCTATTTAAGGATTTTTTGTTTCAGCCTTTCGGTGTGCGTTGAGGTTGTATCGTGTGGTTTTGCTCAAGGTCGGAGTTTGGTAGCACAAAAGTATTGTAAGTTCTCGTGAAGGTAGGTACATATTTTTTTTCCATTTTAGTTTCTTTGTTTTTTAGAATGGTGTTTATTTTTAATGATTTTAAAAGTAGTTTTAACTTTGCTTTCATTTAGTGGTTGGATTGGCGAACAAAATATTTTTGATTGTCCAGTTTGGAATTTGTTGTTTTGTCTGGGTGTGGTAAGTAGATGTGGCATATTTTGTTAAAATTTTAATTTAAGAAATTACACATATTTTGTTCTTGATCAGCCTGTGCAGATTCTTTTACCTAAGCACATGTTTTTTTGCAAATATTTTCTAAGTTGTTTTGCCTATATTTTTAACAAATGTTATTATTATTTTTGGCATAATCAAGTAGCATTGTTTTTTGCGTTCTCATGTCTTTAGGTCAAGCGTACTATAATGTGATAATAGGAATAGTAGGGTTGTTTTTTGCATTCTCATGTCTTTAGGGCAAGCGTACTATAATGCGATAATTGGAATAGTAGCGTTGTTTTTTGCGTTCTCATGCCTTTAGGTCAAGCGTACTATAATGCGATAATAGGAATAGTAGCGTTGTTTTTTGCGTTCTCATGTCTTTAGGTCAGGCGTACTATAATGCGATAATAGGAATAGTAGCGTTGTTTTTTGCGTTCTCATGTCTTTAGGTCAAGCTTACTATAATGCGATAATAGGAATAGTAGCATTTTTTTTGCGTTCTCATGTCTTTAGGTCAAGCGTCCTTTTTTTTTTTACTGGACAACATAATTTAACCTCATCTGTGTAGTGCATGCAGTGGTGTTGATGTGGGCTTAGCCTGCCTTGATAATTCTTAAATATTCACTACCCTTTTGTTTGTTATTTTTTTAACAAAAAAACATGTAGGATTTCGTGAAGATGTCCCTGCCCAACCCTGTAAGATTCTGTCTGGTTTTTGCTAAGATAAGTATATTTATCATTTTTTAAATTATGATTCTAATAAATTTTTGGGTAACATTTCAGATGTTGGTCATCTCATAGTGGCGATGGTCCCAAACCCCGACCAACCTGGACATCCTCCTAGGCATAGGCCTTGTAGACGTGCAAGGCCCCAGATATTTCAAACACGTGTCACCCTTTTTGGAATGCCAGATGATGTGGTGCTAAAGTGTTACCGCCTACCACCAAAAATTATCCTAGACACTCTTTCATTAATAGAGAGTGATCTTGAAAGGCAAATTAACAATCCAACAGCAATACCACCACTAACACAGTTTCTGTCGGTGTTACATTTCTGTGCCTCAGGATCCTTCAAGACCACAGTGGGAGTAGTGGCTGGCATTTCCCAGGCCTCCTTTTCTAGGATCCTGAGGTGAGTGATGGATGCCCTGTTTAAGCACCTCCATCATTTTATTCATATGCCATTGGATATGGGGTCCCTTGCTGTGGTTAAGCAAAAATATTTCGAAATTGCTGGCTTCCCACACATCATAGGGGTTGTGGATGGCACTCACATACCACTTCAGCCTCCAGCAGTGCTGGAGGCTATTTTTAGGAACCGTAAGCATTTTCACTCTATGAATGTAATGGTGGTATGTGATGCCTCCCTCCAGATCCTGTCCCTGAATGCTAAGTTCCCCGGCAGTGCACATGATGCATTTGTCATCCCGCAATCAGGGCTTTGGCATGAATTAAACAACCTACAAGCTGGTGATGCGTGGCTTCTGGGTAAGTTGGACACATAATTTTATGACCTTACACTGAGTTTTTTGTATGTGTTGCTAATTTTGGTTTATTATTCACGCAGGAGACAGTTGTTATCCTTGCCCGCCCTGGCTGCTCACTCCTTATTTGGCCCCAACACCAAGGCCACAAAGTCAATTTAATGCCGCACTTACTGCCACCAGGCAGGTGGTGGAGTGCTGTATTGGCCTTTTAAAAGGCAGATTTAGATGCCTCCACCGCTCTGGTGGTGACCTAATGTATTTGCCGGCTATGGTTTCCAAAATTGTGGTCCTGTGTGGGATATTTCATAACATCGCCATAAGGAGTGGGGTCCCAATGCAGCCAGAGGATGCCTTGACGGAGGTTGGCCCCCCTGAGGTTGGTCGTGGGAGAGTGTCTGGGGGGGGGGCATATGCGATGATGTGGTGTTGCATTTTTTCAGGTAAGATATTATTTTATTATTTATTTTAATACATATAGAAGGACATTTATGTGTTTTCACTTTCCAATGTTTGACTTTTTTTTTCTTTTTTACATTTTTGTGTTTTTCCGTCAGATAACAACAACCTGCATACTACCTGAAAAAAACAGTCTGTGACAAATATGATCAAAATTTGGACTTTACACCTGGACAAATGTGACTTTGGCCTGATTTTGGACAACATGTTGGCATGCTACATCTACAACCAGTTCTTGATTTTGTATAATTTTAGTGTGTGTATTAAACCTGTTTGATTCAGTTGTGTGCATTAAAAAACAAAAAACAAAAAATATGTGTAATTATTATTTTTACTTAAAAATTAACAAGCCACAAAATAATATTTGCCATTACCTTTGTAGTTTGGGGCCTAGTGTAAACTGATTTTAATAAATGTGCATGTTTAATTGTGTAATATGTTTTTTAATCGCCATTTCTAAGCATGTTTTTAGAAATCGAAAGACATTTGTATTTTGGAGTACACATTTCTAAATAAAACTGCGTCTACGATGCATTAACTACATATGGGTATTAGGGAGTACCAGTATGGAGTTAATGTCAAATACAACCATGATGTGTTTTTGTAATTTTAAAAATATAAAACAAAAATGAACCAGAATGTATGTAAAGATATTGTTTTTAAAATTTCTAATTTTTTTGGAAAATAAAATGACCATTTTAAACTAAACAACATTGTTTGGACTTTCAAATGATTTTTTTCTAAAAACACCTAAACCCATTCTACACATATCAACATATTGTTTGCCCTTGGTTTACAATGTGTGAGCCAATGAATGAGACTTTTTGCCAAAAAACTAATTTATTTGGAAAACAATCACAACAAAATTAAAGTTAAAAATTAAGGATGGTGCAACAAGGAAATTACATGGTCCAAACATACAAGCATTTGGATGAAATGGCGTCACATCCGTTGCATTTCGGACGCTATGGCTTCATCCCGCATCCGTGGCTCTGTTGAAAGAGAATTTTGTTTATTAATAAACAATACAATAAAATTTTTAGAAAAGGACAGTATGATTAACAAAGAAAACATTTTAACATACCAAGCCAATTGTGTTACCCATTTCCCAGTAATGGCAAAAATCTGCAAATTCCCCGTTTTTAAAAACATTACATAACAGTATATTATTAAATTTGTTAAATTTCAAAGGCATTACCTCATGATAAGAGTGGGTAGACCAATGTCTTTTGGATCTGAACTAAGCCTAACACATTTAGCAATGTTTTTTTAATAAAAAAAACTGTCCTAGCCACACAAATCATGTATTGGGCTGTGTCATATGCACAATGCAAAAACGTCACTTTAATTTTCCAAGTAATCTATTTTGAAAAATGCAGATTTTTACAACAATGTAATTTGGAAGTACACACACAAAAAAAGGGTCATATTTTATGCAAAAATAAGGTGTAAAGCCAAAATAAAAAAACATTGTGAGGGCCTCCGTGTGACCAATTCTTTAAAAGTAAAATCTCGAAAAAACAAACAGTATGGATAATCCACCACCAAACAAAGTAATTGTTTTTGAATGGCCTTACATTTGAATACTGGATTCAGCATTGTATGCATATAGGGCCCATTTACTGTAATGACTTGCAAAAAAGGCACAAAAATTACCTGAGGATTCCAGGACAGGGGCAGAGTGGGCCGAATCATCCTCAGAGGGGGATGTCGGCCAATGCAGGTGTGACAAAGGAGGGGAAATTTGGAAGGCAGGCAAAGGGGAGGAAGTGGACAATAGGGATGGTTGGTCAGGGTAGGGAGGGGTAATTTGGGATTGTGGTCCAGGAGAGGGAGGGGTAATAGGGATGTCCAGGTCAGGGAAGGGTGGTGAAATTTGGGAGGAGTGGGCAGGGGATGGCATTGGTGGAGTGGGGGATAGTGGGAGTGCAGGCGTTCTCCGGCGTCTCTGTATCCGCTTTTGCCCTAAATGATGCATAGTTTTAATTAATACATAATTTTGAGTTTGAAAAACAAAAAACATAACATATTCACATACTTTTAATCTCAAAACAGAAAAAAGTACATAAATAAAACATCAAACAAAATTACATCAAAGTCTCATTTATAAAAAACAAGGCCATACTGCACACATGCACACGCATTAAGGCTTATTTACATTTGCACATGCATTAAGGCTAATTTACATTAGCAAAGTACATTATGCAACTAAGATTTGCAAAGACTGGAACCATTTACATATACACTTACTCCGACAGATCCGCAGCTGCAGAAATGCCAGCAGGTCAGGTGACCTGCGGCGCAGGTCTGACCATCGCCGCTCGAGTTGGCCGATGGTCCTGCGAAATCCTAAGGCATGCAGACGGCGATGCACCTCCGTGTACGCCAGATGCTTCATAAGGTTGGTGATGGGGGGCAATCTATTGGTCAAGCGCTGGTCCATAACCTCTGTCAGGACCAGCAACTCACGCCATGTGAATGCACTGGCTCTCATGATGGCAATGATTTTTTTTTATGCACAAAACTGTTTTATTACAGATACCAAAAAACAATGACTGGCTAATGAACTTTAATAAATAACATAGGATAAATTCGATTGGTTAATGTTTGAGTCATGTGAACAACCCAAAAAAAATATGATTGGCTTGATGCATTTAGGTGCGTAAGCAAAGTTAAGACCAAACAAATACCCATATATTATTTAAAAAAAAAAAAAAAAAAAAAAACATTAATACCAAACAAACATTTTTAGAGCTTAAACTAAAAAACAGCTTTGTCCAAAAATCTGTACGGATACAGCGGAGAAACTGGCAAACAAAACAAACACAATAAAGTTTATTGACATAAAAAAATCCTGGAGTGAAAACATTTGACCAACAATTAAGTAAATTAATGTAATGATTGGCACCAATCAATTACTGTATGTTTGCCGAACGAGGAACAAGGCAATCAAAAAATGACAGGGTTACTTCCGGAAATTACTTGTGCGAGTGCAACCATCATCAAAAGACGAGTAGAGCACTCGCTATTTCTGTCGATCGCTAGCTAGAGAAGGGGTTGGGAGAATATGGGGTGGCAGCCGAGCTACGAGCGGCCACACGTGTGAGCGCATTGTTTTACATATTCCTGCTCGTATGTACTGCGGGCGAACACAGATTTGCGTCTGGGTCTGAATCAGGCCCTGAGACCGGAACAGGCCGAATCCGGGCTGGGACCGGAACAGGCAGAATCCGGGCTGGGACCGGAACAGGCAGAATCCGGACTGGGACCGGAACAGGCACAATCCGGGCTGGGCCCGGAACAGGCAGAATCCGGGACTGGATAAGGAGCAGGCAGAATCTGGGACGTAACCGGAACAGGCAGAAGAGACCCCTCCTGGGGTAGGAAAATCAGGTGTCTCTCTGGCTATGTGAGGTTTATCGACTTTAATGTTGGAAGTTCCTGCAAAAGAACCAACTTAACCCTTGCTAGCACAATGAGAGTCTTTGTTTAATTGGTTCCCCAACTTGAAATTTGGTCCCCTAGTGATGGGACCCCAATTATAAAAAAATGGCTCCTTTTGGGGAACCACGGCACCTTTGTCGGGAATTACGGAGTCTGCAGCATTAATAGGCTTACAAGGTGGGTGGTTAACTTGAAGCCTAGAACTTTGAGGCTGGTCATTTCTTCTTGGTATGCATAAAGAACAGTCTGCAATAAAATGATCACCACTCCCACAGTATAAACAGAGACTATTTTCCCTACACCTTTGACGCTCGGCCTCAGAGAGCCTAGGTCGTAAATAGCTCCGATATCCACTTTCCCTCTGCATAGAGGATGGCATTGTAGAGGGAAGGGAAGTGGAGTCTGTCATCTCTTTTGTCTTCGCTGGGAAGGATGTAATATCTTCAAAGTCTGGAAAATTTCCCAAAAATGTTTGTACTAACATATTAGTACTATACAATATTTTTGTAACTGTTCAGTGTTTAGATGAAATTCCCGTAAGAAATCCAGATATATCAAATCAGATGACTGAGGTGTTATAAAACAGTTTACTGTTGGGGTGCCATCCAACTTTTCCTCCCTAGATTGATTCTTGCAATAGCTAGATGCATCCGACAAAATCTAGGAGGCTTGAAATGTTTGCTGCTGCAGCACATCCACATGAGATGATAATCCAAGGAAGGCTTGAAGCAGCAGCGTTTGCATGCTCTCGAGGTTCAGAATTTTGTTTGATAGTCCCATATTAGGATTTGACAGGACAGAGTCCATATTGAAACACTCCAGTAGCGTCTGTTTTTTGGGCCGAATATAATGTTAAGGTTGTCTGGAGGTCCAGGCGACTAGAATACCTTAAGGAGAAAGACTCCAGGAGATGTAGGGTGAAATCAAAGTAAGTGACTTTATTGTCACAAAGAACAGGCAAGAACGTTTAAAAGAATAGTCCAAAGTACGAACGGTGTGGCTGAACACCGTTGGTGCGGCTGAACGTCGATGGTACGGCTAAGGAGCAGATGGTGCGGCTAGGGAGCTGATGGTGTGGCTAAGGTGCCATTGGTGCGGCAAGGTGCCGATGATGTGGCTGGAAAGCCAGTAGAGTGGCCCGGAGACCGATTTTGTGGCTTGGGAGCCGATGATGCGGCTTAAGAGCTGTTAGTGCTGCAAGGTGGAGACGATGCGGCTGGAGAGCCAGTAGAGTGGCCGGAGGCTGATGTTGCAGCTTGGGAGCCGATGATGCAGCTTAGGAGCCGTTGGTGTGGCAAGGTGCCAAGGATGTGGTTGGAGTGCCAGTGGTGGCCAGAGGCCGATGCAGCAGCTTGGGAGCCAAGAAACAGTCTATGCATTGGTGTGGCTTGGAAGCCAGGAGACAGTCTGTGCACTGGTGCGGCTTGGAAGCCAAGAGGCAGGCTGTGCAATAGTGTGGCTTGGAAGCTGGGAAACAGTCTGTGCACTGGTGCGGCTTGGAAGCTGGGAAACAGTGTGTGCGCTGGTGCAGCTTGGAAGCCAGGAAACAGGCTGTGCAATGGTGCAGCTTGGAAGCTTGGAAACAGTCTGGGTACTGATGGTTAGACAGTTGAACTCTGGCATGACAGGAACACAGTCAGACTGACACGGCTTGGCAGGACAGCAGCAGCAGGTTATATTTGACAGGCTAATACAAAACAGACAGACAGGTGCGAGACACTGGAAGAATGACTCTGCATACAGGAACTGTGGGACAAGGTAAGACCAGTAAAGATGCAGACTTCTGAGCACAGGACAAACATTCTCCAGAAGTCAGATAATATAACTGCCACTGAGTGCAGGGCTGGCTGTAACTTAAAGGAAGCAGGGTCCAATCAGAACCAATTCCTGGAGAAAGCAATTCCTAATCAAAGGCATGTGTGCACCTGTTCTGTACACAGACAGCTAGTTAATTAATGAGCATATGAGATCAGCACACAGACAGGCAGGAATTACAGGATATGAGTTGTAAATAGACAAGACAGGATTAAATGCATTATCCCAGTCGCAACTATGGCTGGAACCTGCCACCAAGATGATCCGCTACCCATGGATCCTAACAGGGTACAAACCCGCAGCACCTAAAAACGCTATCGGGGTACAAACCCAGAGCACCTATAGACGCACACCTGCAAATTCTGTCCACATCTCCATGACGCATCCCAGTGTACTACTCTTGGAGTTCAACGCACCTTTGTATACTCAAGACCCACATTAATCGCAAGCCAAAATCATCACAGTCTATCTGGACAAACCTCTATACCATTGACCTAGGATCCCCATATCATCTTACTGGGTGAATCCCGGTGACTCGGACTCAGGATTCCTGCATCCGTCTACTGAGGATATTTCAGTGTCATCTGACTAGTGTCCTGCTTGTTGTGAAGTTCATACACTAATACCAGTCGTCCTACTCCCACTACGCTGCTACCTTCTCGTCACAGATTCTCAAGACTCATGTTCTTAGCATTACCTTTCATTCTGGACTTCTAGTTCTGATTCTACCCATCGTTCCCAACAGTCCTCTGTTTGTTCAATAAAACCTTGTATTCTGAAAATCCACTTGGATTCTAATCTTATTTCTCCTATGAGGAAAACTATTTGAAACCTCCTCAGTTCTTGCTACCACGGTCTCAGCCCGCAGAGTCTGATTCATCACAGAAGGCCAACTTTCCTGACAATAGATCTGGTGAAAAACAGTATTAGACACTATCGATATAGTATGTTGATGAAAAAAATTCAGTAGATAGTGTATTAGACACTATCTATACAGTATGCTGATATAAAAAAAGTTACCATGGTTCAGCTGCAATATAAAATGTAATTTATTAATATTCATATAAATTAGTACCTTCAAATGTAGACAGGGTAATAAAAGATAATAAAATAAAAAGTAATAATAGCAGTAATAAAAGTAATAATAGCAATAGCAATAATAGTGTAATCTTGCATATTAAATATAATAAATATGTTTAAATGACATCTTACCTTGCCCCTGGCCTATTGCCTTTTTTATGTCAACATTCTGTATCGATATTGTCTAATTTGCAAACCAGATTTTTTTTTCTTTCCAGTAAGTTTCCTGAAGATAAACAATATCAAATTTGACTTTGTGGAGGGAAGATACAACTTTCCTATGTTTAAGTTGGGTATCAAGCCCTCCAACATTCCAAAAAGCCAACAAAGTGCAGTGCGAAGGAAAGGTTGGGCAGGGCATAGGGGAGAATAGAGACAACTATTTGGCTAGCCTTATGGGTGTGATACCTCCCAAGTGATGACCATAAGAAGAACAGCCGGGAAGTCAAGCAGACAGGAATGTCAAATGTCCTCCAGACCACGAGGTACTGAGACCAACAAGAAAAGAATACGGGTAACATAGGAGCTCTAAATAGCAAAAATGTGTTCAATTGTACATGCTTCAAACTATTTTATATCATTCTCCAAACCAAAACATTGAAAAAGCAATTTTCTGAAAATATACTCAAAAAAATCAAAACAATAAAACATGTATAAGGTCATAGCAACCAAATAAATAATAATACCATAGACAAAAAACCTTATGGTTTCACATGTCCCATTAAGGCTTCTTAGACATGATCTGAATTTTCACAAAACCTACTGAATTTCTGCCACTCAAACTTAAGAAAACAATGAAATTCCAATCATTGCCCTCATCTTTGCCACTCTTTCTTCTTCCTTCTGCACCACTTTGTCCTCCCCACCTGCACCACTCTGTCTTCCCAATTTGTTTTCCGCACCAATTTGTTTTCCTCAATCCCTACTGTTGTGTGTTCTCCCATTTGTGCTAGTCTGTATTCTCTCATCCACACCAATCTGTCTTTACCATTCTGCGCTGCTCTGTCTTCCCGGGTCCATGCCAATCTGTAGCACTCCATACACGTCACTCTGTTCCCCCAAACCAGGCCACTCTGTCTCCCGCTATCTGTGCTGCTGTCTTTCCCCATCTGCAGAACTGTTTTCCACCCATCTGCATCACTTTGTGCCCCCCCATCCACACCACTGTTTTCCACCCATCTGAATCACTTTGGTTTCCCCCCATCTCTACTGTTTAATCTTCCCCCTCTCCATGCCTTTCTGATCATACCTCAGTTGCATAGACTGCATGTGTATATTCCAATGAGCACACAATTCTGTGAATTAGCAGCTCTACCATTTTGTGAGTGACAGCAATCTCACTATGTGAGAATGCTGAATCTGTAGTTAACCACAGGGTGTGATGGCATACCATATCTGTATTGCGCAAGGAACACGTCTATTAAGGCATCAGCCTTAATAATTGGAATTTTGTTGCTTTTTTAAGTTTGAGTGGTAGAAATTCAGTAGGTTTTGTAAAAATTCAGATCATGTCTAAGAAGCCTTAATGGGACATGTGAAACCGTAATTTTTTTTGTCTATGGAATTTCATTTCTTTTTTTAAATGTATTAACTCTCAGGGTTTGGAGGAGCAACCATGCTACCTGCAGGGAAGAAAAGCAACAAAATTGCACACTAGCGCAGGTGGAAGAGGGTCCAACACAAAGAAGGTGGTTTGGGAGTTGCAGAGTGAGAGACAGCTGCAGGGGAGGGCTGTAGGCATGCGGGGTAGCAGCAGCAGCGGGGGTGTAACGATACTGGATCAGAACCTCTATACACACCTTCCTATACCTTCTAATGTCCTGCCTATACCTTATAATGTCCTGCCTATACCTTCTAAGGATAAAGCTAATTTGCGTACGCAGTCACACCATAAATAATTACTTAGACGTGGAATCTGTGGTTCCAAAGCACAAGTGATATTCAGGTAAAAGTTCAGACAGTTACACGCAATTGATCAAGACACAATTTAGGCGCAAAAGGAAATTATACAGACCCAAGTACAGTATACATACGCAGGCGCTTCCGGACCCAGAGATAGGCAAAGAGACCCCTCGTCATTCAGCATTCAGCACGAAGACCCAGAACCAGCGTTCATACACTCATATTTATACCCCCCAGAATAAACAGGACAATAGGGAAGTCTGTTGCTGATATCATTGGTTCCCAGGGGTAAAGCATCTCTTACAGCACATTTAACAGGCTGGTTCAAACAGACTCTCCCTGCCTCTAACAGCTGGGGGTCTTCCTCTTCACGCCTCCTGTAGCATCCTAACAGTTGTTTCTAAAATATACATTTTGTTGCTTGTAGGCTCTGCGATCCATAACTCGGGAATGCATGATGCGATCCCCCACCGATAACACCGGAATACTGTAAAAAGGATACGCATCAGTACAACTCCAAACATGACTTGTTTAGCATGTATAATACCTTAGTTATCAAATATCTTTATTTCTCAGCATTTAAACTGACTGAACCAACTTAAATCATATACTTTAGAGCTTATTGAACCTTATGTGTGAATATGTAATGTGAGGGTATTCAGGGTTTGAAATAAGGAAGTTAACTTGGGGCAGATGCGTGCGCATAAAGCTAATAAAACAGCGGTTTTATACAAAGTCCTATGCATTCGCTAATATGCGACTAGTTAACAGCGCAATTGTGTGTATTAATGTGTGTATGAGAAATGGTGAAAGATGCAAACGCATGGTGCTATTAGTATTATCACCACATGTACCAAAATGTGAGTTTATCTAAAATGGCGCTTAGGCGGCCATTCGCAAAATGGCATCTTGCGATCTCATTTTCAAGATGGCGTCTTGCGGCCAGTCGCAAGATGGCGTCGCCGCAATTAAATTTTAACCTGAACTTGCCTTAGCCAATTATTCAGCTTCAACAGTCCACCCTTTGATAGCAAACAACATGCTATCACAATCTGCTATTAGAATTTAATTTAGGCTTACATTTACATATTATTTGGTGTTATTATGGGATGGCACAAGGTGGTTCTTTATCCATCAATAATGTGTCTCTGGGTGGGGACATAAAACTACTATTATACGCACACCGCGGATCTTGGGAGATCATGTGAAAGGTGTGGGAATGCACCAGTCTTATAATAGCAGTCTTGAAGGGGAATTTGAGACTTTACATCATCTGAGGTGTTCTATGAATAACATTTCAATAATACATTCTATGCATGTCTAAATATAATACATTAAATGATTGTATTTCCTAGTTCGGGGTTGTAATGCAGTTCTATATTTACCTCAGTATACATATTGTCATTACTGACCACCATCATAGTTTCATTCTTTCGTTTCACTCTGTTTCTACATTTTCCTCACTTCAACACAATTGGAACACACCAGACGCATATGCCAATTATTATGATGACAATCAGTATAAGAATTAAGAATTTGCCTATGCTGGCGATTACTTCCTGGACCCATTCCCCTAGACCTGAGAACCATTTTACTGGGTTCAGCCATGACACCCATCCTTCTATCTTTTCCCCTACTTCAGCCACTGAAGCGTTATGGTTTTTGCAAAATTCCCACCTTAGCTGCAGAATTTCGTCCATCTTCCGGTCTATCACCTCCTTAGGGTCGCTGTATCACTGGTGACATAGGTGCAACATTTTACTCCAAATTGGGTGGCCAATGTTACGCAATACCCTCCAGTAACAGCAGTTAAATAATTCAACACTAGCCTGTGTTGCACCAGTTCTTTCGTTCTTACGCTTGCAATTCTCTCCCTGTATACCTGAATGTGTCATTGTACATCTCGGTGATATTATCTATTAATTTAGCAAGTTCCTGGATATATCTAAAATTTAATGTACCCGAGCGATCCTGGTGGGGTCCAATGCGATCAGAACTTGAAAGCCAGTTGTCTCACTGATTAACTGAGTGGCTTTATGCATATCACCAGGTACCATATTTCTTTTGCCTCTGTGTTCATATTGTGTGTGAAGATATGGTGACGGTGTGTTTTTATGTATACCCAGCATTTCAACATGTGTGAGGGTCATAACTTCTGGGACTATTCTTCCCAGGTAACACAAACCTTCGGAACTCGGGGAGAGCCATTTATACGCTTTTCTTCCACAGATGAAATATACATTATGAGGGAGAACATAAGGAATGGTATGCATCATTATCATTGAACACATTTCCCTTGCAAACAATCCTATTTCTGGTTCTTCCATCTGGTACATGCAAGTTTCTGGCTGTATTATTTTAGCACAATAACCATTTGGCACCTTACCAATAATTTCTTTGGAGGAACTCAATGTATACCGATACCTAAAATATTTCCCACCAGACTTAATGGAGTGCAATAAATCATGGTTTATGGACTCATTATCAGCTCTTTGTGAGAAGGTCATTGTCTGCTTATTCCCCGTCACTTCCCAACTCCCGGGTTTATTGGGGTTGGTTATGTTTAAACACAAAAGTGATCTATCTACTTGGAATTGATAGAGTTTGAAATGAGGTGGTTTGGATGAGAGGAATTTTCCATCCAATGTTTTCCCTTTTTGTAATTCTAAAATTTCCGTGATATTCAGCGGAAATGGCACCAACCCTACGTTATGCTGTCCCTGGGGCACATGTGAACACACCCAGCAATCGGTTTGATTTAACACTTTGCCTACCATGCTATGATAATCCTCTAGAGGATACCCACCCCAGTACGGATTATATTTAGGTTGGTACCGTTGGATACAGTTCTCATCAACTAGGGACCCACAAAGCTCACAAATACAGGAATCTTCAGACGATAACCCTCCACACCTTCCCTGAGTATCCAGAATAACAGCTCTTTTAACAATAACAGTACTAAGATTGGAAAGACACTCCCCTGATTGGCATTGCACTCCTCCTGATTCCACTCCATCAGCACTGCCATCAGCTCCCGTTTCCTCTATCGGTCCCCCATCACAGACACTGGATATCCCCGGACTGACCAGGATGGTGAACACTCTAAAAGAGAATATGAAAATGAACACAGCAGGCCCGTCCATTGTCACAACAAGACCTGCAAATTTCCCTCAGTTCAGGTATCTTACTACAACCTTTTCAATCCTCCCGGAACAAGCTCGCGAGCGACAGATCCACGCTATCAGCTTTGTCTCCAACTTGTTTCTCCACCGGTTGATTGACCTTTTTACAGTGAGTGGAATGGACCCAGGTATCTCTCTCGGCCACCTTCAAAGATGTAGTACTCGTCAGCAGCACCTGGTACGGACCTTCCCACCGATCAGTCAAACAACTTGAATGCAAGAAATTTCTGATCATTACATATTCTCCTGGTTCAACATCATGACAGTTCATTTCAGGCATATCATTAGACAACAATTTCAGTTTTTGCTGCTGTTGCTTTAACTGTTTACTCATTGATATAAGATACTTCACAGTTACCTCGTTGTTACCCTTTAGATCTTCCTGTGGACTTATAATCAAATGAGGTTGTCTACCGAACAATATTTCAAATGGGGACAGATTCAGAGGAGGTCTAGGAGTGGTCCTTATGCTATGTAGGACCAAAGGTAAAGCTTCTGGCCATCCTAGTCCAGTCTCTGCCATGATTTTACTTAGCTTATTTTTAATAGTCCCGTTCATCCTCTCTACCTTGGCACTGGCTTGCGGTCGGTAGGGGGTGTGAAGTCAGCTATTAATACCCATCAGCTTACACATATTTTGAAAAACATCACCTGTGAAATTGGTTCCCCTGTCACTCTCGATGATTTTAGGGATACCGTACCTGCATACAAATTCCTGAACTATTTTCTTAGCAGTAAATGCAGCAGTATTAGTGGCCGCTGGGTAAGCCTCAACCCAGTTAGAAAATACGTCTGTGCACACTAATACATACTTAAGGTTCCTGCAGGGTGGTAATTGGATGAAATCAATTTGTATCACCTGGAAAGGTCCATCAGTCGGTGGAATGTGGGACGGTTCGGTAGGGATCGCTTTCCCTATGTTCTTTCTCAAACAGGTCAGACAGGACATTGCTATCTTCTCTGCTTGTGAAGAAAAACCTGGTGCGCACCAGTATGCCCTCACCAACTTGCACATACCCTGATGAGTCAGACCATGTGCTGCCTCAGCCAGGCTGGGGTAATATGCCTTGGGGGCTACTGGCTTACCATGTCCGTCCCTCCAGAGCCCAGAGGACTCTTGCCCACACCCCTTGGACTTCCAAATGGATTTTTCCTGAATTGAACACAAATTTTGCATCTCAATTAATTTCAGCATATCAATAGTTTGGAATGACATAATTGTTTCAGTTGGAGGAAACATTTTTAACCCTGCTGCCCATTTTGCAGCTTCATCAGCTCTGTTGTTGCCCAGTGATACCGGGTCATCCTCACATGTGTGGGCTTTGCATTTAATTACTGCCACTGCTTTGGGCAGTTGGATTGCTTCTAGAAGATGTTTTATGTGTCGGGAATGGAACTGGCAGCCTGCTGCTGTCATAAAATTTCTCAGACGCCATAGAGCCCCAAAATCGTGCACCACCCCGAACGCGTACCTCGAGTCAGTGTAAATGTTAGCAGATTTGCCTGCTGCCAGTTCACATGCTCTAGTCAGTGCTACTAACTCTGCCACCTGGGCTAAGTGAGGAGGACCGAGAGGTTTAGCTTCTATGATGTCTGTGTCATTTACAAAAGCATAACCTGTACATATTTCACCTGTGTCTGTTTGTCTATGACAACTCCCATCCATATAAAAAGTTACATCCACATTCTCTAAAGGTGTGTCGTGTATGTCAGGTCTAGCAGTAAAGGTCTGATTCAGATATGTCATGCAATCATGCGTATCATTACGTCTGCCAAACTCACCTCCCACCAGCAACTCCTCTCCTTCCACCTTTTGTACATCATGTTGTACATATGGTAGGTATGTTGCTGGATTCAGCGTACTGCAATGTTTAACAGTAATATTTTCAGGAGCGATTAGAGCTAGTTTCCATTTGGTGAACCTAGCCGAGGAGACGTGTCTGGTTTGAGCTGAGTTCAACAGAGCAGATACAGCATGGGGAGTGTAGACAATCATATCATGGCCCAATACTATGTCCTCACTTTTACTCACCAATAGAGTGGTAGCTGCTACACTTCTCAAACAGGTGGGGAGTGATCTTGCTACCGTGTCCAATTGGGCACTGTAGTATGCTACGGGCCTACTAGCATCACCATGTTTTTGTGTAAGGACACCTGCAGCACAACCATCGGCTTCCGTACAATACAAATCAAAAGGTTTTTCATAATCAGGTATTCCCAATGCAGGAACTCTTGTCAGACTATCCTTAAGATTAAGGAAAGCCTGTTCTGATTCCTCTGTGTGTATGACACGATCGGGTTTTGAGGAAGAGACTAATTCCTGTAAAGTTAAGGCCAAAATAGAAAAACCTGGTATCCACATTCGGCAATATCCACACATTCCCAAGAAGGTACGAATTTGCTGTTGATTCTGCGGCAGTGTCATGTTTTGTATGGCCTGGGTCCTATCTGTTGTAAGGTGTCGTAACCCCTGGGTTAGGCAGTGTCCCAAATATTTTACTCTGGATTGGCACGGCTGTAGTTTGTCTTTAGCCTCCTTGTGTCCTGTTTGTGAGAGATGAAGTAACAAAAGTTTAGTATCATTCAAACATGACATAAACGAGTCTGAACATAGCAATAAATCGTCCACATATTGAATTATAACAGATCCATTGGCAGGTTGAAAAGATTGTAAACAGTCGTGCAATGCCTGGGAGAAGATACTGGGGCTGTCTATGAAACCTTGGGGTAATCATGTCCATGTGTATTATAAACCTCTGTATGTAAATGCGAATAGATACTGACAGTCAGGATGGAGAGGCACAGAGAAGAAAGCTGAACAGAGGTCAATGACAGTGAAATGGGTTGCATTTGGTGGGATTTGCATCAAAATGACAGCTGGATTCGGCACTACGGGGAATTGTCTCTCTACTACCTTATTGACACCTCTAAGGTCTTGTACCAGCCTATAACCCCTCCCACCACTCTTCTTCACTGGAAAGATGGGACTGTTGGCTACACTAGCTGTACGAACTAAAATTCTCTGTTGCAATAATCGCTCAATTATTGGAAAAAACCCTAATTCTACCTCCTGTTTTAGTGGGTACTGGGGAATTTTTGGAGCTTGCCTTCCGCTTTTTAAATTTACCATTACAGGGCTTACGTTTGCCATTAATCCAGTGTTCTGTCCATCCTTAGTCCAAAGGGAATCTGGAATTAGGGACAACATTTCATCTACCTGTGATGGAGTTTCATTTAAAATGGTAGAGTGATACATTATCCTTTGTGGAGTGTCTAGCATATCCCGCACCTTGTATACCATTCTCTCTGGGATATCTAAAAATACACCATCAGGGGTGCAATATATAACACATCCCATCTTACATAACAAGTCTCTGCCCAGTAGGTTAGTAGGAGCCGCAGCAGCCAGGAGAAAAGAATGCCTGGTATGCAACGGCCCAATAGTAACCTCTGTGGACTTTGTTAAAGGATAATGTTCCACTTTACCTGTTACACCCATTGTTAGTACTGTCTCGTTGGTCACCTGCAAATTAATGGGAGATTTTATCACCGACCTGGTCGCCCCTGTGTCTACAAGAAAAGGATATTCAGTACCAGCTACATCAACCATCATGACCGGTTCTTCCCTAGTACTTCCCGTTAACCTGACCATGTGTAGACTACAGGTATGACCTGACCCTAGCGTTGGCTACCATTCTCCAGTAAAGCATTTATGGCTACAATTGGAGCTGGTGCCTGCTGAACATTTGCTGGCCTCTGTGCATATCCCCTATGGGATATCTAGGTCTTCCCTGATGTGAGATCCCTACTCCTTTTACTGTACAGTTTCTACTTAAGTGTCCTGTTTGTTTACAGTTAAACATGTTCGTGTTTCGGGTGAAGACATGTGGTGTTGTGAGGTTTGCGCAGAGGGTGAAGGTGGTGGATATGGGTAAGGATAGGGAGAGTAAGGGTATTGTGGGGGATAAGAGATTGGTGGATAGCCTGGGACCTGTGGTTGCATCGGGCTAGTGGGATAGAGTTGTGTTTGTTGTTGAGTGGGGTTAGTGAGAGCACATACTTGTTCAGAAGTGAGTGTGTACGCAAGTGCAAGTGTGTCTGTTGGCTGTGGTGTTACCGTCATTCCCTCCAGAGCTTGTATACTGACAGCCATTAGTTTTTCGCTCTGGGCTTCTCTCTTTTTGGAGATGGTTTTATTATGTTCAATAGCGGTTTCTATGAGGGTATCTATTGTAAGTCCCCACCAGCTAGGCTGTGAGGTCTGAACCCGAGTCTTTAAACTCTCTTTCAGACCGTCCACAAGTACTGTGACTATCATTCCCCTGTGATGAGTGCTATCTTTAATATCTTCTATCCCAGTGTACTGGGTGATAGCCTGCAGAGCCAAATCGCAGTAATCTTCTGCAGTCTCACTCTCTTTTTGTTTAATGGTGAAAATTTTGTTCCAGTTAACTACTACTGGAAAATATATACCCAATTGAGTTACAATGCGGGAAATGTTACCTTGGTTTAATTGGTCTGTTAGGGGAACGTCACCATCCAATACACAATCTGTGATAAATTTTGTCACGTCGGTATTGCGTGGCAGACAGGCCCTTAACACCCCACGCTAATCTTTATTAGTGGGCTCATGTGAACTACCCAAATTTCTCAAAAATCTTTGACATTTGGCTAATTCCTTTTTGGGATCGGGGAAATCATTTATGATGGAATTTAGTTCTGCTCTTGTCCAAGGACAATGCATAACTACTTCCCTCGTGGGCACTATACCGTTTGCGTCTGCATTTCCATTTGGAACAGTTATTGTCCGAATGGGATGCAGACCGGTAGCGCTGCTACCTTTGACCTGGTTACCTGGCTGGGGGTTTAGTCTGCTGCTGCGTATGGTATGAGCAACTTCCTCTACAGGTGCAGAGGACACTAACACTTCCCTTGCTGTTACCGATGGAGATGGTGGCACCACTCTTGACTGTGGTGATGCAGCATCTATCATCTGCACAGCATGGGAAATGGCAGACATCACAATAGGCTCATCATCCGCATCATGAACATGTTCTTTATAGTTGCTTAAGAGAGGGTACAAGTTGCTTGTTACATTGTTATGGGTATTTTTGGTTACTGTACTTGCACCTCCATCCACATAAGGGGGGGAGGTGAGCGTGAACTGCTGGCAATACTCTCCACGATGCTACCTTGTCGCACGTGCGCGCCATTTTGCGGCTCGCCCGTATTGCAATTTAGCGTCGCGGATGTATTTTCTGACAATGTGCTTGTGACGCTAGTTTGCATCATTTGCACATTGTTAAGCCACGCATCCCCTTCATGCTGCCACAGTTTTAAACATTCAAAATATTTAACAATTTTCTCTCGGGAGCGCATCAAACTGATGTGATCCCGGACATTGTCTAACAAATTTTTATATGTGATCTCGCACCAATATATTTACAAATTCTCCATTCCAGAAAGATTTTCCCATTAATTTAGGGGACCCTGCAACTTCACTTCTTTTATTAAATTCGTATTTATAATATAGGTGAAGGTGCTACCTTATGATCTTGTAAATATCACAGTGACAAACAAACATAGAGAAAAGACAAGATTTTATCAGGTGCACTTATAGGGTCAAATTATTCCAGTATTTAGACAATTCTCTGAAGCAATATTAAAATATAACCTTTATTTAAATATACTTAAAATTTCAGTAATTTAGTCCAAAAATGTAGGCGAAATATGATTAAAATAAAGAAAGATAAGTAAAGAGTGTGTACATATGTAGAGTAATATAAAGTGATTTAAAAAGCCACCTGCCGCCGGTTTATTCAATGTATATTACAATACCTGAGGCTTATATGGTGCAACTTAATCAAATGTATAGATGGTGTTAATGTTACTACACCATATAATTCATAAATAGTTACACCTGGTGATTATTTGATGGGAATTGTATGTTATTAGTGTTTTACTAAGGAGTGAAGGGAAGGAAGAGATAGCTGCTTTATCTAGGCACTAAGAGCTAAATCATATTAAATGAAGACTAAGATATAATAAAAAAACATATACACAGTAAAATTTACTGTTACTCTCAAACAACATTATATTAAAACTGTTTCCTAAATTCAACATCACTGGAGTTACAAGGATATAGATTGCAAGCAATATCATTTATCTCTTCCTTCCCTTCACTCCTTAGTAAAACACTAATAACATACAATTCCCATCAAATAATCACCAGGTGTAACTATTTATGAATTATACGGTGTATTAACATTAACACCATCTATACATTTGATTAAGTTGCACCATATAAGCCTCAGGTATTGTAATATACATTGAATAAACCGGCGGCAGGTGGCTTTTTAAATCACTTTATATTACTCTACATATGTACACACTCTTTACTTATCTTTCTTTATTTTAATCATATTTCGCCTACATTTTTGGACTAAATTACTGAAATTTTAAGTATATTTAAATAAAGGTTATAGTTTAATATTGCTTCAGAGAATTGTCTAAATACTGGAATAATTTGACCCTATAAGTGCACCTGATAAAATCTTGTCTTTTCTCTATGTTTGTTTGTCGCATTTTTATCAGAACTACCAATTCTGGGAAACGGTCTAACACTCTTCCTCATCATATTAAACCATAAATCACAATACCTTATTGCATAAGTACCGTACTTGGTATGCATGATACGACGGGCCAATCCGATCGGCGCCTCCATTAGCAGCACATCATTGCCTAACATCTCTACTGTTTGCGTGGCTCCCATTCTGAGACAACTCCTATGCTTTTCAATAAAGATTTAAGCTGGTGAAAGACAATCAAGACACTTTCACTTACCTGTGGACGATTTAAGTCGGCGGCGCCCACACACCTGGATAAGATTTAGTAAGGCAACTTCCACACCTGGATAAGATTTGAAAAAGGCAACTTCCACACCCGGATAAGATTTAGTAAGGCAACTTCCACACCTATGAGAGTTTATATGTCGGCTACTCTCACGCACCTCTCTACAACAAAGACAACATGTACACCTGCTACTGTGTATAGAACGGTAAAGCTGCTTACCGAGCGGCTAGGCTAACCCTTGCACCTAGCCCTTAAGGATCATACAATACCCCTAACTTTGTTCAACAAGTATTCACTGTTACCCACTTTTTTCCTGTGCAGAAAAATACACGTTAAC
This sequence comes from Taudactylus pleione, assembly GCA_031769625.1. NCBI lineage: Eukaryota > Metazoa > Chordata > Amphibia > Anura > Myobatrachidae > Taudactylus > Taudactylus pleione. Next base: position 26,026,018 of record JAUIMM010000092.1, on the reverse strand, counting down.
CCAGATATTGGTAATAGAAAAAAAATGAAAACCTCAATGGCTTTGTTCAAACACATGGCAGCACAACCGGAAGTACGTATACGCTATTGTGCGACCAGTTGCATACACAATAATGTGACTACCACACAACCGTATAATGGCTTTTTAACTGCGTACGCAAAAGTGCGTCTTTGCTATGCGCAAACCTGCGACTTAGCCGTGTACTCAGTACTGCGACACCCCTTTAAACGTAAGGTTCTATCAACAGAGGAAAACAAACTTTTTCCTCTCTTGTCCCTGGATTCTAGTCAGCTCCCTTGATTCACACGGAGACGGATAGCGATCTTTCAGCACAAAGTGGTTGCAGGCAAACCCTGCATGTGGCCACTCCACCCTTTGCTGAAATATCGATGACTGCATGTACCGTGTGAGCAGGTAAGTGACTTCACTATGAGCCCCCAACTAACGATACTGGATCAGAACCTCTATACACACCTTCCTATACCTTCTAATGTCCTGCCTATACCTTCTAATGTCCTGCCTATACCTTCTAAGGATGACGCTAATTTGCGTACGCAGTCACACCATAAATAATGACTTAGACATGGAATCTGTGGTTCCAAAGCACAAGTGATATTCAGGTAAACGTTCAGACAGTTACATGCAATTGATCAAGACACAATTTAGGCGCAAAAGGAAATTATACAGACCCAAGTACAGTATACATACTCAGGTGCTTCTGGACCCAGAGATAGGCATCAACAAGAGACCCCTAGTCATTTAGCATGAAGTCCCAGAACCAGCGTTTATGCACTCATATTTAAACCCCCCCCAGAATAAGCAGGACAATAGGGAAGTCTGTTGCTGATATCATTAGTTCCCAGGGGTGAAGCATCTGTTACAGCACATTTAACAGGCTGGTTCAAACAGACTCTCCCTGCCTCTAACAGCTGGGGGTCTTCCTCTTCACGCCTCCTGTAGCATCCTAACAGTTGTTTCTAAAATATACATCTTGTTGCTTGTAGGCTCTGCGATCCATAACTCGGGAATGCATGATGCGATCTCCCCACCGATAACACCGGAATACTGTAAAAAAGGATACGCATCAGTACAACTCCAAACATGACTTGTTTAGCATGTATAATACTAGTTATCAAATATCTTTATTTCTCAGCATTTAAACTAACTGAACCAACTTAAATCATATACTTTAGAGCTTATTGAACCTTATGTGTGAATATGTAATTTGTGGGTATTCAGGGTTTGAAATAAGGACTCTAGTTAACTTGGGGCAGATGCGTGCGCATAAAGCTAATAAAACAGCGGTTTTATACAAAGTCCTATGCATTCGCTAATATGCGACTAGTTAACAGCGCAAATGTGTGTATTAATGTGTGTATAAGAAATGGTGAAAGATGCAAACGCATGGTGCTATTAGTATTATCGCCACATGTACTAAAATGTGAGTTTATCTAAAATGGCGCTTAGGCGGCCATTCGCAAAATGGCATCTTGCGATCTCATTTTCAAGATGGCGTCTTGCGGCCAGTCGCAAGATGGCGTCGCCGCAATTAAATTTTAACCTGAACTTGTCTTAGCCAATTATTCAGCTTCGACAGGTGCAGAGCAGTGGCAGCAGCGGGGCAGTGCACACGGGCATCAACAGACGACAGAGAGCTCACCAGTACTGAGCATGCACCTGAGAAAATAAAATCAATGTCACAGATGCATGGATGCATCAGTGAGATCCATCTATGCATCTATGTTAGAATGTGTAAAATAAAAAGAATATGTGCCCCCCCCCCAAAGCACAACCAGCCCCCAGCTTTTCAATGCTGGGCCTGGTTGTGAAAATATGGAGGACAAAAAGCCTAGGGGTCCTCCAAATTTAGCACAACCAGCTACGGGATTTTCAGAGCCAGTCCTGGTTGTGAAAATACAGGGGACAAAAGACTTAGGGGTCCCCTGTATTTAGCACAACCAGCACTGGGATCTGAGCCGGTCCTAGTTTTGGAAATACAGGGGAAAAAATTTAGTAGAGTTCCCCTGTATTTACCAATACCCCTGAACGCTAGTCAGCCCAGGCTGGGGATCCCTGGAGAGCTGGGGATCCCCCCTAATAAAGGGCTCCCCCTCTCCAGGGCACCCTAGGCCGAGGCTGATAGCCCAGGGCTATCCCCAGCATCCCTGGGGCTTGATTGTGTATTGTTAAAATAATATTGTCCTTTGCAGGTGAACCACAGGTCCCAGTAAGCCTCCCCTACATGCTGGTACTTGGAGAACCACAAGTACCAGCATGCAGGGCATAATCGCCTACTGGCACCTGTAGTCCACCTGTAAAGAAAATATTAAAATAAACACACTTTAATATTGTAATATTTAATTTTATTGCATCTTCACCTGGGGGACAGCGGCCTTTAAGCTGTTTTACATGGCCGCTGCCACCCCAGGGCTTTGGCGTCTTCGCCTGGTGGACACCAGCCCGCCAGGGCTTCGACGTCTCTGCCTAGGGGATGGCGGCCTTTAAGCTCTTTTGCATGGAGGCCGCCACACAAGGGCTTCAGCGTCTTCACCTGGTGGGCACCAACCCGCCAAGGCTTCAGCGTCTTCGTCTGGCGGGCACCAACCCGCCGCTGATGTCCGCAAACGACAGCCATCTTGGTGCACCCAAGTGAAGCCACAGTGAGTACACCTGCTGAAGGCACCAACTGAGGCTGCGCAACAAGTTGAAACTTCCTATCTGTATAATGGCGCATTCATGAGGTAATAGTTTAAAAACTGTAACTTTCTAATATACTTGAACCCAAAAAGCAAATACCCTGGCACAATAGCTACTTAATAAAACAAACCCCCAAGCCTAAATTTGCTCCCTACCCTGAGTTGGAACTTTAGATTACTCCAAAATCCTTAATATAAGGACACGACTGCGCCCTTATAATACAAATAATAATAATCAGGGAGCATAATCAGGGAAAAACATCATAAGTATGCACTAAACATGGCAGTATAAGTTTAAACAAATGACAATAGCACAAAAGAAAAATGTCTACACGTTAGAAAAGGTGACCCTGGACACACTACAGAAGATTAATGGTAATAAACGGGGCAAGGGTGCTAAGATTCACCGCAGGGAAGTCAAAGAGAACTAGGCTGGACTGGGCTGGTGACTGAGGGCCTAATTCAGCAAGCAATGCAAGTGAGAGAACACACGCACTCGGCCGATGTTTTCGCACTGCACATGCGTATGCATCGCAATGCACGTGCGCATACTAGCAACTGTGATGGAAACTGTGTGTGCAGAAGCCACGCAGACTCAAAGCAGAGCGATTGACAAGAAGTGCCATTTGTAGGTGGTGACGGGGGAGTGGTCAGGCGAACGCAGGCGTGCCTGTAAGTTGCAACGCCATTGCAAATTAGCCACTGCTGTGCTGCACGCAGCCAGGTGTCTCTCTGTGTGCAGGAATCTCTCAACTACTGCGGCAGGGTCAGGTCAACCAATAGTGTGCGTTTGGGTTTGATGGTTCGCGAGGTGACCGATGCTTGCTGACTACTCCCTACTACCTGTACGTAGAGAGAGGTGGGCGGAATTGACTTTTGATGGGTGTATGTAGCTTTGTGCTGTGATTACTGTGCGTATGCATGATTAGCATATACACGCACACGCACCGGGTGTGTGCGAACGCAATATTGCGTTGCTTGCTGAATCAGGCCCTGAGACTGTGAGGTCGGGGACCCTGATGGGGGAGTAAGAGGTTGGAGGTAGTGATTGGTTGCCACATGGTCGTCAAATATATAATGCTGTCCACTGTCAACAATCCTAAGTCACAGATCCACTGCCTTCTCCTCCACTACTATGGGGATCACAAAGCTCCCTACGGCCTGTAAAGGTCTGATTCTGAGTTGGACATGACTGCAGCCACTTTTTCCTTCCATATGGCTGTATTTGGAAACCTCTCCCGGCCACTGTTTTCCATGCACAGCCATCATCATTAGCATCTGGACAGGCACCCACCCAAAGCTAGGTGCAAAAGATCTGTCATAAACACATGTGTCATCTCCATCTGCATGCTACCGTCATACATGGAAGTCGGCTTACATGCTCATGACACTCCTTTCAGGGCTGCAACTAGGGGGGGGCTGGAGGTGTACGTGCACCGGGTGAGCCGCTGTACCTGGTGCCAGTGACCTCCAGCCCGGCGCTGCAGAGAGGCTCCAAGCCAGTCGTCCGCTGGTAATATTTATTACCAGCGGGCGCTCGGCTCCTTCTCTGCAGCGACGCGGTGTAGCCAGAGCCGGAGGCTGGAGTTCTCTCCCGAACTCCAGCTTCCGGCTCTCCCCACGGGCACTATGGGGGAGACGTCATGACATCTCCCCCATAGTTCCAAGGAGCAGCCGGCGGACCGGACGCGACGCTGGATGCAGGAGCGGGGTTCAAGGTAAGTATTTTTTTTTTTAATAAGCTGCACTACAGGGGCATTATTATGGGGGCAGGGGCATTACCACAGGGGCATTACTATGGGGGCATAGGCAATAAGGGGCATTACTAATGGGGCATGAGCACTACAGGGGCATTACTATTGGGGCATGGGCACTACAGGGGCATTACCACAGGGGCATTACTGTGGGGGCATGAGCACTACAGGGGCATTACTGTAAGGGCACTACAGGGATATTACTATGGGGCATGGGCAATACAGGGGCATTACTATGAGAGCATGGGCACTACAGGGGCATTACTATGAAAGCATGGGCACTACAGGGGCATTAATATGGGAGCATGGGCACTACAGGGGCATTACTGTATGGTGGGCACTACAGGGGCATTACTATGGGGGTATTAACATATGGGCATTACTATGGGGGCATTACAATATGGGCACTACTGCAGGAGGAATTACATGGGGGGCGCCAAATTACTGTCTTGCCCCTGGTGGCAGAAATCCTAGTTTCGGCCCTGCTCCTTTGACACTCCACTGATGCTCTGAAAGTTTGTACAGTGCTGCACCACTAGCACCAGGTTCAGGAGTGTTCGGAATGCTTCGGTGGCCGATTTCCCCATAGCTAAGATAGGACACACAGTGACAGAGAGGCAAGCCTGTATTCCCCTTCTGCAGACACAATGACCAGTCAGGAGGGAAAGGTGCAAAGCAATTTTATTGTAACCAATCAAAGATTAACAATGAACACAGGAAATGTTTACCATTCACAGATTGAATGAAATAAATTACACTTTTCAATGTCAAGGTATTTATTTATTACCTCCCCGTCCTCTACCGGTGACTCCAGCTGGCAAGCAAGTGACACCAACAAGAACCACAATTCCTACAGAACTTTTCATTTATCTAAAACAAATGAGAAACCTAAACATGAAACCTGCTGGTCGAGCTTGTATCAATAATGCACCGGCAATTTATATATTTAAAATACAGTCTGTGTTATGCTTCTTTTTGCTGAGGATAATGTGGGAAAAACACACGTAGGTTAGCCTTGAGAAAAATAAGGATAACACTGAGCATATGCTGATAACAGTAGTTCACCGGCAGCAATAATGTAACACAGTCTTTGAGCCTTGAGAAAAATAAGGACAACACTGAGGATATGCTGATAGCAGTAATTAACCAGCAGCTATAATGTAGCACAGAGTTTGAGCCTTGAGGAAATAGGGACAACACTGAGGCTATGCTGATAGCAGTAGTTCACCGGCAGCTATAATGTAACACAGTCTTTGAGCCTGAGGCTAAATAAACAAGTAATGTACATTACATCAGCATGAATGGACTTTGAAATGGTTACCAGGCCAAACAGTGTATAAGAGACAATTTACATTAACACCAATACCAGTAAATATTCAAACATTTCTTGCAAGCAAAATATTAATCAGCATTGACAATAATAACACAGCGAGCAGTGAACAGCTTTACAGAGTGTTATAACAGATAAAGGGCTAAGGAGGACCACTATCAACCACTTAATTGACACAATTGGTCAACACTAAACAGAGGCAAATACACATCAATAGCATTGCATTTAGTTTAAAAATAAACATTAGGACAACCCACGGTGGCATCGGACATGAGCCAACACCCATAGATCACGTCCCCTCCTGGACATGAGCCAGAGGTTCACAGAAGAGAAATAACCACCAATACAATGCTTGGGGGACAGAAGAGGTATCCTATCTTTCACTTCCCCCCCATTTCATCACTACACACACACTTTACCTAATTTAAGACACTATGACCCCTTTCTACACCAGTTGTGTGGGAGACTAACCCCCGGTCCCAGCTTTTACACAAAACCTAGTCTCCCAGTCTAATCATGGTTAGCCACAAGGTAAAGGATAATGCAATAGACCCAGGGGACCCAGATAGGATACAGAGGGGCAGGGCTTTAATGGAGGGAAGATAGGAGCTGTGGAGGGACAGAGTATAGGGAGGTTCTGGTATGATCTCACCCCTGGCAGTGGCTATTCAGCCTCCTCCAATGTCCAGGGCAACTCTGGGATGCTAGGCACCGCACCAGAGCTTCCAACTGCAGACCTATGGCATGTATTTTACAAGGAGCAACAGGTGCAAAATCCCTTTCCACAGGGGCTCTGTCCAGCAAGCAAACAGCAGCAGGAGGGGTCCTGAAGCACTCTTCCTCTGGGGCTGTCTTTTCTTCTGCCCGTGCGGGTGCCAGCAGGGTTTTAGTCACTGGCGGGACCTTTTCCTCAGCTGGGGCTTCATCTGTGATGATGGAGCGATGAGACATCCTTCCCAAGCAGCTCGTCTTCTCTCCCAGCATGCACAGACTTCCACATGCGGTGCCTCCTGATAACAGGCACTTAGGAAGGCAGTCCTTTATTCAGAGGGGGCTTCTTCCAAAGCAGGGTCCTCTATGTAAATCCCCAGGCAAGCTTCCTCCAGGGACTCACATCCAGCATCAGAACACCTCTCCTGGCAGATTGGATAGGTAGCCATCCGGGTTAATGTGAAGTCTGGTAATTGTAATCCAGGGCAAACATAAAAGTGATAACATCCTTATTTTTACAGCTCCAAGGGCACTCCACTGAAACACCTCACAGACAATCCTTACAGGCAGCACACCAGGTGCAGTATTTGTAATCCAGGGTAACATAGGGGAATACTCTCCCCTATTGTATGACCAGACTCTGAGCACTCCACAGACAAATCCTCCCAGACTCAGCACTGACAGCACTGGGGAGGGTATTTTATAAACTTTTCCATATTCTCCTCCCTGTCGGTCCAGCATCTATGAGTGAACAGGGGTCCCCAGCAACAGGCCACCTACAGGGATCTTTGCCTGGACACCCAGGCTACCAATCAATGGGGCAGAATTTTCCCTCCTAAATAGATCGCTGACCAAAGGGCACTTTCTACCTCCCTGTCTGCACATGCTCAGTGGGGTTCAGGGAGAGCAGGTTAGTGAAAGTTCACTATTTCTGACTATTATAAGGAATGGGGCTGCAGTATATCTATGTGTACATACATAAAAAAAATATTGGGGGACCCCTATTTGGGAACAAACTTGGGGGTACCACACTCCCATGAGATGGAGCAGTTTAATGAGATTGTATGGTTGCCACCCAGTTACCGCTCAGAAGCACTCATGTCTCTGAAAGTGTGGTCTGTCTACAGACAGATCAATCTGTTTGCACATTTGCGCATGCACAGTCACCAATTTCTTTCTTTGGTGCATGCGCAGTATGCTGAAATCCATGAGATCCATCAGCAATTGCACTCAGAACAGGTTTTGAAACTAAGATGAAGTTTTTTAATATACAACAATGGAATAGAATAGGTATGCGGAGAAATCACAGGTTAAAATGACTACAAAGGTATGCTTCAGACTGGGCAGTCATCTCAGGAACCTCAGATATGGGAAGTTATCTCTGGAACCTCAGATATGGGCAGTTATCCTGGGAACCTTAGATATGGCAGTCATCTTGGGTTCCTCAGATATGGGTAGTCATCTCGGGAACCTTAAATATGGGCAGTCATCGAAGGAATCTCAGATATGGGCAGTCATCGAAGGAACGATTTGGGCAGTTGTCTCGAGAACCTGAGACATAAGCAGTCATCCCGGGACCCTTAAATATGGGCAGTCATCTTGGGAACCTCAGATATAGGCAGTCATTCCGGGAACCTAGATTTGGACAGTCATCTCGGGAACCTCAGATATGGGCAGTCATCCCGGGAACCTTACATATGTTCTCAATAGTATCCATAGGTGTGTGAAGTGGGAATTAGGAAGTGTACTGGACTTGTAAAGTTAGGGTTAGGCTGCAGGGGAGGAAGGTTAGAGTAAGGCTGCGAGGGGGAGGGTTAAGGTTAGGCTGTGGAGGGGGTTAGGGTAAGGCTGCAGGAAAGGTAAGTTAGGGTTTGGGGGAGGGTTTGGGTTAGTATACTTACCGTCAGGCGTCGGGATTATAAATTCGGGATGCCGCTGGTGTCAGTATTCTGACTGCCGGCTTCTCAACCACCGGGATCCCATACCCAATCTGTTTTAAAGCAGGTATTCACAATGGCACAAAACTGACAGTTGCTTAAATAATTCAGGTAATAAAGTAAAAATGTGCAGTGGTTGAGAGCAGAGCAGCATAATGTCATTTTGCCCTGCCTGTAATAGTGATATTGTCGGAGTCCTGTCAGATTGAAATTCAAAAAAGAAGGGGTGACCATCCGCCCTTGAGATTGAGCTCAACATTCCTATCAGAAAGACCCTGTAGTGAAGTGGTTTCAAGTAGAGTTTTGAAGCAGTCGTAAATAATAAACACTGTAGCACATTATTAAATAGTCACAACAGAACAATAGTGTTTCATCAATAACAAGGTAGTGTTACACTATCAGTTTAGCAGTATAGCAGTATCATAGCATAGTAGTTCAGTATAGTAGTATCAAGGCACAGCAGTATCATAGCATAGCAACTTAGCCATAGAGAAGGGCCTGTGCGATGGGGCGCCACACCCGTCCCAAAAAAAATGAAAACTTACCCCTGAACGACTGGCCTGGGCCCCTTAAACAAATCTGGGCCCGGGTAATAAGTACTCACTTCCCCCAGCATCCCTCTTGGCATCCCTGCATACAGAGCCGGCCCTAGGCATAGGCATGATAAGCAAATGCCTAGGGGCGAGTCTCCATGCTAGGGGCATTTTCCATCAAGCAGGGCTGAGGCTGAGCTCTGCGTGCGGCCGCCTCTGCTTCCTAATCTGTCACACTGTCACAGTCCTTCCAATCCCTCCTCACCCCCCCCCCCCCGCCGCCGGCAACTGCCGCTAGCCGCTGCTCCCTCTAAGTCCAACCGGCACCTACCCAGAGCTGGGAGAGCCCGGCAGCACAGCTAACCCCCCAGCTTGCTGCCGTGATCAGAGCACTCCAATCGGCAAGCGCAGCGGATGGCCAGGTGGCGGCCGGTCATGTGACCGTCATCCGCATCCGCCCGGCCCCTTAGTCAGAATGAGCTTCTTCATAGAAGCTCATTCTGACAATACAGGTCGGAGGAGCTAAGATGGCCGCGGGAGGGCATGCTGCGCATGCCCAGCCGCTGCCACACCTCCCATGGGCCTTTGCGGAGCAGAGCCGTGAGTAACAACTCACGTCTCCGCCTCCGCCTCCATCTTGTCCCAGCCACAGCCCACAGCCACTGTAAAATAATGCTCGCTGCGTAGGTAAGAAGACTGACTATAATATGAAGCACAGCTATATATATATGACGGTCACTCATATATATATATATATATATATATATATATATGAGTATATGTATATATACATATATATATATATATGAGTATATGTGTATATATATATGAGTATATATATTTATATGAGTATATGTATATATATGAGTATATGTATATATATATATATATCTACTCATATATATACATATATATATATACACACACACATATACTCATATATATATATATATATTCATATATATACTCATATATATATATATATATATATGTGTGTGTGTATATATGTAAGTATGTATATATGTGTATGGATCCCATGGGGGGGGCACCACCCAAAATCTTGCTTAGGGCACTAATTTGGCTAGGGCCGGCTCTGCCTGCATAGCAGGATTACAGTATACCAGACAGAGGTTCCCAGGTATAAGTCTTGGTACAGACTATACAATCAATTGTACAGTACATTGTTCTATTGCAGATTGGAACAATATATATCGTACACCAGTGGCAAACACAGGATTTCTAGAGGAGGGTTTCCAAATGCTTGATTTTAGAGTGAGTGTGGCCAGTCCATGAAGAGGGTATAATTTTAGAACTTAACCAGCTTCAATATGCGTCATACAAAGTATATTGTGTGTTATAATTCCAGCATATACAGGACCAGCAATCACAGAAGCCATTATATGTGACAGTAAGGCCATCCTGCCTGAGCTGAATGTTTTTATTTTAGATGAGGGCACCATTCCAGAGTTTTAGAGCAAGTCCGGGAGTCTGGGGGAGCAGCAGAACCTAGCACTGACCTGGACATATATATGTACATATTGGGCTCTATAGCAGCATAGCCCTAATGCTGGGCATACACTCTACAATTATCTGTCAGATATCTGTCAAATCTGTCTGGTGGGAAGGAAAATCTGGTCAGTTTTCTAGTGTTTGGGAGCAAATTTCTATTGTTAGTTGCTCCCATACATTACCAGATTTTCATTCCAACCAGGCAGATTGGACAGATATCTGGCAGATAATTGCATAGTGTATGCCCAGCATAACAGTGAATGTTTTCCAGATCTCCTAGTTGGTGCACAGGTTATTTATTACTGACTGATACATGTTAAAAGATCCACAGGTGGTGCTACTAATTATTTAATTTGTGGTACTGTGAAGAACATGCAGCACTAGTAAAATTCTATTACATTACTATTTCTATTGTGGTCATGGTGTGGGCTGGGGAGGCAGAAACCGCCGCTGCGTTTGCCTATGTACACATAGTATAGTGTGTACGCACAATCCGTACAGATATAGAAAATTAAAAATCATGTTGACACAAAAGTTATTTTCCCTTTCATGCTGACACATAAATTATTTTCCCTTTTTCTGATTGGCTGTTGGAGGTGATGACCCGCTCGCGAGCGGCAGTACGCTCGCAAGTGGGTCGATGTTCCCCACTGCGCATGCGCACGACGGAGGGAGCTCCGTCGTGCGCATGCGCGAGACCCGGGGAGCGACGGGCTTTCCATCGCTCTGGGTCTCGCACCAAAGGGGGCGTGCTTTCGATGTTGATTGACAGCACGCCCCCTTTGGTGGGCGTGCCAGGGGCGTGCCTGCCAGACGGAGGCGTTCCCATGGAACGCCTACCGTCTGAAGCCGGCCCCACTGACATCACTAGTGATGTCAGTGGGAGTGATTTTGGCTCTGATAGAGCCAAAATCACTCCAGGGCTTGTGGCAGGGAGATCCTACTGTAGGGTCTCCGCTGCAAGTCCGATGGTCGCGATGGTCAAGACCATCGCGACCATCTTTTTGGCCGCTCGCATATGCTGTGGGTGGTCACCCACAGCTATGCGAGCGGCCAGGAGGCAGCTCCATTTTCATGGAGGAGGGCCCTGATTCAGAGCGAGCGCTCTGGTCTGAGAGCGTTCAGCTCTGAATCAGGCCCTCTGTTCCATTGTGACACCATAGATGCTAAGGTAAATGAACAGTTCTACTGTATGCTTCATTTGAACCAATGCGCGTGGTTAGTTCAGAAGACATCACATCTGAGACATAAAAGACCTATCCCCTGATCAGAGATATTACCCATATTTAATTCTGTATCATGGCAGGGGGCGTGGCCTAATCGCAGAAGGCGTGACCACGCCCCATTCGAAGAAAAAAAAACATTTGCGGTGCTGGTGAGGGGGGCGCTGTGTGCCCCTCAGCCCGGCGCACAGCCAGTGGGGGCACAATAAGCGTGCTTGCTCCCCCCTTTGGCATAGGAGACTGCTCAGGCTGCTGCTTGTAGCAGCAGACAGATCCGAGCCTGCATCTGTCTGCTGCTACCTCCCCCGGGTCCTTCTGCCTGCACAACCACCGCCACTAACGCCCCCGGGCCATGGCCAGAGCTAACGCCTGCTGCCCCCCCAGGTTCCGGACGCAATTTCCGGCCGCTTCCTTCCCCAGAGCCCACTGTTGCTACCGCCCGCACTGACCTGCCATCTTGGTGAACCCAAGTGAAGCCCCAGTAAGTACACCTGCTGGACGCTCCTACTGAGGCTGCGCATCAAGTTGAGACTTCCTATCTATATAATGGTGGATTTGTGAGTTAATAGTTTAAAAACTGTAACTTTCTCAATTACCTGAACCCCAAAAGCATCTACCATTGAACAATAGCTGCCTAATAAAAGAAACCCCCAAGTCTAAATTCGCCCCCTACCCTGAGTTATACCTTCCCAAAAATCTGCCATAGAGAACAGCAGAAAAGTGGTCCTAACTGAGTGTCAGAAAAACCTGACATTTGGAAATTTAGGTTACTCCCAAGTCCTAATTTTTGATGTTTTTGCCCTGAAATTTGGCATGCTAGCTCATGCCAAATTTCATCTCCGTACCTCCAATAGCTTTTGAGGTGTAGCCCCTTAAACACCATGCCCCACCTCGGGATTTCTCTATGGGAAAATTCTGTTTTTTTTTAGGGGACCCCTACATCGTTTGTCCCCTGTATTTTGTTAAACAGGACTGGCTCTGATTAACCTGGTGCTGGTTGTGCTTTATACAGGGAACCTCTACCTCGTTTGTCCCCTGTATTTAGCACAACCAGCACTAGGGCTCCAAAGTTTGATGCTGGTTGTGCTGTGGGGGCACATCATTTTTTTTATATTACACATTCATTTGTTAATACAGTGCATGGATAGATCTCACTTATACGTCCATGCATCTGTGTCTTATTGATTTGATTTTCTCAGGTGCATGCCCAGCACCAGTGAGTCCCTCTGTTGCCTGCTGATGCTTCTGTGCATGGCCCTGTTGCTGCCACTGCTCCACACCCCTGCTGCTGCCACTGTCCCACACACCTGCAGTCTGCCCCCACAGCCATCTCTACCTGTGCAAAACACCTCCTGTGTGCTGTCTGCTCCTCCACCTGTGTTAGTGTACCTATTTGTTGTCCTTCTGCCCTGCAGTTGGACCGGTTTGCTTGTCTAAACCCTGATGGTTAATAAATTATAAAAAAGCAATGAAATTCCATAGCCAAAATCCTTACGGTTTCACATGTTCCATTAAGGCTTCCTAGACATGATCTGAAATTTCACAAAACCTACTCACTAAAAAATGCAATGAAATTACGATCATTAAGGCTGACACCTTAATGGACGTGTTCCTTGCGCAATACAGATATGGTATGCTATCAAACCCTGTGGTTAACTGCAGATTCAGCACTCTCACAGAGTGAGATTGCTGTCACTCATAAAATTGTGGAGCTGCTAATTCACAGAATTGTGTGCTCATTGGCATATACACATGCAGTCTGAGCAGAGCATACAGCTGCACAGATGGGATAAGAGTATGGTGGATGAAGGAACAGGGGCAGAACTATGGGAGACAATGGAGACACCTGCCACCAGGTGCCAGCACTGAAGGGGCACCTCCTTCATTGCCCAAAATATATTCACCCTGCTTAAGGCTATTTTATATTAGTGGTTTTGTGCATATGTAATAGATAGATATATATACACCATATATCTTTTACCTTTTTTTTAGGAGGGGCACCAAATTACAACTCGCCTCCGGGCATTGGGATGAACTTACACCACTGTGGGGGAAGAAGACAGACACCAGGGGCCACCCCCTCCCACTTTCAATGGGGGTGAAGATGCTGTGCACTGGCCTGAGCCGCACGGGCCAAGTTATTGGGAGGGGCTGGGGGTTACAGTGGATGCCAACCGTGCCACCCACCGACCCTTCAGTTGGGGTTGGGGTCTGATGGTGCCCTCTCCTCCAGCCCCAGCTGACCATTAAGCCTGTGGAGGGAGCCGCTGACAGGGAACTGGGCCACTCCTCCCACCCTCTTGCCCTCCGCGAGGATGGGGGTGGTGCGCTGGGTGCCGGCATGGGCTTCATGGACCAAGTTCTTAAGGGAGAAAACAAGCAATCCTGGGCCTATTCCTGGCTTTTCCCTGGACTGCTGGTGCTTGTAAAGTAATGAGGATCAATGTGTCAGGTTGCTAGTACTCTCTCCCTCTCAGTCACTCTCAGCACTCCCAAGCACATCGAAACTACTCAAGAAAAGTCTGAATCCATCCATCTGCCAGGCTCCAGGGCACCGCAATACAGGCAAGGGGGGTGGACCCGCAAAACCCATCCCTCTACTGCACCATGCCCCCCGGCACTCCCGGTGTTTCCACATGTCTTGCCCTTCCACGCCTCCCCCCATCTCTGGGGTGGGGAGGACACGAGTGGAACCAGGACCAGTCAAAAGGGGACCCCACTCTGACTGCACCTGTCAGCCAGGTTCCGGGGGACCATGATACAGGCAAGAGTGGTGGTTCTGGGAAACCCATCCATATCCTGCACCATGGCGCCCCGGCACTCCCGGTGTTTCCACACATCTTGCCCTTTCACGTCTCCCCCCACCTCTGGGGTGGGGCACGGAGGACACGAGTGGAACCTGGACCAGCCAAAAGGGGACCCCACTCTGACTACACCCATCAGATAGTCTCCAGGGGAATGTGTTTCACACAGGCCAGAGGGGTGGGCTGGAGAAACCAATACCTCTACCGCACCATGCCCCTCTGGCACTCCACACTCCTCTACCGCACCGTGCCCTCTGGCACCCCGGTGTTTCCACACATCTTGCCCTTCCATGCCTCCCCCCATCTCTGGGGCAGGGAGGACATGAGTGGAACCTGGATCAGGCAAAAGGGGACCCCACTTTGATTGGACCCATCAGTCAGGCTTTGGGGGACCGCATTTCACACAGGCCAGAAGGTTATGCTGGGGAAACCCATCCCTCTACCGCACTGTGCCTCCCAGTACTCCCAGTGTTTCCATATGTTTCGCCCTTCCACGCCTCCTCCCAATCTCCGGGGCGGGGACGACATGAGTGGAACCTGGACCAGCCAAAAGGGGACCCCACTCTGACTGCACCCATCTGCCAGGCTCTGGGGGACCATGATTCACGCAGGCCAGGAGGGTTGGCCGGGGAAACCCATCCCTCTACCGCACCATGCCCCCCCAGCACTCCTGGTGTTTCCCCCCATCTCTGGGGTGGGGAAGACATGAGTGGAACCTGGACCAGCCAAAAGGAGACCCCACTCTGACAGAGCTTATTAGCCAGGATCCAGGGGACCGCGACACAGGCAAGAGGGGTGGGTTCGGGAAACCCATCCCTCTACTGCACCGTGTCCCCTGGCACTCCCAGCGTTTCCACACGTCTCACCATTCAATTCCTCTCCCCCATATCCGGGGTGGGGAGAACATGAATGGAACCTGGGCCAGCCAAAAGGGGACCCCACTCTGACTACGCCCATCAGTAAGCAGCTGGGGGACCATGATACAGGCAAGAGGGGTAGTCTGGGAAACCCATCCCTCTACCACTCGATGACCCCCAGCACTCCCGATGTTTTCACACATCTCACCCTTTCACAAATCCCCCCCATTTCTGGGGCAGGGAGGACACGAGTGGAACCTGGACCAGCCAAAAGGGGACCCCATACTGACTGCACCTGCCAACCAGGCTTGGGGGACTGCAATTCATGCAGGCTAGATGGGTGGGCCAGGGAAACCTATCCCTCTACCGCACCGTGCCTCCCCAGCACTCCCAGCATTTCCACGTGTCTCATCCTTCCACGCCTCCCCCCATCTCCAAGGCGGGGAGGACATGGGTGGATCCTGGACCAGACAAAAGGGGACCTCTCTGACTGCGCCCGTCAGCCAGGCTTCATGGGACTGTAACACAGGCAAGAGGGGCGGACCTGGAAACCCATCCCTCTTCTGCACCGTGTCCCTGGCACTCCCGGTGTTTTCATTCGTCTCACCCTTCCATGCCTCCCCCCTATCTCCAGGGCAGGGAGGACACGAGTGGAACCTGGACAAGCCAATAGGGGACCCCACTCTGACTGCGCCCATCAGCAAGTCTCTGGGGGACTGTGATTCCTGCAGGCTAGTGGGGTGGGCTGGGGAAACCATCCCTCTACCACACCATGCCCCCCCAGAACTCCTGGTGTTTCCACACATCTTGCCCTTCCATGCCTCCCCCCCACTTCTGGACATGAGTGGAACCTGGATGAGCCAAAAGGGGACCACACTCTGATTGAGCCTGTCAGCCAGGCTCTGGGGAACCACGATTCACGCAGGCCAGAGTGGTGGGCTAGGGAAACCCATCCTTCTACTGCACCATGCCCCATCTGCACTCCCGGCATTTCCACACAACTCATCCTTCCATGCCTCTGGGGCAGGGAGGACATGAGTGGAACCTGGACCAGCCAAAAGGGGACCTCACTCTGACTGCGCCCATCAGCCAGGCTCTGGGGGACCACGACACAGGCAAGAAGGGTGGGTCTGGGAAACATATCCCTCTACTGCATCATGCCTTTTGACACACCTGGTGTTTCCACACGTCTTGCCCTTCCACACCCCCCACCTTTCTCTGGGGTGGGGAGGACATGAGTGGTACCTGGACCAGCCAAAAGGGGACCCCACTCTGACTGCACCCATCAGCCAGGCTCTGGTGGACCACAACACAGACAAGAGGGGTGGGCCTGGGAAACCTATCCCTCTACCACACCATTTTCCCTGGAACTCCCAGTGTTTCCACATGTCTCGCCCTTCCACGCCTCCCCCCCATCTCCAGGGCAGGGAGCACACGAGTGGAACCTGGACCAGCCAAAAGGGGACCCCACTTTGACTGCACCCATCTGCCAGGCTCTGGGGGACCATGATTCACGCAGGCCAGGAGGGTTGGCCGGGGAAACCCATCCCTCTACGCACCATGACCCACCGGCACTCCCAGCATTTCCACATGTCTTGTCCTTCCATGCCTCCCCCCCATCTCTGGGGCAGTAAGGACATGAGTGGAACCTGGACTAGCCAAAAGGAGACCCTACTCTGACTGCACCCATCAGCCAGGCTCCATGGGACCGCAACACAGGCAAGAGGGGTGGGCCCATGAAACCGATCCCTCTACCACACCTTGCCACCCTTCACTCCCGGTGTTTCCACACGACTCGCCCTTCCACACCTCCCCCCATCTCCAGGGCAGGGAGGACACGAGTGAAACCTGGACCATCCAAAACGGGTCCCCACTCTGTCTGCTCCCATCAGCCAGGCTCCAGAGGACTGCGCCGCAGACCAGAGGGGTAGTCTGGGAAACCAATCCCTCTACCGCACCTTGCCCCATGGCACTCCCGATGTTTCCACACATCTCGCCCTTCCACACCTCCCCCCCATCTTCAAGGCAGGGAGGACATGAGTGGAACCTGGACCAGCCAAAAGGGGACCCCACTCTGACTGCACCTGTCAGCCAGACAATGGGGGACCACGACACAGGCAAGAGTTGTGGGTCTGGGAAACCCATCCCTCTAACGCACCATGCCTCCCGGCACTCCCAGAGTTTCCACACATCTCGCCCTTCTAAGCCTCCCCCCTTCTCATTGGCAGGGAGAACACCAGTGGAACCTGGACCAGCCAAAAGGGGACCTCTCTCTGACTGTGACCATCAACCAGGCCAGAGGGGTGGGCCGGGAAACCCATCCCTCGCGGTCACCCGGAGCCTGGCTGATGGGTGCAGTCAGAGAGAGGTCCCCTTTTGGCTTGTCCTGGTTCCACTCGTGTCTTCCCCACGAAGATGGGGGGGAGACGTGGAAGGACAAGATGTGTGGAAATACCGGAAGTGCTGGTGGGGCACGGTGCAGTAGAGGGATGGGTTTCCCGGGCCCAGCCCTCTTGCCTGTGTCATGGTCCCTTGGAGCTTGGCTGACGGGCGCAGTCATAGTGGGGTTCGATTTTGGCTGGTCCAGGTTCCACTTGTGTCCTCCCTGCCCTGGAGATGGGAGGGGGCGTGGACAGGCGAGATGTGTGGAAACACAGGGAGTGCCGGGGGGCACAGTACGGTAGAGGGATGGGTTTCCCGGGGCCATCCCTCTGGCCTGTGTGAATCGCGTTCCCCCGGATCCTGGCTGATGGGTGCAGTCAGAGTGGGGTCCTCTTTTGGCTGGTCCAGGTTTCCAGGGGGAAGGCCCCTCGAAACGCGTTGAAGTCATCATCATATTCCACAAATGGGCCCACACAGAAAGGTTTTGCGGACTTGCATTTATGCTCCTGATGACTGCAGCATAGGGAGATGCGGCACGCAGAAATCCCTGATTGTCGGGATCCAATCTTATTGTATTTTATATTTGTATTTGGAATATTTTTTTCTGTTCCTGTTCCTTGTGTGTAAAAAAATGTTTATACTTCACGATCTGGACAAGTAGGAGTCTATATGTTAGTTGGGGGATTGGACAGAAAAGACACCTTTATGTGAACACGAGAAAGAACGCAGATGTAAGTGTTACCTATTATTTGTATGCAAGCTGTTATTCTGTTACCAATGGGATAAAGATACCTTGATGTGCACGTGAGTACAGATAGTTATGTAAGCTTTTGCAACTATCCTGTCACACAGAGGTCGTGTTGGATACATGTTTTATTTATCCTGATCCATTCCACGAGATCAAGCTGATTTTCAAGTGCTGGCTTATTCATATATATTTTTTTGTTTTGAACTTGTGAGCTCCACCAGTGTCTTGGGATGGACACCTCATATACAAATCTGATGCTCCCCAAGCACCAGTAGCAGCATCAGGCCCCTGAAGGGCTGGCAGGCAGAGCAAACCATGCCATCTGGAGTCAGACTGATGTTGTCCCAGGGATGGGTGAAGCTTAAGGCTGATGTGCCTGGAGACCGGACACCCTCACATAGAGAGGTCTCGGATGCACAATGGGCTGGAGGAGGGTCACATTACCCATTATTGACCAGGACCCCTAGGTTCTGGCCAAGTGACCGACCCTCCCGGCCGGGGCATGGGATGCCACATCGATCAGAGTACCGGAGGCTGCCCTTTTCCATTGCCTCTTATCATTCCGGCAGAGGAATACCCCCGGACATCACGGCGTCGCTGCTGCGCTCCATCTTTTGCAGTGCGCATGCTGATTTTACCCGGGCTCCTGGAGGCATACCCCTGCCAATAGGGTCCAATTCTTCCTCATCGGGACTTCCAGGGCTGCAGTTCCCAGTTCGGCCACCGGGGTGGAGCAGGTAAGGCAGCACATGGCGGGCAGATAGCCAGGGATGGCTGCGGGACATGAGGGTTGCCGGACGGGGATGCCAGGCCAGCTGACTGGAAGGGGAACCTGGCTGCGGGTGGGGAAGAGCCTGGGAAGGGCTGAAAATCAGACTAATAAGCTACCTGGTGAGTCGACCCCACAGCTTGCACACCGAATGAACCACCACCTCTCCCCGCTGCCAGATTCACCTGGCTCTGCCCTCTGTGCAGGGACCTGGGGATACGGCCAAGTTCTCAATTTCTGTTGCCCTTACCCCGCCTGCTATCATTCCGGCAGAGGAATTCCCCCGGATGTCACATGTCCATACCAATGTGGGCTCCTTCAAGGCTGGTGAAATATACACACAAACTGGTACCCTTCTCTGGAACTCAAGTCAGGCATAATTCTATTGAGTTCCAGAGAAGGACTGTCTCCCTTGATTGTCTCCCTTCTCTGTATAAATCTCCTGAAGGAATTCCTGCCAAGGTCATGCAATTGCTGCTGTGTGACCCCCTTTAGGGATACCTGTGCAAACATTACACAGGGCCCTGGAACTGATTTCAGTCCGGAGCGGGGAAGTTCGGCCTCATCGCCACTTCCATTGGTGCAGTTCCAAAGGGAATCAGCAGCGTCTTGGGGCCAGGATCGGGCTTCATAGAGGTGGGCATAGAGCTGCGGGCATAGGGTACCAGGGGCCACACCCCGATGCTCAGTCGCCCCCTACAGGCCAGAATTGGTACTGCAGCTAAGAATTTTTTTTTTTGTTATTTTTTTAAATTCCCCTGGTCCCTCTGCGGACTCCCCTGCGGCTAATAACATGCGGGATGTAGCGGGTCACTCCTTTCACCCACCCCTCGTGGCGCCTCCCCTGGCATCTCTGCGGGCTCCATCACCGCTGTCACATGAGGGATGTAGCGGGCCACTCTTCCTTCACCCATGGCTGTTTCTACGCATACGTATGGTACGCAGCTGAGTAGGGTGCCACATAGTGGAGGGCGCCTCAGCTGCGACCATGCGGGCTGCGGGCAGACTGTGTCGCTGCACCACTTGTGTAGGCTGCCCGGACAGAGTTCAGTCAGCACTACACAGTGACAAACACACAGCCGTTGGCGCCGGCAGCTGCACGATTGTTTTAATTAGCAGCCAATGAGAGTCTGTCAGACTTTCATTGGCTGCTGTGCTCACTTCCGGAGCCGGGCTGGAGCTCACTCATGAGCTCCATCTTCCAGCTCCCGCAGTGGGTAATGTGGCGGGAGCAGAAGCCGGAGCGGGGATTCAGGTAAGTGATTTTATTTTTATTATGTGTGTGTCTACTGGGGGGTAGGGCTACTACTAGGGGCACTGCATAAGGGGGGAAACCTCCACTGGGGGAACAACAAGGGGGGACTACTACTAGGGGCACTACAAGGGGGCACTACTACTAGGGGCACTACAAGGGGGGGACTACTACTAGGGGCACTACAAGGGGGGGGACTACCACTGGGGGCACTGCATCAGGGGACCACTACTGGGGGCACTATATAAAGGGCAATACTGGGAGTACTGCATAGGAGGGAACCACCACTGGGGCCACTATTTAAAGGGCATTGCATAAGGGGTACCACTATTGCGGGCACTGCATGGGGAGGACTACTACTGGGGGCACTGCATAGGGGGAGTACTACTGGGGGCACTATATAAGGGGCTTACTACTGGGGGCACAAGGAGCACTGCACAGGGTTGGACCACTACTGGGGGCACTATATAAGGGGCACTGCATAGGGATACCACTACTGGGGGCACTGCATAGGGGTGACTACTACTGGGGGCACTATATAAAGGGCTTACTACTGGGGGCACAAGGGGCACTGCACAGGGGGGACCACTACTGGGGACACTGTAAAAATGGCACTGCATAGGGAGGATTACTACTGTGGGCACTACTGGAGTCCTGCATAAGGGGTACCTCTCCTGGGGCACAAGAAGCACTGTATAGGGGGGAACCACTACAGGGGACACTGCATAGGGGGGACTACTACTGGGGGCACTACTGGGGGACTGCATTAGGGGGACCACTCCTGGGGCACAAGGGGTACTGCACAGGGGGGACAATTACTGGGGGCACTGTATAAGGGGCACTACATAGGGGGGATCACTACTGGGGGACTGCATAAGGGTGACCACTACTGGGGCAATGTATAAGGGGCACTACTTGGGGCCTGCATAAGAGAGACCACTAGGTGCATATGGAATGGAAAGCACTGTTCCCAGAGGGACGAGAAAGGGGTGTCTGTCATGGTTATGGCTTTTCCATGATACCACGGCCCCTTAATTTGTTTGGGCATGCACAACAATATGCCTGGGGGCACCAAAAAATATATTCGCTTACCAAAAAATTTGGGCTAGGGCCGGCCCTGCCTTCACCTACCCGCTGCGGCATCCCCCATTGGCCAACTGGTGACACTGCAGCAACTGAGGAAATTTAAAAGAAAATTCCCCTGGCACCTCTGCAGGCTCCATCACCACTGTCACATGTGGGATGTAGCGGGCCACTCTTCCTTCACCCACCCGCTGTGGCGCCCCCCATTGGCCAACTGGTGACACTGCAGCAACTGAGGAACTGTAAAAAAAAATTCCCCTGGCATCTCTGCGGGCTCCATCGCCGCTGTCACATGCAGGATGTAGCGGGCCACTCTTCCTTCACCCACCCGCTGCGGCGCCCCCCGTTGGCCAACTGGTGACACTGCAGAAACTGAGGAAATGTTTTTCAAAATTCCCCTGGTATCTCTACAAGCTCCATCGCTGCTTTCACATGCGGGATGTAGTGGGCCACTCTTCCTTCACCAACCCACTGCAGAGCCCACCGGTGGCCAGCTGTTGACATTGCAGCAACTGAGGAAATTTAAATTCAGCTGGCATCTCTGCAGGCTCCATCGCTGCTGTCACATGCAGGATGTAGCAGGCCACTCTTCCTTCACCCACCCACTGCGGCACCCCCCAGTGGCCAACTGGTGACACTGTAGCAACTGAGGAAATTAAAAAAAAAATTCCGCTGGCATCTCTCCAGGCTCCATCACCGATGTCACATGTGGGATGTAGCGGGCCACTCTTCCTTCACCCACCCATTGTGTCACCCCCTGCTGGCCAACTGGTGATACTGCAGCAACTGAGGAAATTTTTAAAAAATTCAGCTGGCATCTCTGTGGGCTCCATCACCGCTGTCACATGCGGGATGTAGCGGGCCACTCTTCCTTCACCCACCCATTGCGGCACCCCCTGGTGGCCAACTGGTGACACTGCAGCAACTGAGAAAATTAAAAAAAAATTCTGCTGGCATCTCTGTGGGCTCTATTGCCGCTGTCACATGCGGGATGTAGTGTGTCGCAGCCCTGCCCTCATGGGGAACCAGGAAGGCTGGGGGTGAAAGGGAGGGATGCCCACCAGGATGTCAGCCCTGCTGCCTGGAAAGGAACCCCGGCTGCAGGGGGACCTCCTTGCCCTGAGGGGTGGGATAATCTGACTATTAAACACACATAGAGAGTCCACCCAGCCTGCCCACCAACTGAACCACCACTTCTCTCCACTGCAAGACTCACCAGGGCATCGCTCCACGTGCCAGCTGCAGGGGACCAGGCCAAGTTCTCCGGGATCGGCCAGGCAGTGTGAAGCAGACCTGCTCACATGGGGAACCAAGAGGGCTGGGGGTGAAAGGAAGGGATACTCACTGGGGATGCCAGACCACCTGCCTGGAAAGGGACCCTGGCTACAGGTGGACCTCCTTGCCCCAGGAGGTGGGATAATCTGACTATTAAACACCCCTGGGGAGTTCACCCAGCCTGCCCACCAACTGAACCACTTCTCCTTGCTGCAAGACTCACCTGGAAACCGCTCCACATGCCAGCTGCAGGGGACCCGGCAAAGTTCTCCGTGACCGGCTGGGCAGCGTGATGCAGCCCTGCCCGCATGGGGAGCCAGGAAGGCTGGGGGTGAAAGGGAGGGATGCCCACCAGGTATACGAGCCCACCTGCCTGGAAAAGGACCCCGGCTGCAGGTGGTCCGCCCTGCCCCAGGGGGGGTGAAATCCAACTATAAAGCCCCCCTGGGGAGTCCGCCCAGCCTCTCCAGCCAACTGAACCACCACTTCTCCCCACTGCCAGACTCACCTGGGCACCGCTCCATGTGCCAGCTGCAGGGGACTCAGCCAACTTCTCCGGGACCAGCCAGGCAGCATGATGCAGCCCTGCCCACATGGGGAACCAGGAAAGCTGGGGGTGAAAGGGAGGGATGCCCACCGGGGATGCCAGCCCACCTGCCTGGAAAGGGACTCCGGCTGCAGGTGGTCCTTCTTGCCCTGGGGTGGGAAAATCTGACTATTAAGCCCTCCTGGGTAGTCCACCCAGCCTCCCTGCCCAGCTGCCCAGCTGACTGAACCATCACTTCTCCACACTGCCAGACTCACCTGGGTGCTGCTCCGCATGCCAGCTGCAGGGGACTCGGCCAAGTTTTTTCGGGACCGGCCGG
Source organism: Taudactylus pleione (assembly GCA_031769625.1). Taxonomy (NCBI): domain Eukaryota; kingdom Metazoa; phylum Chordata; class Amphibia; order Anura; family Myobatrachidae; genus Taudactylus; species Taudactylus pleione. The sequence continues at coordinate 26,002,289 of JAUIMM010000092.1, read as the reverse complement.
GGTGCGGGACATAGGACTGCACGGTTTTAGGTTCTGTGACTGGGGGGTAACAGGGTCTGGGGAGCGCCATACTGGATGCCACCCACAATGGAAGTGTAGGTTGGATCTCACCATGCATTGCAAAGGAGAACTTTTATTCGCTTCAGCAGAACTGCAAAGTATGGAATTTGTCCCCATCGGAAGCTGACCAGGGCTCCTGCCAGACCCCTTCAACAACCCCTGAACCAGGCTCTGTGAGCAGGTTCTGGTTGTAAAAATACAGGCAAAAAAAACGTAGGAGTTCCCCGTATTTTCATCAACCAGCACCAGCCTCTGTGATCCTTCCTGGTTGTGGAAATATGGGGGACAAAATGAGTAGGCACCTCATGTATCATACACAAGAAGCACCAGGCTCTAACTAGCAGGGGTATAATGCCACAGCAAGTGGACACACTTGACGGGGTGCCCCTGCCAATTGATTCACAACCTCACTCTAGTCAGCCTAGGCTGGGGATTCCTTGGGAAGTTGGGACCCTCCCCACTATATTAAGGGGGTGAGTATATAGGCTAGTATTGGAATATAGGGAAAAAACAGCGTGGAGTTCCTCCTGTTCTCCAATAACCAGCACAGGGCTGAACCAGCACGTGGGATAATGACCTAGAAGTAAGACACACAGCTTGGGGCTCCCCTGCCATCACAATAACCAGCCCAAAACTGATTAGGCCAGGGCTGGAATTCTCGGAAAGTCGGGACGTTAAAAAATGTTTAACCAGAATTTGTTTCCATTAGTTTACCAATAGTACACACTACTGTACTGTATACTATTATTTCTCTATTTTTGGTCCTCCTTTGCAGGACTATATAAGATATTTAATTCATCTGGAGGCCTGATTTGGGAGCTTTGGCCATCCTGGCAGCACATTATAGGCATCTATCGCCCAAAGATCTCTCACAGTATCCTGGAAATGTGTCATTTGGCACCAGGCAAGATTTTGCTTTTGGGCTTTGTAAATCCTCCAGACATTCTGGGAACATCAGTGAAAATACTCTAAGTAATGGTTTATTATAAACAAGCAATTTCACAGCAATATATCTGTCATTTTACATCATGTACCCCTGATCCCTAAAATGGGGATATGCAGTATTCTAATTTCATTCTAATTTATGTAGTAAAGCTCAATTAGTAAACATCAAGCAGAATAAACTGATCTCTGCAAAGTAGTTCTCTTGCCATAAATAGTGCTTGCTTACAACGGTTAATGAGTCTGAAGCCATGTACATTACAGTATGTTCTCTAAGGGTCAACTGCAGCTGAAAATAGAAACAGTACATACGTAGCTTCCCAGAAACAATACTACACTCATTCAGTCATTATTGCTAAATGCATCATTTATTATCTGCAGTACTTGTGGCGGCAGGGAAGATATTACCTAAGGAAAGGGACAGCTGTTGTTTTCTATAAGACTGTGATTAATCAGGGATGACATAATAACTGATATTAATGTTGGCAGAGATTAGATTTAGTATAACAAAGGCATAGATTATATAGCATTTCTAGGTACAATTACTATTGGAACATACTGTACCTCATATGGGTGCAGGAAAAAACACCCGAATATTCAAGTCGCAAAGAACAAAAAGGGGTCTATGTACTGAGCCTTGGTTGGAGATAAAGTGGAAGGAAATAGAGTACCAGTCAACCAGCTCCTAACTGTAATTTTTAAAACACAGCCTGTGACATGGCAGTTAGGAGCTGATTGGTTTGTACTTTATCTAAGTTCACTTTATCTCCATCCAAGGCTTAGCAAATAGACCCCTAAGTGTCTGAATATGGTATAGGAGGTTTGGTCTTCATACAGAGTCAAAATATCTACATAGTGGTACATGCGGCCGCCTATGGCTGGTTGGACCTTAGGGGGCCCGTCTGCAGTCAGTATGTGTTGAACAAAATGTTTTGTTTGTTTTTCTGTCTGGTTCTGTCAGATGGATGGAGAGAAGGGGGGACGGCACAACTGATTGTCTTGCACATATACAACCAGTGTGGACAGTAGGTTCCTCATTGTCTTTATTAATGTCGAATTCCACTAGGGAATTATGGCCCTGATTCAGACCCACTCGCGAGCGGCTGTCCGCTCGCAAGTGGGTCGATGTTCTGCACTGAGCATGCGCACGACGGAGGGAGCTCCGTCGTGCGCATGCGCCAGACGCGACGAGCGAAGGAAAGTCCTTCGCTCGTTGTGTCTGATCAAAGGGGGCGTGCTGTCGATGTTGATTGACAGCACGCCCCCTTTGGTGGACGTGCCGGGGGCGTGCCTCCCTGACGGGGGCGTTCCCACGGGAACGCCTCCCGTCAGAAGCCGGCCCACTGACATCACTAGTGATGTCAGTGGGAGTGATTTTGGCTCTGATAGAGCCAAAATCACTCCGAGCTTGCGGTTGAAAACCTCAACCGCAGGCTCCGGCTCGCAGTTTCGATGGTCGCGATGGTCAAGACCATCGCGGCCATCAAACTGCACGCTGGTATAGGCTGTGGGTGATGACCCACAGCTATACGAGCGTCCAGGAGGACAGTCCATTTTTTAGGAGGGCGGCCCTCATTCAGAGCGTGCGCTCTGCTCAGAGCGTACGGCTCTGAATGAGGGGCTATGTTGGATTGGTGTTTTAGTGTGTTGAATCCTTGTGGGGTGTGTGTTAGCCAGGGATTGGTAATATTAATTAGTGTGAGTTCTTCTACTCTTATGAGGAAAGGTTCAATGTCCCAAGTGGAGGAGAATTTGGGTGTGATTGGTCTGGACAGGATTATTCCTCTTAAAAGAAGCAATAATATCCTATTGTCTGAAAACCCAGGAATTAAGAGCTGATCTATATGCTCTTATAATCGAGGAGGCCAACCCTGATTCGTTATTATTTGTTCTGAAATCTAATGCCTGATGCAGTATGGAAGAGTGAGATGATTTTGAATTGGAACACCATATATTGAATTCTGAGAGCGTGGCCTTATATCTGGCACATGTTCTAGGTCTAATAGAGGCATTAATTAGGGTTGTTATAGAAGGGACTAGGGATAGGTCTGTGAGTAACCTAGCAAAGGTGCCATCCACATAACTGGGCTAGCTAGTCTAGAAGGTCTATTGTCCCATGGAAACAGTCTTTGGGGAATCCTAGGGGTATCTTGGGCCCTATCCACAGAGGAGGTATGAGGGTAACCATGCTCTAGAGGGCTAGACTGGGTATAGCAAGATTATTCTGTGAACTTGGTCTGTTCTGATTTTGTGTAGTATTTTCCGGAGTAGTATCAGTGGAGGGAAAGCATATGGGAGAGCTAGACTGGACCACGGAAAGGACATCACATCCATCTTCCACGCTCAATTTGTCCAAATTCTGGACACAAACATGGGGGTTTGTGTGGTGGAAGGGATGGCAAATAGGTCTATGTCTGGCCTTCCAAAGGTCTGGACTATGTTCTGGAATATTTCTTTTTTTAGAACTACTATGTCTAAAGTTCAGTTTTGTCTGGAAAGGGCATCTCGCTTTTGTGGTCTGGTAGGTAGAAAGCTCTGATGATTACATTCCTCTACTGACCAGTGCAATCATTTTCCCAAATCCCTGAGGGTAAATCTGTGCTTCCTTAACAACTTGGAAACTGATAATTAGATTACTGACCATTTCTTCTCTGATACGCTGAGTGATAAAGAAGGGATATCTAGGGTAACTTGAAAGGGTATGTGTTGAGATGGAATTAATATTGATTTTGTGGATTGATAGTGAAGTCTAGATGTGTTAGTAGAGCCAATGTCATGTCCCTTTGTTATATTAGGGTAGTATGATCTGCATCCAGGTAAACAATAAACTGGACTCCCTTTTGCAGATGATGCACATATACTGCTCTAATAATTTGTGAATGTGTATGGGGCGATGGATAGGCCAAACACTAGCACTGTCCACTGGAATATTTGTCCTTTCCAGTGGAAGTGTACTAATCTTGAGTGATTTGGGGTTATAGAGATAGGAAATCACTCTTCCTGACATCAGTGGTTGCTTCAGATGCTTGCCTCCTTAGCCCACAAGCTGTTGATAGGTGGCAAGCCTCCTATAAAACAAAAATCTTGGAGGTGGGAGTGGGAGGAAGTAATCAGTTGGAAGAAGAGGCGGAATTTGTTTGTGGAGCAAAGTTGGTAGGCGTGAGTGAGAGAGGAGATAAGGTCAGAGATGTAAATAGAAGAGGATTGGGTAAGGGCTTTGTTGGTGAGTGTGAGGAGTTTGAATTGGGTTCTGAAGGGGAAGGGGAGTCAGTGTAGGACCTGTAGGAAAAGAGAGGCAGACACAGTGTGTTTGGAGAAGAAGATGAGCTGGCCAGCAGCATTGAAGACAGATTAGAGTGGAGAGAAGTGGGGGACACAGAAGTCAGATAAAAGCAACCAGTGAGTGAATGGGGGTCTTTGTTGCCTACTGAGAAAGGGTCTGATCCTAGAGATATTTCTGAGATGAGGGTTAAGTATCTGGCATAGTCAAGCCAGCGCTGAAAAGCAAAGAGAAGGGCCAGCACTTGGCATGCTGAGGAGCACAGCTGATCCCTGCAGGGAAGAGATGGCACAGAGGGTACCCCTCTGTGTCTGCCAAGGTTGGCAGAGGTTGTACTCATTACCACCCTAGACCAACAGGGTGTCAGGCATTAGGTCCGTGGCACCAGTGGCGTAAGTTCATCCCAGACGCCCGGAGGCAAGTTATGATTTGGTGACACCCTTAAAAAAAGGGAAAATAAATATGGTGCATATCTATCTATCTATCTATCTATCTATCTATCTATCTATCTATCCACATGCACAAAAAACACTAATATAGAATATGTGAATTTGTTTCTATTAAAGTAAATTTGCAGGATATCCCCCCAAAACACCCTTTTTTGGGGGCGTGGGACGAGGAGTTGTGGGTGAGTGGGGATGCCGTATGTGTCACACTGGCGTAAGAAGCTGCTGAGGGGCAGCAACACCAATGAGCGAAGACAGGCTATAGATAGACGGAAGCGGCAGCTGATGATCTGACACAGATCCCTCACTAGTATATGGTTATGGTAGCTTCTCAGGTGCCGGGAAGAGGTGCCATGTATTTACAGCCCTAAGTGGGGTGAATATATTGTGGGCAATGGAGAAGGTGCCCCTTCAGTGCTGGCGCCCGGCCTCCATTGTCTCCCATAGTTCTGCCCCTGCATGGCACATAGTCAGACATGCGCATGGTAGGGAGATGACACCCTTATAAGCTTGCCTAGAGCACCAAATTGGTCAGGGCTGGCCCTGGAGTGAAAGATTTGCAGGAGGAGAGTGTGGTAAATGTTGTCAAGGACAATGACCAGAGAGTAGTGGCCTTGGATCTGGCAGCAAGGAGGTAATTCCTGACTTTAGTGAGGGCAGTTTCTGTGGAATGGAGAGGACGAAGGCCAGACTGAAATGGGCCAAGCAGGGAGTAGGAGGAAAGAAAGGTGGTAAGGCGGTTGTAGACAATTGTGCCATATCTGCCTTTTGCATTCTGGACAAATAACCGTAGTGAAGTTCATACATATTCTAACATGTTTTTTCTCTGTTTATAAGTGGGGTTTATAATTGTTACCCTTGTATTCAGGAAGAATGTCTCTGTAATCCTTTAGAATAAAATAAATTACTATTATCCATCTTGATGTAATATGAACTGGAGGACCTTGAGACTAGCTGATGTCAAATGTTCCAGACAAATGTTTATTTTCTAAGATGATCTTGTTACTTTCAAATACATAACAAGTGCCTTGTCACTGGGATATAAAGTTATTATGATGCATCGTGCAAGTGTATAATTTAAACAAATTATTTAAAAGCACATAAACTGCTGCATTTTGTGACTGAAAAGACATGTTATGGACATAATTACTGAGTTTGATGTCTGCAAATTAAATATATTTATATTATTATATTTATATGATTTTTTTCTAATAATAAGATAATTTTGCTAACTTTTAGAAAATTAACTATTGGGTGGGAGTCATATCGCCTCCAAGTATGGAAACATTGTGGGTTTGCATAGGTTTTCAAATGAATAGAAACCAGCCATAAGTTGACACAAGTTGCCGTCCTGATTCTTATTTTTATGTGAAAGGTACTGGGCACTAGATATAATAGTTTGCTGAATATTGTATGTGACAAAAATAAATATTAAATAACAAAGGTGCCTCTAGTCAGTGCTATTTCTTTTGGCACAGTGTTAAAATATGGAAGAAGCAAAAAAAAAAAAGGCATGTATGTATCCCCCTAAGGCAGAGGTTTCCAAACACGGTCCTCAAGTCTCACCAACAGTTCAGGTTTTAGAGATATCCATGGCTGAGCACAGGTGGTTAAATCAAATTGACTGAGGTACTAATGAAGTCACCTGTGCTCAACCATGGATTTCTTTAAAACTTGTACTGTTGGGGAGCCTTGCCCTAAGATGTAACTAACGCTGCCAGACTAGGATGATAGCAGAAAAATCTGGAGGACAAATTGTTGCTACCTGCACTAGGCTTTGCCAGCCAAGGCTGGTGGAAATATAACAACGTATTCTAAGCAAGCAGAGTGAAGCCAGTGCATTTATTATCAGCAACTGGAATAACAGTTGCACCGTGGCGGCGGGGAGTAGGGGGAGGGAGGGGGGGGAATTGACACATGGTTTATAAAAAGTTTGTATTTTTTTTATTTTAGAGCCCGATGTACATCACTGCCAACTTCGCTCCAAATCTCAACTTTTACATCCAGCAATTTGGAGACCAAAATCTACAGCTATTTACTGTGGCATATTAGTAACCACAATTTTGTAGTCTATTACACTCTCCCTTTGGTGTTTTTTCCATCTCATTAACTTTCTACAAGAACCATAACTTCATCAGAGTATTAAAAGTCCTAGGTGATCAGGAGACTTTTTGCCTTTGAAATTTAAGGTTGGTACACACACGATATTGTTAACGATTTGGCCGATTCCGACGAATCGGAAGGACAAATCGTTAATATCGTGCCGTGTGTATGCACTACATGCTATATAGTATTTGAAATACAATTTTCCTTGCCAATATCACAGAAATTAATTTATAGAGAGATAATAAGTGAAGAAATACTGTAGTTAATATTAACTCCAGATTTTACGATATGAGGGGACTATACTATTCTTTGTTTAATGCACTTGAAGATATCTGTCCTTTTACTATATAATGTACAAGTGTTTAATATGTTTTTAAACAATTTCTTTCAAAACATATAATCTGGTGCTTTTTGAGACTACAGGTTGAGTCTCCCATATCCATATATTCCGAAATACGGAATATTCCGAAATACAGAGTTATTTTGGCATGACTGAGATAATGAAACCTTTGATTTTTGATGGTTCAATGTACACAAACTTTGTCTAAGGCACAAATTATTAAAAATATTGTATAAAATTACCTTCAGGCTGTGTGTATAGGTGTATATGAAACATAAATGGATTTCATTTCTGTACACAAACTTTGTTTGAGCCACAAAATTATTGAAAATATTGTATAAAATTACCTGCAGGCTGTGTGTATAAGGTGTATATATAACACATAAATGCATTCTGTATGTATATTTGGGTCCTATTCCCAAGATATTTCATTATGGTATGCAATTATTCCAAAATAAGGAATATTCCATTATCCAAAATACCCCTGGTCCCAAGCATTTTGGATATGGGAGACTCAACCTGTACGTGTATTTTTCCAATGTAGAAAAAACAATCACTTTTCCAAGTTACTTTCGGTAAATTATTTTGCAAAATGAAGTAAAATCACTGACATTTACCACAAAAGTTAATGGCTACTTCTCTCAAGCATAGAGATGCTAAATATTTGTATTTTGCCCCAGGTTACATACATTGGGAAAAAGAGGGAAATGGTTTGAAAATAATTGCATGCTTTAGATTCATTTTAATGATGTGTTATTAATACTTTTCCACAGCACTTTTGATGTGTTGTGCTTTTAGCAATACTGTTTATTATACTGGTAATATAATGTACTGGTAATATTGTACTGGTTAATATATTTATTTATTACCAGTTATTTATATAGCGCACACATATTCTGCAGCGCTTTACAGAGAATATTTGGCCATTCCCTGCCCCAGCGGAGCTTACACTCTATGGCCCTGATTCAGAGCCGGACGCTCTGACAGAGCGCTTGCTCTGAATCAGGGCCGTCCTTCATGATTTTTAGAGCGGCCCCCTGGCCGCTCGTATAGCTGTGGGTGACCACCCACAGCTATAGCGAGTGGCCAGGAAGATGGTCGCGATGGTCAAGACCATCGGGCTTGCGACGAGACCCTTGTGGTAGGGTCTCATTGCCGCAAGCCCTGAAAGCACTCCCACTGACATCACTTGTGATGTCAGTGGGGCTGGCCCCAGACGGTAGGCCTTCCCACGCCCCCGGCACGCCCACCAAAGGGGGCGTGCTGTCACTCAACATCGACAGCATGCCCCCTTTGGTACGAGACGGTTTGCCCGTCACTATCCGGGTCTCGCGCACACGCACGACAGAGCATGTGCATTGGGCCACCATCGACCCGCTTGCGAGCGCTCAGCGCTCACGAGCGGGTCTGAATCAGGCCCTATGGGGGTCATTCAGACCCGCTCGTGAGCGGCAGTACGCTCGCAAGCGGGTCGACGTTCCCCCACTGTGCATGCGCACGACGGAGGGAGCTCCATCGTGCGCATGCGCGAGACCCGGCGAGCGACGGGCTCTCCATCGCTCCGGGTCTCGCACCAAAGGGGGCGTGCTGTCGATGTTGATTGACAGCACGCCCCCTTTGGTGGGCGTGCCTGCCAGACGGAGGCGTTCCCATGGGAACGCCTACCGTCTCAAGCCGGCCCCACTGACATCACTAGTGATGTCAGTGGGAGTGATTTTGGCTCTGATAGAGCCCAAATCACTCCAGGGCTTGCGGCAGCGAGACCCTACCACAGGGTCTCCGTTGCAAGCCCGATGGTCGCGATGGTAAAGACCATCGCAACCATCATCATGGACGCTCGCTATAGCTGTGGGTGGTAACCCACAGCTATGCGAGCGTCCATGAGGACGCTCCAAAAAAAGGTAGGAGGGCCCTGATTCAGAGCGAGTGCTCTGGTCAGAGCGTTCAGCTCTGAATCAGGCCCTTTGTTCCTTATCACATGCTCACACACATACATACATTAATTAATTTGTGTTGGGAGCCAATTACTTAATTTGTGTTGGGAGCCATTTAACCTACCAGTATATTTTTGGAGTGTGGGAGGAAACCGGAGTACCTGGAGGAAACCCACACAAGCACAGGGAGAATATACAAACTCCGCACAGATAGGGCCGTAGTGGGAATCGAACCCACAACCTCAGTGCTGTGATGCGGTAATGCTAAGCATTACACTGTCTGTGCTGCCCACATATATCAAAAAAAGGTGGTTGAACCGCTTTGTAAAATGTTATAATGCAATGGTTGGAATGAGCCTATATGAAGCCATTTATCCAATTTTGAATGTGATTTTCAGGCATTAGAAGTTGAAAATCACATCAACTGTAGATACATGTGAATATATTTATTTTCACCATCATGGTATATAACATCTACATTTTATAAAAATACATCCTGGACGGGAGTGGCCTATCCAGTATATTAGGCAGACTTATGTTCCACGGCTCCCATGTCACGTCACTGGGGATAGGTTGATTTGGATTATTACCCCTAGGGCTAGCTATAGGTGCCATAGAGTGACCGGAGCTAGATGGCCTGATTATGCTTTTCCTCATGCTGACCAGTGCTATAGGCAGAAACTATTATGCAGCAGGATGCTGGTAGCCTGGAAGAACCATGTAACTGGAGTTGCTAGAGACTGGTTTGTCCGAGCAAATCGTGTGATACTGTCCAAGATGGCAGCACCCATGATGCAGAACAGCAGGAACTGCACGTTTACAGATGAGTGATCCCTGGTCTCAGGGATGCAACAGGTGACCAGCGGGGACACAGGTGGCAGTAAAGTGATACAGCAAGACCAAGGGGTCTATTTACTAAGCAGTGTTAGGAGACAAAGTGAAATGAGATAAGTTACTAGCCAATCAGCTCCTACTGTTACTGCCATGTCACAGGCTGTGTTTGAAAAATGACAGTACGGAGCTGATTGGCTGGTAACTTATCTCCTTTCACTTTGTCTCCTAACACTGCTTAGCAAATAGACCCCCAAGTAGTGGGGACCCAGACCCCAATGTGTGGCATCCCATTACTGTGCTGTCGTTGATCCAGCGGCTGTCAGCATACCTGTACCAGCTGCGAATCTCTACTATCCTGCCGGATGGCTGATGTTTTGAACAATGGGCTTTAATGCTCCTATATTCTTGACATGGTTGTATGTTCTAATTTATGCCATGTGATGCCTGTCTGGCTATACTTATCTCTACTGATTTGTCACTGTATTTGTTTTTTGTTTTTCTTCACATCATATTTATTGGATTTTTCATTTTTCAAAAAATATACATTTAACAACAATTGGTTAAAATTTTAGAATGCAATTCTTTAACAAAGTATAATTAGCCATATAAAATATCTCAGTTGAATTAAATGCACTGAATACATGAACACTCTCAATCTTGTTAATCGTACCAAGATAAAGACTAATCTTAATGTACCAATATTTAGAATTATATAAAGAAAAGAAAAGAAAAAGTAAGCAATAACAGAACATAATGAAATAGTATTAATTAAAGAAAATAATATAATATAACTTAAATTAAGTAAAATAATAACATAATAATAAATGATAAAAAAAAACGGACACATACATACATCTGTCATATAAATTTAGCTAGCAAAGTAATTAAGCATAAACAGTTGAACGGAGATTAAATACCTCCGTGTGGTGTTACCATGTAAAAAACATGTTATGTAGCTTCTATGCAATTTTTATACATATACCATTCTGTCGATTCAAAAACTGTAAATATTTGTTTTTGTGTTTCTGAAGGTAAGTTGTCAATATATGGTTCCCATTTACTATAAAATATTTTCACTCCCTTCTCTATCTCCGGAATAGCTGACTGCCTATCATTATACAATACTTTCAGTAATAATTGAGTTACTTCTGTTAGTTTAGGTGATTTATGCGAGATCCAAGATCTCAGTATTATCTTTTTTGCGACTGTTACTAAAATAGTCAAAAAAGGTTTTAAATTTCTTTTCCCCTCCGCTTCTAAGTTCCAAGACAAAAAAATTTGCACCAAGAAACACTAAAGGATCTAGCCTAAAATGTGTTAAAACATTATTATTTATAAAAGTAAGCATTTTATTCCAGAAACGTTGAATATATCGACAATACCAGAAGTTATGAACAAATGTAGCTTTTTCCCTTCTGCATTTCGGACAAATACCTGTTTCTGATGATATATAGCGACTCCTTTGATGCTGGGAGATGTATGCCTTATGAACCGTTTTTACATGTATCTCTTGGAGTTCGGAGGATTGTAAAGTACTCAATACATCGTCATAATGATCGATTAATATATCAACCTGGAGAAAGGACGGTATATCTTTTTGCCAAGCGTTAATAGTATTTTTCCATAAAATATTTCTATTAGGACGTATCAGATCTGTATACAAATATCTAAGTTTGTATTTAGTTTGCTTGACAAATGATAGTAGAGACATTAAAGGATCCGTTTTGTCAGGAGATAACATAGCCATTGGGATCGATGCAATAAAATGTTTCATTTGAAGATAGGGATAAAAAAATTGTTTAGTGATACCGTATCGATCTTGTAACAATTGAAATGATAATAGTCCTCCCCCTGGATCAAATACATCAGCAGTAATTTGAATACCTTTTTTAATTAAGCACAAGTATACTGCATTTTCCAGTCCCGGAGTGAACAAGGGGTTACCCACAAATGGTATCATGTTGGAATGTCTAGGATTCCTTCCTAATTTCTTATTTATGGCATTATGGCATTATACGTATCTCTAAACATTATATTACTAAATAGGTGAGGTGGTACTTGAGCTATCGGGGTATGTAATAAAGCACTAGGTGAGAAAGGGGTCAAGAGAGCAGCGTCTAAGGCCAAAATCGTAAAATCATTTTTATTTAACAACCAGTCTATTATATATCTGAAAAGTATTGAATGAGAATATTGTAATAGGTCTGGTAATCCTAGTCCCCCTTCCGTACGTGAAGATTGTAATTTTGCACGGGCAATTCTAGATTTCCCTCCTTTCCAAATATATTTCTGAAAAGCAATATTTAGTAATTTTATATCCGAGTTAGATAATTTAACTGGAATCATCTGCATTATATATAAGAGTTTAGGAAATAATATAGCCTTGATCACTGTTATTCGTCCCAAAAGTGAAAGGGGTAATAAACGCCAACTATCCAATTTTTTTATAATATTTTTTATAATTGGGGTATAGTTAAGTTTATACAATGACACTATACATGAGGGAATATAGACACCCAAGTATTTAAATTGTGTGGTAACTATTTTCATACTTTGTAATGGTCCAGAATCAGGTAAAATGAATGAGTCAGTATTCAAGGGTATAATTTCACTCTTATCAATATTAATTTTATAACCAGAAAACTTTCCAAATTGTTCTATTATTTCAAAAACTACTGGAATAGCATGTTGGGGATATGACAAAAAAAAGTAACATGTCATCTGCGAATAACGCTACCCTTAAATCTATACCTTGTATTACAATACCTTGAAACAAAGGTGATAGACGTAAAGACAAAGCCAGAGGTTCTATTGCAATTGCAAAGGAGATAAGGGACACCCTTGTCTTGTCCCTCAATATATGAAAAGTGGATCTGATAAAAACCCATTACATAGAACTTGAGATGTGGAACTAGAATATAAAATGTAAAAAAAATCTACAAATTTTGGTGGGAAACCGAATCTACTTAATGTGTCAAATAAATGTGTCCAGTGAATCATATCAAACGCTTTTTCAGCGTCTAGAGTCAGTATGGCCTTTGGTATATTAGTTGTAGAAATTTTACTGTGATGCAATACTGACAATACTTTACGAATATTTACAACCAAATTTCGTCCAATTATAAATCCTGTCTGATCGCAATGTATTATAGAAGGAAGTATATATTTCAGGCGTTCTGCCAATATTTTTGTTAGTAACTTGTATTCGATATTTAATAAAGATATAGGCCTATAAGAGCCAGGGTCTGATAAATCCCTCCCCACTTTTGGAATTACATTTATCACCGCCGAATTAAAATAAAGAGGCATATTTCCCAAATTCAGAATTTTGTTAAATACTTCAGTCAGTATAGGTGTGATTTTAGGTGACATAACCTTGTAGAATTCTGCCGTTAGTCCATCTGGGCCGGGAGCTTTACCTGTTTTCAATCCAGATATCACCCTTGAGACCTCTAGTTCCTCAATCTGCGATACCAAGACATCACTTTGTTCCTCAGAAATATTTGGCAAATGTAGGTTTCTCCAAAAATGTAAAGACTCAGAGGCATCAGAAGACAGCTCTGAATAAAGATTTGAATAAAAGCTCTTCATTGTTAGTGCTATTTGTGCATTGGAGGTAGTCAGTTTGCCATTAGATAAGCGTAGTGGGTGAACCATCATCCTTGGCCTCTGTCCTCTTAATAAATTTGTTAATAAACAACTAGATTTGTTCCCAAATTTATAGAATCTGTGTTCTTTTCTAAAGGAATAATTAGATTCCATCTTAATGAATAAACTATCAAAATGGATTTTAGACTCTAAATATTTAGTTTAAGCATATGATGTAGGAGAGGTTTTATAAGTTTGGAAAGCATTTGTTAAAATTTGTTGTGCCTTAAGGTAATCCTCAGCCAATGTTTTTTTTATCGCTGACGTATATGAGATTATATTACCCTGTATAACAGCCTTAGAGGCCAGCCAGAACAATATTGGAGCATCAGAACACGATTCTGAATTATTTAATCTATACTCTTCCCATGCTGATTCCACTTTATTACGAAATTTGATGGACTGAGACAGGAAAGAAGGAAATCTCCACGACCCATAAGAACTTTTTTCCCCTATTAGTTCTAGGTCTAACCAAATCAGAGCATGGTCCGACAAACAAATGGGTTCTATTTCTACGTGTGAAATCTTCGGCAATAAGGACGAGGATGCAAACATGTAGTCGATCCTAGACATAGTACCATAAGCAGCCGACAAACAAGAAAATTCACGATCTGTGGAATGAAACACCCTCCAAGTATCCAGTAATTGTAATTGTTTCATAAACATAGGAATACCTAGTTTTGGAGTACTACTTCTACCTAACTTCGGAAATTGTTTATCTAGTTGGATCGAGGATACTAAATTGAAATCTCCACCAACAATCATAGGGATATTTGTATAAGGACTAAGATCAGCTATCAATTTTTGAAAAAATGATTTGGAATATACGTTTGGGGCGTAGACATTACAAAAAATAAATCTTTGTTTTTCTATCAGAATATCACATAAAACAAATCTCCCCTCACGATCAATCTTAGTAGATCTCAATTCTATCTGTAAGTGTTGTTTGGCAAGTATTACTACTCCTCTGGCCTTTGATGAGTAAGGGGCTGAAGCAATAACTTTTCATTTTAATATGTTTAACTTGAGAATCTCACTAGGGATCAAATGCGTCTCCTGTAGGAATATAACATCCAGATGTAACTTATTTAAATACAATAGAATTTTCTTACGTTTTTGTGGTGAATTAAATCCACCGATATTCCAGGATCCTATTTTCAAATTAACCATTTTCAATAATAAAAAATCTTTTAACCATATGCCACTCGAGAATAAATGCAAGCATGTATATGTCAATCCGTAAATAAATCCGTAAATAAATAACAAACACCACATTAATGAAATAAAAAAAGAAATGAAAGAAAAAAGGAAAAAACAATCATCTAAAACATAATCTGAAGAAAAACAAACAAAAAGATGAAAAAGAAATAAAAACAAGCAGGAATATATACTGGATATACACATTGACAGCATCTGATACATATATACCAGTGGAATCAACCACTCAAACATTTTGCTATCATGAATACGTCCCCATAATAGAGACTTTTTTATTTTTTCCTTAACTCCTAACCAACACCGTCTTTATCACATTGTTACTAAAGAGACCGCCATGACAAACATGAAATATGTTTTGCAATATATAATATATTGAGGAATAAGACATATCCCAGAATTCTCCATCAGTACTCTAATCTGATGAGATAGTTATCATCTTAGGTAATATGTGTCTAGAACGTGCCACACAATTCACCAGCAAGTATAACTACAAATTTCCCTGAACTTTGATGTACATAAACTTTACCAATAGTGATAATTTAGATATGCACACAAGGGAAAAGGTGAGAGTATTCCCTCATAAACATAATTCAAGTAGATACTGACGAAAGAGAGGGTCTGCGATTATCTTCTAATTCCTTCAAGTACTCCTCGGCATCAGCAACTGTGAGGAAGTCAGTAAACGATGTGCCCTCATACAAACGGAGACGTGCAGGGTATAATAGCGCAAAGTTTTTGCTTTGCTGAACAAGACGCGCACATAATGGGGAGAATTCTCTTCTAGCTTTGGATAGTTCAGCAGAATAATCCTGAAAGATGAAAAGTTTGTTTCCTTTCCAAACTAAATTACGTATTTTACATGATGCAATCCAGAGTGTCTCCTTATGTAGGTAATTCAGGCATCTAAATAGTACCACTCTAGGCCTGGATCCGTCAGAGTTACGCTGAGGTCCCACACAATGAACTCGTTCTATTATAATGTCAGCACATTTATCTTGCACTGTAAGCAAGGCAGGTAATGTCTTGCGAACAAAGGGCCTGATTCAGAGCCGTTCGCTATTTGCGCTCGCTCGTTCAAAAACAAGGGGTGGCTATTCAAATGATCAGTTCGCAAATTGCAGTCTGTTCCCACCTCTAAGTTTGAATGAGCGAGCAAAACTTACGCTCGTTTATTTGTTAAAAACGCCCCCTGGCCGCACGCACCATACGTCATGTCCGCTATTTATTAGATTAATCAAGTACATCGACCAGCGTATGAACTGCTCGCTATTCTTGTGGTTGGTTTTTGCTACCACAATTTTGCGAGCAGTTCTGGCTAGAAAATAACCCAGTGACGTGATCAATGATGCTGCTGTATTAATTATGCACACCCATAAAACGCCCGTTTTGACCTTTAAGCACGCCTGCGTTCGGATCTCCACTCCCCATTTTCAAGCACCTTCCCCTGTTACCACCCACATACGCCTCATTCTGTCACTCAAAATAGCAGGCATTCGCTATATTGCGAGCACATGAATTTCGGCCGCACTGACTGGTTCGCGCATGCGTATAACGATCCGTACGCATGCGCAGATGTGCGAACATCGCTCGGAACGAGCGTACTGCCGCTAGCGAGTGGCTCTGAATGAGGGCCAAAGGGCCTGATTCAGAGCCGTTCGCTATTTGCGCTCGCTCGTTCAAAAACAAGGGGTGGCTATTCAAATGATCAGTTCGCAAATTGCAGTCTGTTCCCACCTCTAAGTTTGAATGAGCGAGCAAAACATACGCTCGTTTATTTGTTAAAAACGCCCCCTGGCCGCACGCACCATACGTCATGTCCGCTATTTATTAGATTAATCGAGTACATCGACCAGCATATGAACTGCTCGCTATTCTTGTGGTTGGTTTTTGCTACCACAATTTTGCGAGCAGTTCTGGCTAGAAAATAACCCAGAGACGTGGTCAATGATGCTGCTGTATTAATTATGCACACCCATAAAACGCCCGTTTTGACCTTTAAGCACGCCTGCGTTCGGATCTCCACTCCCCATTTTCAAGCACCTTCCCCTGTTACCACCCACATACGCCTCATTCTGTCACTCAAAATAGCAGGCATTCGCTATATTGCGAGCACATGAATTTCGGCCGCACTGACTGGTTCGCGCATGCGTATAACGATCCGTACGCATGCGCAGATGTGCGAACATCGCTCGGAACGAGCGTACTGCCGCTAGCGAGTGGCTCTGAATGAGGGCCAAAATCCGCCAGCTCAGCTCCTTTTATCGATTCAGGTACACCGACCACTCGGAGATTATTGCGGGGTGATCTATTCTCTAAATCATCCACCCTATTCCACAGTTGATTATGTGTTTTTGTGACTTTAGCCATTGATTGCTTCATCTCTTGTACATCATGAAACATTTCCCCCACATGCTGCTCCGCCTGCAAAACCCTGCCTGATATCTGGGATATATGATGTTTAATATCCTGTCTGGGCTTGCAATAATGGATTGATGGCTTCTCTCACTGCCTGAACCAAGTCCCCATAGGTAACCGGAGTGTCTGCTGCAGGTAATAATAAGTGCTCACCCTTATCTCCAGAAGTCAAGGAGGAGGTGGAAGATTCAGAAGTCTCCTCTGTAAACTGCGCAAGAGAAGAATCTCCTTGCTCTGTACTCGCAGCGGTGGACGGCGCCATCTTGTTTTCTGTGCGGCGCCTCTCCTGTCTTTGCCTCTGCTGTTTACTCGGCATGAGAGGGAGAAAGTATTTCTCCATGCAGCGCCCAGCTCTCTACGTGTGCAGGTTTTTTCACTGCGGTCCGTTGTAGAGGCTAAAATGGCCGTGTAAAAGGTGTGTTGGACGGGTGGTAATGGAGCTGTCTCTACAAGCTGCTTTCCATGCGGCAGCCGGAACCGGAAGTCCCACTGTATTAGTTATATTATGTTACTATTTGCTGTTGCTATGCTTAGCACTCTCTCTCCCCCTTTTTTGTTATTACTGCAATCTCCAGAAGCTCCTAATGTCCCCAAAGACAGTGAAATGGTGCCTTTCTGTGTCATGCATCTATTTGGCACCCATACAAAATGCATTAGTATTAGCATAATGAGTGACTTAGAAATGCTGTGCTTAGGACGTGTCTGGGGTAAGACAGGATCCATTCTTTAATATTATTTTAATATATGTTTCAGATATATTTTGAAATATATATTTTTTCCATGGCTAAGTCAAACATATTAGCCATACATTTTGTACATGTTAGGATTCAGTCAAATATGAAATTAATTAATAACATATTACCCAACCAAGTCCAGGCAATTAGAATTGTGTAGTTTATTCATCCAGATTATTAGTTCGAAGAATAAACCAACCAATATTAGACATGTGCACAGAATTGAAACTTGTGTAAGAGGGGGGTGTCGGGGTGCACAATGCTGCTGTGTAGGTGTGGTCATGGCACTTACCTCCCACACTCCAAGACTCTCACCTTCAGGCTGCCGATGGTGCTCCTACCACCGGTCCTGGAATTCAGGGCGGATGTGGCCAGTGACGGATCTACCCTGTAAGGGAAGTTGGACACACTGAGGGGGTCATTCAGACCCGGTCATTAGCGCCGATGCGCTCGGACCGGGTCGATGGCCCCCCACAGAGCATGCGCACGACTGCGCCGTCGTGAGCATGCGTGAGACCCGCTACAACCGACAGCGTCGGTCGTAGCGGGTCTCGATCCAAAGGGGGCGAGCTGTCAATGTTGATTGACAGCTCGCCCCGTTTGGAAGGCGGGCCGGGGGGGTAGCAGCCCAAACGGAGGCGTTCCCATGGGAACGCCTACCGTTTGGGGGAGGCCCCACTGACATCACTAGTGATGTCAGTGGAGAGCTTCCGGCTCAGACAGAGCCAGAAGCTCTCCGGGGCTTACGACAAGGGAGACCCTACCCTAGGGTCTCATCGTAAGCCCCGATGGTCGCGATGGTCTCTGACCATCGCGACCATCACCGGAGCGGTCGCAACAGAGGTGGGCGGTCAGGATGCAAGCGGCCGCCCAGTTTCTGAGCGACCGCTTGCATCCTCCGACCGCCTCTGAATGAGGCCCAGAGTCTCTAGAAAGGAACAGGACGCCATGAGAATGGATCAGTGGATGGTCATCATTGGCACTTTTGGCCTCAGACTGATTACACCTACGTGCCGAGCACAAGAATGCAACCCGAATGAAAACGCCCAAAAGGGAAAACACACAATACAAATAGCACACCAAATGTATTCTTGTTCTTTTGATGGTGAGATGGTCCTGGGGTCGGCTCCTGCAAGTAAACACAGTGGACAACAGCCTACATCCGATGCTGCAACACTCTCTTGGCCTATGGTGTGTCTCCCACAACAACCTGACTGCTTGTTCCCGTATCAGGGCCCTACCTCTTGCTGAACCGGTGAAGAACAACTAGCACAGGCTGGGTGTAGTACAGTCCCTAACAGATGTCCCTACTAGCTCCCACACTACAAATGCAAAATCAGTTATTAGGCAACACAGTAACCACAATACTCTAGCCATCAGTGATTACCTGAGAAGGTCCCCTTACCAACCGCCTACCTTTGATTGGATCTGGACTGCAAGGGAAAGGGCTCTAGCAAGCTGCCGGGGCCGTGGACAGGGCTGGATGTGACCTACCATCCGCTTACCCGGGTTGGATGAGCTACCCCCGGGGCTTACACTACTCTGGCCTAACGCCTACCTAACAAGAGATACAATACACATGGCCTAGCGCCGACCTATACACAGCCCACGACCTAGTGCTGAACAATGATAATGCCCACGGCCTACCTATACACAGCCTGCGGCCTAGTGCTGAATGTGGGGTGGGAATGAATGGGGCCTAGCGCCCTCTGCTGTGCAGGCCTATAGCCTGCCTAACCAATATGGTGTGGATGGGGCCTAGCACCCACTGGCTCCTGGCCTGCCTAAAGTGGGGGTGGTGGAAGGTGCCTAGCATCTCTGTGGCTCAGGTCTCTAGCCTGCATAGAGTGTGGGTGCTGGATGGGGCCTCGGCCTAGCGCCGAATGGTGGTGGTAGTGGGGGGTTGTTGGAGACACAAAGAGGAGAAAAAAAGGTCTCACTGAGGGCTTACCTGGTCAACCGACCGCTCCTGTGGTCTCCTTCTGTTGTCCCATGGTCCATCCACGGCATGGGCCTTGTCCAGCAGTGATCCCAACACTAACCCTGTCCGAGCCGCACAGGATGGCTTAAATAAGCCACAACACAGCCTTCTGGGTTTGATGAGTTTGATGACCCATTGATGGCGCACCTGGTGACACGGTGACGCCGAGGTGACGCCGGTGTGTTCAGGGGAGGAGGGGCTCCCTTGCCCGGACCTCCCACAAATGTACTACTATTTACCTCGTTAATTACTGGGACCTTTCATCCACTCAAAGTTAAAAAGTGTACATTTGAGAGAATCACAAAATTCATGCTGCAATTGTTATTGGGAGACTTTCAGCTGTTTTTTTTTCATTCTCCCCCTGCAGTATGATTCCCTGCCACCAGGTGTCGCCAGTCCTCTGGTCATGTGAGCTGCACTACTGGTCCTTACCAGAACTGCTGCTTATGGACTTTACTGTTTCATGTTTGGTTTATTCATCTACTTGTTTTGCTGTCTGCTAGAACTTTGGATTCCAGTCTGTTTTGTTCCTGCAAGCTCCTGTTTCTGCTAAGCTAAGGAACGTCTGCATTTAATCACGTGTTCTGTGCCCGCTAAGCAAAAGAACTTCTGCCATTAATCAGGTTACCATTCTGCTGTGTGTTTCTGGATGCTGAATGAGGTGAAGGAGATAGAATGAATTGTCTGATGTGGTGCACAAATAAACAACACATAAAATATAACTTATTTCTCATTTTTAATATCTAAATTATATATTATAAAACCAGTGAAAAAAATATATAGGAAAGTATGTGAAGTTAGAAAATGTGATTAAAATATCCGCAAGTAAACCTGTTTCTATGTATATTCCCTGTACGGCATTGGGAACACTTTGTGGCATTTTAAAAATAAGAGATGATATTATTTTGGGGTACTTTGCCCTGATAAAGTGTTACAGACTTTTGAATATGCACTGTCCTGTTCTATGCTTACATTGGGCCTAGTCTGACACAGATGCAAGATGTCTTAAATGCTAAAAACAATTGTAATTTTTAGTAATAAATACACTGCACCAATACAGCAGCAGGTTTTCCCTTAATTTAGTCACACCTACCACCTGATCTGATTTTTCCCTGTGTGACTAACCCCCAAGGTCTGCATATTTGGAACTTCATTGGAGGAGACTCCATTTAAACTAATTTCTAAATACACCTTCAAGTTATTATTTCTTGTGCAAGTAATTGTTGCTCGCATTTGGATGGCATCTGATGCTCCTAAACGCATTGGTTTGGATAGCCCTTGCTAATATAACCATGACTTATAAGCATTTTATATAAGCAGGGAGGCAATTAGCATATACCATCTAATCTGGTCCCCATGTCTGGAGGGATTGTGAGACGGGTCTTTCGCCAGTGTCTAGCAGTCATACTGGGTTGGTCAATTTTCCAGCTCTGTGGAGTATTATATATTATGTACATATTATGCTATATTTGCATCTATTCTTTAACTATCTATAGATAATTTATTTCTGCATAGATACTGTTTTTGACACAGCATGCTACTTTTAATGGTATATAACTCAGTCCCTTTTTAGCTGATTAAAGGTTGTTTGTTCTGGTTATATTGTTTGTTGAAAACTTAAATTCCCCTGTGATAACCATGCTCTAACAGGACTGTATATGGCAGACTCTTTGAAATTCACATACTGAAATGTTGTAAGGATATTGTTTAAGGATATTTTGATGACTTAATGGCGTGTCCTTCAAGCTATACTGCTATCCTGAGCCGTATTTGGAAGACTGAGTAGTCACTATCTTGACAGAATCTGCCAAATGTAGATTTTTTAGGAAAAATAAGGGGTTATGTTCCAGCACCAAATCTCACCTAAAACAGCATTAGTTACTCTTATGGGTTATTGAGTTTTTCAATGATTATTTAAAATCTCCTTATGGAGATTCAGAATTTGATCCCAACGTATATACTGTATATAGGAGTACGACTGATGACGCCAAGTTTATAGTATGAAGCAAGGAAAGAAAAAGAGGTGCACAAACCCTTTTGAAAAAGTCACTTTTCTTTTTTTAATTCATACAGTTTTATTTCAGAGGGGTGTGTTCACACCCATTATTCTTTTAAAACATAACCTTTGTTATTAATAAATAAAATATTCAAATAACATTAAAGCGATTGAAGCAAAGTATTAAAAAATAAAGAGTGAAATTAAATTAAATAAGTTGTCTGCCTGTGACACTTTATTACTTATTTATCCAATAGATAAATATCTATTAAATGTTTATAGATGTAAGTGGATATGTAGTCACTTTAAATATAATACATTGTTGAATTATTGGGCTTCTTAGTATACAAATGATAGGTTTAGCAAGTTTACTTGCAATATGAATATTTTTTATCCTGTGAATAGATCTAGCTGCCTAAGTTAATTTAAGAATACTGCTGGTTTCTGGCATTTGCTTTGGACCAGTCCTCTGGTTGCCTCATTCTGGTCTTGGGTTGTAAATTGTCTATGTGAAACTGGGATACGGTTTCCCGTTTTTGACCCTTATATTTGCCTCTTTGGTCTCGGCTTGGCTGATTTTTTTTACTTTTATTTAGTTATGTTAATAATCTCCTGGTTTTAGCACAGGTTTCTATTGCCTGGACTTGGATGGCTCCATACTCCCCTCCCCCCATTCATTCTTGGGTGGCACTGGTCAAGGTTTCCATCTTTCATGAACACTTTATATATCTCAAAAGAAATTGCCCTCTTAAATTTGAGAGTAGGTTCTCTGGCAATCAACTATGTATGCTCTTGAGACTACCTCTCCTGACCAATAATCTTCAGTTTAGTGAGTGTCCCCACAGCCTCTATCTATGTATCCCGTTTGTGATATCCTACCTATGATTCAATGCTCAGTATATAATACCGCCGGCCGCATGGGGTGCCTAACCCTAAGTCCCCTCCCGGGAGTCCTAAGACCTAACCCTCCCCCTCTCCCCCCCGCGGCTGTCCGCGGGATTTCAACGCCTGTCATTTGTACCATGCCGGGATTAGACAGTCGGAAAGCTGGCGGTCGGCATTTCGACCGTCGGCTTCCTGACTGCATCCCGTGCTCACGTGAACAGGACTCCTTTACCACTTTGCCTTGGTGTACAAAGCACAAAATACAAGTACAACAATACAAAATCACATACTACATGCTTCAGTACATTGGGCCTAATTCAGAGATGTACGCGATGCCAAAATTTACACAGTTGAGTGATTATCTGTAAACTGTACATGCATCTAAGTCGCACTGCGCATGAGGCAAGGTACATTACTGTAGTCGTACACAGTGACTTGTTACTAGCAGTGTGAGTGACAGTCGGGGAGCATTTGTGGGAGGTAGCAGGGAGTGGCAGCAAATAACACAGGCTTGTTGAGACCATTTTCAGGATGTGTCACAACCTGCGTCTGCGATACCGTACACAATAAAAATGTCTCTGGCGTTACAGTTCCTGCGGCCATTCTCAGAACTGCGATAATTGACTGATCTGTGACCGATGCTATGTCTTTGCACGCAAATTTGCAAAGCCGCAGGTGTACGTCTCAATAAAAGTCCCGGCCTCTGTGACATATGCATATTTGTGCACAGCAGCTGCGTACGGGATCACAGTGGCGATGGCATTAGCGTACATCTCTCAATCAGACCCATTATACAGATCAAGGGCCTGATTCAGCAAGGAACGCAGTTGCTAGTAAGCATTCAATAGGCCGATTGTTGCGTACTGCGCATGCATCGCAGTGCCCGTCTGCGAACTAGCCATTACGATCGGGCTACACAGACCCATCACAGAGTTAGCGTTTCCACTGGCCTGTTTTAGCGGGGCGCGGTGCCCTGCCCTTCTTCTGGAGGGCAAAAAGCACCATGCCCTCACAGCCTGCGGGTGCCGATTTCACCCGTGGGTGGGGAAATGTGTGGTGACCCGGTCCCCGCCGGTGAACAGATGCCGGGCGCATGCGCCCAGCATCTATTCTCCCTGTCAGTAGCACTTGGGGGCTGCCCGGCGTGTCCGTAAGTGCTGGGCACACCTCCAAGAGTGACAAAAAGGGTGACGCGTCTTATAGACACACCCCCTTTTCAATGGCTACGCCTTTTCGGATGCGCGGAAGTGCCTTCTCTAGCTCCGGCGCCCTGCCTGCCGCCGGGGATAGAGTGAACACTAGAGTGATTGTCAGGAAGTGCAGTGTGTGGTTGGTAATGGGGGGGGGGGGGGGTGTGGTTGGCTGAACGCAGACGTACCAGTGCGATGCCCTACGAAGCCTGTGGCCTCATAGCCTGCGCTGGTTAGCAATTCCTCAGTAAGGTTTGACCTTGTGCAAGTGTGCGTGAAGCTGCGATGGTGCTCGAATGTACCGATGATTTTGCAGTCTTGCTAAACATTACGGATGTGTGTAAGGTAAGGTGGGCGTCCTTATGTTATGCTGAGATTGCATTGTGATCACAATGGATTAGCATACTTTGTAATGAGACTGCGTGCATAATCGCTATTGCATTCGCATCTGCGTTCCTTGCTAAATTAGGCCCCAAGTACTCAGAAACAGCACAGAGAATCTTAGCCCAAGTGTGGACTGTGCCATTAGTTTTAACCTCAATTTTGTGTGTAACCATCAGAACTACATGCAAAATGTGATGTGAATAATTTAGAATAACGTGGACCACATTCATAAGACTGCAAGAAATAGGAAAAGAATGTCAGATGCTTTTATTAGCTCCGGATACATTGGAGAACTTGTTGAAACGTGCACTTTGTAAGCTTCTGCTCACACTTGGTTTCTCACTTCTCCAAAATGCAATTTAGTCAGACACAACAGCCTGCAATAGTGGCTACTAAGAACCTGCAAGTTATGCAACAAAGTCTACTCTGATAATTACAACATGTTATTCAGCAATATGGACACAACGGCCAGTTAGTTTAAAATTACATTGTTTATTTTTAACAGGGTAAACTAAAAATATATCTATATATTTCAAATGCATTTTATATCAGCCAGTTATAAAATAAATATGTAAAAGGAACATGGTTTACAACAACATAAAGTAAGTGCTGCACTGTATGTCTGACAGGTTATATGTAATAAGTTAATACATCATCAATACTGCTACAATCCATGCTTACTTTCAGTCTATAGAATGCCTGTGCAGTTTATATTATTCATTCCTGCATTGTATGTATAGGATTATTTTTTGCATATCACACTGCCCTCATGAGCATGCATCACATTAACACAAATCAGGATGTGCCAATCCATCACACTGTATAATGGTAATGCTTGCAATTCTAGGCAGAGTAACTGATCTATATGAAAACCCTGAGGAATGTATATTTCTGTACATAATGGTTCTGGGTGAGTGCAATTCAGTATATGCAGAGCTTAATTATACTTAAGGTCATTCTTGGTAACACATAAAAAAAATGACATACAAAATGATAACATTCCTGGATGCAAGTCCTTTCTACAAAACAGTATGTATATAATATATATATGCAAGTGTTTGAATACTAGATGTTTAGATCTAGCTCGCTGGCTTACCTGCTTGTAACAATTGGCTGTTAACCCTTGTGCTTCTTTAGAGGTATAGTTTCATGATTCATCAGCATCAGAAGGGTTAACTTGTGCATAAGCTAAACTTACTTTTTAAAGAACCTGTCTCTATACAACTATGATCTTTAAAACAAAGAAAAAAAAGCAGCATCATTTGGAAAAGTTACATGCTGAAAAGTTCATTTCCATGCTCAAAAATTGCTTGTACAAACTGCTTGAAAATCCGATCCATGTAGGTCTGCTGCCTTGGCCAAATGCCCTCCAGAAATCCAATATGGCCGCCATAGGCTGTAAGCACCAATGAGACATTTGGATTTTGTTTTGCACTTTCCACTGGTATTGCTAAAACATAGAGAAACAGTATTTTATAAGAGCAACAAAGCAAATACAAGTAGAATTGTATTTATGCCATATCCTGGTTCTAACATATAAAACTACCAGTAATACCTGCCTTATAGCTCTGTCATGATCTCAAATACTGCAGCACACATCAAAACAATGCTGCACCACTGAATTCAAGCTGCACCTCAGTCCGCTCATCCGCACCGCCTATAAACATGTATTTATACTTTTATGTCTGAAAAGATGTTACAGGGTGGATAAGTGTAACTTTGGTACAGCAACAGTGTGCGCACATTAAGAGATCAATCCACTCAGGTAACTCACAAACGTCGCAGAAATGCGCTCTCGCGAGCAACGTGAGCTGTTTTAGCGGGGCGCGGTGCCCTGCCCTCCTTCTGGAGAGCAAAAAGCACCCTGCCCTCCAGAAGGAGGGCAAAAAGCGTCCTGCCCTCACAGCCTGCGGGTGCCGTCTTCACCCGCAGGACGCAGTGTCCCGCGGGTGGAGAAATGTGCGGTGACCCGGTCACCGCCGGAGAATAGACGCCGGGCGCATGCACGCCCCCAAGTATGATGAAAAAGGGGATGCTTCTTATAGACACGCCCCCTTTTTATGGCCACGCGCTTCGGCGCGCACACAAAGTTGCCCTCTCTAGCTCCGGAGCCCTGCCTGCCGCCGGAGCCTAGAGTGAGCACTATATAAATGCCTATTCTCGACAATCAGCGTGAGGGTGTGCGATTTTTCTACAAAATATGACCTGGGAGAAGTGCTTGAAAAAGTGTGGAGACCAGTGTGGACCCCAAAAGGCTGTTAGTTGGCATAATGAAATTACTGAAGGTTTTTAAATGGTGTTAAATGGCTGATTTGTGCATTTTTTTTGAAAGAAAAAAAAAGATAAAAAGCAAACTTTTTTCAATGAATCACAAATTAATTAAACGAAAAAGGCAAAAATTGTAGAACAAAAGGTGATTTGGGTGCACCTAAACTAAGAAAAAAGTTGATTTGGGTGTAATTTAAGGCCATTTTTTTTTTAAAACCCCAAAAAATGCACAAAATTTTTTAATTTTCCTCTGAAGAAAAATGCGAATTTGGAATTAGATTGCAACTGCACCTCATTGTTAGAACTGCTCTTACAAGCCAACTTGTACCTAATTGGATTGCCCCTTAAGTGTAGCATGCCAACCTGAGTTGTGGCATAATTAGAGTGATACCTAACTTAGGAGGCGTTCCTTTAGCAAGTACTGGAGTCCTGCTGTAAAGATACCCCCTGCTAATGGCGATACCAGCAGCATTATCTAACTGTTTCTGACTGGCTGCTTGAACATTAACCCTGCCAAAAGAGAGTACTTAATTTATTAGCATCGCATCTATACGATTATTATACAGTCAGGTGCATAAATATTGGGACATTGACAGAATTCTCATATTTTGGCCTCTATTCACCACTACAATGGCTTTGAAATGAAACAACAAGATGTACTTTAACTGCAGACTTTCAGATTTAATTTGAGGGTAATTACATCCAAATCAGGTGAACGGTGTAGGAATTACAACGGTTTCTATATGTGCCTCCCACTTTTTAAGGGGCCAAAAGTAATGGGACAAACTAAACAATCCTAAATCTAACTTTCACTTTTTAATACTTTGTTGCAAATCCTTTGCAGGCAATTACAGCCTGAAGTCTGGAACGCATAGACATCACCAGACGCTGGGTTTCATCCCTGGTGATGCTCTGCCAGGCCTCTACTGCAAATGTCTTCAGTTCCTGCTTGTTCTTGGGGCATTTTCCCTTCAGTTTTGTCTTCATCAAGTGAAATGCATGCTCAATCAGATTCAGGTCCGGGAATTGACTTGGCCATTGCATAAATTTCCACTTTTTAGCCTTAAAAAACTCTTTGGTTGCTTTTGCAGTATGCTTCGGGTCATTGTTCATCTGCACTGTGAAGCGCCGTCCAATGAGTTCTGAAGCATTTGACTGAATATGAGCTTATAATATTGCCCGAAACACTTCAGAATTCATTCTGCTGCTTTTGTCAGCAATCAAATCATCAATAAATACAAGGGAACCAGTTCCATTGGCAGCCATACATGCCCACGCCATGACACTACCATCACCATGCTTCACTGACGAGGTGGTATGTTTTGGATCATGAGCAGTTCCTTTCCTTCTCCATACTCTTCTCTTCCCATCACTCTGGTACAAGTTGATCTTTGTCTCATCTGTCCATAGGATGTTGTTCCAGAACTGTAATGGCTTTTTTAGATGTTGTTTGGCAAACTCTAATCTGGTCTTCCTGTTTTAGTGGCTCACCAATGGTTTACATCTTGTGGTGAACCCTCTATATTCACTCTTGTGAAGTCTTCTCTTGAATGTTGACTTTGACACATATACACCTACCTCCTGGAGAGTGTTCTTAATTTGGCCAACTGTTGTGAAGGGGTTTTTCTTCACCAGGGAAATAATTCTTCTGTCATCCACCACAGTTGTTTTCCGTGGTCTTCCAGGTCATTTGGTGTTGCTTAGCGGGGCCTGTTCAGACCCGTTCGCTAAGATGCATTCACACGCTGCTGTCAGCTGCCTGAGTATGCAAATCCTGCGATCGCTAGCAAGACATTAGCACGCCCAATATGTTTTGCTGTGCGATCGCGGTATGTATTTAGAGGCCCACCAGCCGTTCACAAGACGCCCACTTTCCCTTAGTAACACACATCATCTCCAGGAAGTGTATTAAACAATCGGTAACCTCGAGTAACATCGGACCCATGCGCAGCACTTGTGGTTGACCATACCCTACCGCTAGCACTGCGAGTGCTGCTATGTGTAATTCAGCCATGTGATGTGTATGCTGACGATGAGTCTTAATTATGTACACCCCTGAAACGGCGTTCAGATTCACAGACATGCCTGCGTTCGCACCACCACACCCCCGTTACCATCGACCACCCCGTCACCACCCACAAACGGCTCGTCCTGTCATTCATTCTTCAGGAGCATCTGTGTACAGGGTGTGAACGCTTCCCGATCGCATGGACTAGTTGGCGCATGCGCACAGCGTCTTATACGCATGCGCAGATTGCAAACATTGGCAGGCTATGTGCAAACGCAGCCTAGTGAATGGGTCTGAATCAGGCCCTATATGCCAAATTGCACTTGTCTGCTTGGATCTACTAATTGGCCAACTTGGAAGACTGCAGGAAAGGGGATTCGCAATGAATTTATAATTGTGTAGGGGATTTATATTTAACTTTTCTTTTATCTGAAAAACGCGACTTTCAAATACTGCATTTACATAAATAACTCTCATTGTATGTACGCTATTCACTCATGTCCATATAACATTGTGTCTATCTTATGTAATGAGAATAATAACACTGAATATACTATGATTCTCACTTACAGTATGTGTTCGACATTATACTATATTGTTCTATTTGTGTGATTACATTTTCTCATAGCTATGCATAGTGGCGTCTCCTTGCCCTCTTACCTGAGGGGGCTGCCGCTGCTGCTGGCTTGGGTCCTGGCGCCTGCACAATGAATCTGGCGTCGGGACCAGTGCATGAGCGGCAGTGGCACTGCACATGCGCACGTTTAACACCAACTTCTCGGGGCTGCATTGTTTGCAGCCCTGAGAAGCCCTGGACCGCAGCCCAGACTGGCAGTCCCAAGGGGAGGAGACACCTCCCCCTGGCTGCCTGTCTTCAGCGTTACTGTCCAATGGGAAGCCACCTCCAGTCACAGTGTAGCCAGTACAGTTACGGACTGCACTGGCTCACTGGAGTGGCGGATTTTATTGGGGGGTAGCAGCCTCGCAGCCCCTAGGTAAGATCCGCCACTGGTGAGTGACATAAAATCTACTGTACTTCTTTCAGTTGGACAATGTTAAGATATATGGCACAGGTTCTCAATCTCGGTCCTCAGGACCCTAAACAGTGCATGTTTTCCAGGTCTCTTCACAGAATCACAAGTGAAATAATTAGCTCCACCTGTGGATCTTTTAAAATGTGTCAGTGAGTAATAAATACACCTGTGCACCTGCTGGGTGACATGGAAAACGTGACCTGTGTGGGATCCTGAGGACTGAGGGCCTGATTCAGAGCCGCTCGTAAGCGGCCGCTCGTTCGCTCCGAGCGATGTTCGCACATCTGCGCATGCGTATGGGTTTTAGTACGCATGCGCAAACCAGTCAGTGCGGCCAAAAATCGCGTGCTCGCAAAATAGCGAATGCCTGCTAATCTGAGTGACAGGATGAGGCGTTTGTGGGTGGTAACAGGGGAAGGTGCTTGAAAACGGGGAGTGGAGATCCGAACGCAGGCGTGCCAAAAGGTCAAAACGGGCGTTTTAAGGGTGTGCATAATTAACAAAGCAGCGTCATCAACCACGTCAGTTGGGTGTCTTTTAGCCAGAACTGCTCGCATGATTGCGGTAGGAAAATGCAACCACATGAATAGCGAGCAGTTCATTCGCCTTTCGATGTACTCGATTAATCTAATAAATAGCGGAGATAACGTATGATGCGAGCGGCCAGGGGACGTTTTTTTACAAAAAAACGTCCGCATGTTTTGTTCGCTCGTTCAGACATAGAGGCGTCAACAGACCGCAAAGAGCGAACGGTCAATTTAAATAGCCAGCCCCTTTTTCTGGACGAGCGAGCGCATATAGCGTCCGGCTCTGAATCAGGCCCTGAGTTGGAGAACCACTGAAAATGAACACCCAAAGCTTTTTTACATGTGTGTTCATTCTGGTAGTTTTATGTGTAAAACAGTAGCAGAACATACAGCATTACAGGCTCATCAGTGCTTTAAATAATGCAGTTAGCACAGACAATGTATTATTCATAGTTCAGCTGACTATTCAGTGAATAGAATGCAGGACAGAACACATGCGGGATATGTCACACCTCCTGTGAATGTATAGTATTTAGTAGGTATATGTGAGTATATAGCCTTAATCATCAACTAACAAATTCCTTAGCTTGTTCTCCCCACCTTATTATTAGATGGCATATAAATAAGCCCAGGAAACAGCTTTGGGTATCCAAAGAATAACAAATATAGGTATGAACTGGAGCAGGAGAGAAAAAGGAAGAACCGGTATTTGTCTCCATATATATGATTGATAATGCATTCACTACTGTACAATGACATGGATATTATTAGTCCCCTGAGAGTTCTGTGTCACGCCTGGCTCTGGAGAATCTCCTGCTAGTTGAAAGCTGAGGTCCGGGGCGGAATCGGAGGCGATGGGCCGGGATGTATGATCTCCTCATCCACCAATATCGGATGTTGGCGAGACCTGGCCAAAGGTGCAGAGTCTAACCTGCCAGGATGTGTTCACCAGTGACCCCTCCAAGCGGGATATGGGTTTAGCTGCACCCAGCAGGCAGGTCGTGGTCCTTTGGTCAGGTATCCGATATTCGTGGGAATAGAGACAAACACAACCGATGGCCCGAGTGATATACTTCAGAAAGAAGCACTAGCAAAGTATCTGTGTTGGAGAGTGATTCTGAGTATACAGCCAAGAGAATATAAAGTCAGGTCCATAAATATTGGGACATGACAGAATTTTCATATTTTGGCCTCTATTCACTACCACAATGGCTTTGAAATGAAACAAACAAGATGTGTTTTAACTGCAGACTTTCAGATTTAATTTGAGGGTAATTACATCCAAATCAGGTGAACGGTGTAGGAATTACAACGGTTTCTATATGTGCCTCCCACTTTTTAAGGGGCCAAAAGTAATGGGACAAACTAAACAATCCTAAATCTAACTTTCACTTTTTAATACTTTGTTGCAAATCCTTTGCAGGCAATTACAGCCTGAAGTCTGGAACGCATAGATATCACCAGATGCTGGGTTTCATCCCTGGTGATGCTCTGCCAGGCCTCTACTGCAAATGTCTTCAGTTCCTGCTTGTTCTTGGGGCATTTTCCCTTCAGTTTTGTCTTCATCAAGTGAAATTCATGCTCAATCGGATTCAGGTCAGGGGATTGACTTGGCCATTGCATAACATTCCACTTTTTAGCCTTAAAAAACTCTTTGGTTGCTTTTGCAGTATGCTTCGGGTCATTGTCCATCTGCACTGTGAAGCGCCGTCCAATGAGTTCTGAAGCATTTGACTGAATATGAGCTTATAATATTGCCCGAAACACTTCAGAATTCATTCTGCTGCTTTTGTCAGCAATCAAATCATCAATAAATACAAGGGAACCAGTTCCATTAGCAGCCATACATGCCCACGCCATGACACTACCACCACCATGCTTCACTGATGAGGTGGTATGTTTTGGATCATGAGCAGTTCCTTTCCTTCTCTTCTCTTCCCATCACTCTGGTACAAGTTGATCTTTGTCTCATCTGTCAATAGGATGTTGTTCCAGAACTGTAATGGCTTTTTTAGATGTTATTTGGCAAACTCTAATCTGGTCTTCCTGTTTTTGTGGCTCACCAATGGTTTACATCTTGTGGTGAACCCTCTATATTCACTCTTGTGAAGTCTTCTCTTGATTGTTGACTTTGACACATATACACCTACCTCCTGGAGAGTGTTCTTGATTTGGCCAACTGTTGTGAAGGGGTTTTTCTTCACCAGGGAAATAATTCTTCTGTCATCCACCACAGTTGTCTTCCGGGTCTTTTGGTGTTGCTGAGCTCTCCGGTGCGTTCTTTCTTTTTAAGAATGTTCCAAATAGTTGATTTGGCCACACCTAATGTTTTTGCTATCTCTCTGATGGGTTTGTTTTGATTTTTCAGCCTAATGATGGCTTGCTTCACTGATAGTGACAGCTCTTTGGATCTCATATTGAGAGTTGACAGCAACTGATTCCAAATGCAAATGTCACACCTAGAATCAACTCCAGACCTTTTACCTGCTTAATTGATAATGAAATAACGAGGGAATAGCCCACACCTGTCCATGAAATAGTTTTTGCGTTGATAGTCCCATTACTTTTGGCCCCTTAAAAAGTGGGAGGCACATATTGAAACTGTTGTAATTCCTACACCGTTCACCCGATTTGGATGTAATTACCCTCAAATTAAATCTGAAAGTCTGCAGTTAAAGCACATCTTGTTTTTTTCATTTCAAAGCCATTGTGGTGGTGAATAGAGGCCAAAATATGAAAATTCTGTCAATGTCCCAATATTTATGGACCTGACTGTATGCAATAGTTGCAATACTGCACAAGGAGATGACACTTATGGATGCTCGAAGGCAAGTGTTCCTGACACACTGCTGCACCCAGAGATGACATTGGTGGTTGCATGCAGGCAAGGTGTTCCTGACACACTGCTGCACCCGGAGATGACATTGGTGGTTGCATGCAGGCAAGGTGTTTCTGACGCACTGCTGCACCCGGAGATGAAATTGGTGGTTGCATGCAGGCAAGGTGTTTCTGACGCACTGCTGCACCCGGAGATGACATTGGTGAATGCACGCAGACAAGGTGTTTCTGACTCACTGCTGCACAAGGAGATGGCAATGGTGATTGCACGCAGGCAAGGTGTATCTGACGCACTGCTGCACACGGAGATGGCACTGGTGATTGCATGCAGGCAAGGTGTTTCTGACGCACTGCTGCACACGAAGATGGCACTGGTGATTGCACACAGGCAAGGTGTTTCTGAGGCACTGCTGCACAAGGATATGGCACTGGTGATTGCACGCAGGCAAGGTGTTTCTGACGCACTGCTGCACACGGAGATGGCACTGGTAATTGCACGCAGGCAATGTGTATCTGACGCACTGCTGCACAAGGAGATGGCACTGGTGATTGCATGCAGGCAAGGTGTTTCTGACGCACTGCTGCACAAGGAGATGGCACTGGTGATTGCACGCAGGCAAGGTGTTTCTGACGCACTGCTGCACCCGGAGATGGCACTGGTGATTGCACGCAGGCAATGTGTATCTGAAGCACTGCTGCACCCGGAGATGACATTGGTGATTGCACGCAGGCAATGTGTATCTGAAGCACTGCTGCACAAGGAGATGGCACTGGTGATTGCACGCAGGCAAGGTGTTTCTGACGCACTGCTGCACCCGGAGATGACATTGGTGATTGCACGCAGGCAGGGTGTTTCTGACGCACTGCTGCACACGGAGATGGCACTGGTGATTGCACACAGGCAATGTGTATCTGACGCACTGCTGCACAAGTAGATGGCACTGGTGATTGCACGCAGGCAAGGTGTTTCTGACGCACTGCTGCACACGAAGATGGCACTGGTGATTGCATGCAGGCAATGTGTATCTGACGCACTGCTGCACACGGAGATGGCACTGGTGATTGCACGCAGGCAAGGTGTTTCTGACGCACTGCTGCACACGGAGATGGCACTGAAGAAGCTCAAGGATATAAGAACAAGGGAACCTGGAATGAAGTGACGACAAGTAGACACGAGAAGTAACAACATTGGACAGGCAACTTCTTGTTGCCCAGAGCCAGGTTAAATACCCTAAGGTAGCAATCCATTGGAAGGCACGTCAGCTGACAACAACCATACTACCATTGGATGGAGGGTCAGTCAGGTGATACAGACTGTCATGGCTGTGTCCATGATGGAAACCATGGAAACCAAATAACGGAGCAGCCACTGACGATAATGCACCTTAAGGTGCATACACACACAATGATTTTTTGAACGACTTAACTATAACGACGTCGTTATCGTTCAATTGTTTTAAAAAATCGTTGTATTTTTTTGCCTAAACGATGAACGATTATCCTTCATGCGCGTTCACGTTTGTAGTTTGTAGTTCATCGTCCATTCTGACTGAACAACTTAATGATTTTCATTAAGGGAAACTTACAAAAATCGTTTGCAGCTCAAAAAAATCGTTCATTACATTTTGTAAATGAACAATTTTAGTAAACGATTTTCGTTCATTTTTCCCTTGAAAAAATGAACGAAAATCGTTTATTAAAATCGTTCATTTACTAAATCGTTGTGTGTGTATGCAGCTTTAGGAATAATTCTCAGCGCGTCACCAGCTGCCACACCAGACGTCTGACCGCACAAGAAATCAGGGGAAGTCGGTGCAGCGGTGAGTAATGGCCGATCCTAGGCCGAAACTTGACATTCTGCTTTTATATGGTCACTGAAGGACTGGTTTTATACAGGTCACAAAAATCCAAGGCGACATCTAACATCCATAATCATTTACAGCAGTCGTGCATTATCCCTTACACAGATTTTCCTAATGAACTCTGAAGTGATTACATCACAACTCACAGATTATAAGTGATGACATCACAATTCACTGGTAATACAGAACTAACATCACTTGTTCTGTACTAACGGAATCAGTATGTATGACCGCCGGCCGCATCGTTCAAATCCCGAAGCCGGCAGACTGGCAGCAGTGAAGATCCCGACAGGGGATTTAGGTAAGTAAAACTAACCATGTCCCCCCCCTAACCCTCCCTTAGGGGTGCCTAAATCTAACCTCCCCCCTAGTGCCTAACCCCCCCTTCCCCTAGCCTAGCCCTAACCCTCCTGGGGGGGGGGTAACCTAACCCTAAGTCCCCCCCGGGAGCCCCTCACCTAAACCCTCCCCCCCCACGGCTGTCCGCACCCGCCGCCCGGCTTACCTTCATATGGTATGCCGTGCGTTGGGCTACCGGCGTAGGGATAATGATAGGCGCCGGGATTTCGACCCCTGCCGGGATCAGACAGTCGGGAAGCTAGCAGTCGGCATTTCGACCGTCGGCTTCCTGACTGCATCCTGTAGTAACATCAGATGCATGGTTTCTCCACTAGCATGAAGCCCCTCTGTAGGAATGTCTTGATCTATGTGAATGTCAACATGTCATGTTAATATCAGTGATAGTGCTTGGTTGTGGACAGGCATTTTCCATGTAAAATTAACTTTGTCATGCTTATGTACATTAAATATTTGTTATGTATATATTTATGAACTCACCATGTCCTGGGGAGAACACATCATCCACGGCATTCAGACATAACACTGGTATCTCAATGGATTTCACCCTGTGGCAAGGACTAGCATCTGTATAATAGTGATCGTTTGTTGGATAACCAAACATCACTGATGTAAACCTTGTGTCAAACTCTCGAATGGACTTAGCCTGAAATTCAAATATCAATCAGGAAATTCAAATCGGGTCACAATCATCAAGGCCAATGTGACCATATTACACAGCACTCAGTCAGGGGTGCCGAGAGGTTGGGGGAGCAGGTACTAATTAACCAAGCTTGTTGGAGGAGCCTGGCGGAGGCCTGGGTCAGTCGCTGAGGGGGACATTGCACCCCTTTTCAGCGCTGCTGAGGGTGTTAGCCACCTAACACATCAACTGGTGTTTTACTTCTGAACTGGGATGACTGTCTAATGTAAATAGCAGTGGAGGACTCCCCCCAGCAACCTGTACGGCTGTGTCAGCTGACTGAGCAGTGAAGTAAGTGTGACAGGTGAGTGTGTTTGGTGTTGTGGATCCGGGGAAAGTGTTGGAACCAAGCACTGAGGAGGATCCCCCCACCCAGTTTGTGTGACTGGCACGCGCTGACCGGGGGGCCCGGGTGTGTGTGTGTGTATTTGGTCCTCTCATCCTATTTGGTAATAATGCTCTGCTTAAATACTGTACCCATAATAGTATAACTACATCAGGTGCTTACCAAGGAGAAACAAATTCCTCCCTTTGCAGCGAGCTTCGCACCTAGTATTTTTATAAACATTTCAGAGGGCCACGCCTCCGAGATTTGGCCACACCCTCTGGTACCCAGGCCCTTGTGAGTGTACGATGGCCCTGCACACAGTAAGAGCTATTTAGGAATGTTGTATTGAGGTGCAAATTTGGATCTAACCACAGTAATCAACAAAACAGATTAAAAAGGTAATTGCTGATTGGTTGCTATCGTTATTTACTTAGTTTAACACACAGTGATTTGAAACACTGTACTGAAACCAATCCAAACTACTAGCACTAACCTACAGAACAAAACTTGGATAAACCTATAATGTGTGACACATCCTCAGAAAATGTGACCCAACTGGTGACGCAAGCCACGGAGTCCAAGGATTTATTATATCTTTGTACACTATCATTGGCAAGAGACAACTTTTCAGCTGTGCCTATTTTATTAATCCTACTTGAAATATCCTGCCATTGACAATCTACATGTATATTAACATTATGTTCTGGGAGCTTGCTATCCAGTATAAGTGTTGCTGCAGTATTCTCCTTGGCTTCAACGCTGCTTAGTAAAAAACATAAACTATTTTGTGATTATTATTAGTTCTGCAAAAAATAACAGGTGCAGACTCTTGGCAAACAACGATATGCAAACAAAATCACAATCAAGGACTATAACATGACTAAAAATACGAACTAACGGTGGATGCCTGATGACAAAGCCTAAAGGTGCCCACACACACAGCGACATTTTACACGATTTGGCCGATTTCGACGAATCGTGACGACGAATCGGGTAAAAAAAGTACAAATCGTGAGTTTATACTCACGAGCACGATGCCGATGCGCGTCCCCGCTCGTCGTACATCATATCTTCTGATCTGTCGTGCTGCAGGGCAGATTAGCCAATCTGGGATACAATGCACTGGCTGCAAGATAGATCTTTAGTCAGATTGGACATTTTTAACTCCAAGTCGTGATCACGACGGCAAGGGAGCTCCCGTGAAAGTTCATGAGGAAATTGGCCATAAAATCGTATCGTGAGGACATCGGTATGTGTGTGGGCACCTTAACCCTAACATTTACATTTTCACAATGTTGACATGTCATATGTCAACATTCTGTCCATGTTGACATTTTCCAGGTGTCAACATTAATGATGTTGGCATTTTAACCATGTTGACATCATAACTGTCAGCTTACTAACTGCATACCTTGCTTACTAACAGGCCCCTGCTACTAACTATGCCTCCATCCTAAACGCTACTGCACACCTTCAGCCAGATGATTCTATACTTCTGTGAAAACAGGCATTGTCTATAGCACTACAAACATACAAGACCAATAATTTCACTGCAAGAGCCATTTGTTCAGATGGATGTTTTCTTGTCTTCACTGTAAAATACATAGGAAACGTTCTGCGCCTCCACACACTAGCAGAGCCTGGAACGCTGCAGATAGAGTTCACTGGGTTCCCTTAGGTGTCAGTTCAAAAGAGCTGCTACAGTTCTTCCTTGTCTAGTCAGGCATGTGGTGTTATCTTGCCATACATGAATGTACCTGCCACAACTATTATATGTAAGAATGGACTGTATAACTCTACTGCATTCACATATGATATACATACCTTCATGACATAATCAATGTCAAATTGTTTTTCCAGTATATTGCGG
Source organism: Taudactylus pleione (assembly GCA_031769625.1). Taxonomy (NCBI): domain Eukaryota; kingdom Metazoa; phylum Chordata; class Amphibia; order Anura; family Myobatrachidae; genus Taudactylus; species Taudactylus pleione. Next base: position 25,964,122 of record JAUIMM010000092.1, on the reverse strand, counting down.
TGCCTAGGAAAAAACAGATACATTGATTTCAATATGGAGTAAACCTGGTGAGGTGGACTATAAGCGTCTCAGAATGTACCTCCTTCTACCTGTAATTCTATTCCTCTGAGTAGCTGCCATTCTGAATGGGTACACTGCATGCATGTTCTTATTGCTGACCCTGCCATACTGTACATTTAGTACATGAAAGAAAACATTATTGTTCGTCTCTGAAATTCCACTTGTAATGGGTCAGGTGAAGATGTGCATATTGCGTTTGTAGTTATGCCCATACAGATGTGTTCTCATACCCTATTGCTGCAGTCACATCATCCCTTCTCACCAGGACAGATTCCGTGTGACTCAGCAAAAGGATGCAAAAAACCGTTACACCTGATTGCACTGATTAGTTTGATATGTGACACTTGTATATCTATGTGCGACTGAGTCTGAAGCTGTATACAAAGTGGTACGATGCAGCGGCTGCGGGTTTTTTCCATACAAAGGTCTGTTGTACTTCATATACAGAATCAGTCGCACACTGATATACCAGTGTCTCCTATCAAATTAATCAGTGCAGTCTTGTGAAGCGGTTTATAGCATCCGCTTGTGACTAAGGTGCATTGTCGGACGAAAAAGACTCTTGGTGCAAGCCAAGGTGCACGGTACCTGGCGGCTCCCTAATGCCCCATATTGAGGCTAGGTGTATGAGGACACATCTGTATTATGAAAACACAACATAACAAAGAGTGCCCTGGGCTCACATAAAGTTCTGTAGGTCTAGTACATGACAAATGTTTTATCCAAAATAAACTCCTACATTGTAAAAACAAATCTTGAAATAAAACCATCTTATTTGATAGAGAACAGGCCCTAATTGGCAAAAAAGTAATTACACTAAATAAAGCAACTGAGGCTTACCTCATAATTGATGCTTGTAGGCAAGTTGTTAAATAGTAATTAAAGAGTATCCAATTAAGAGTTTTTTCAAGGACAACTGCAGATTCAAAGACTTCCCAACCAGCGGAGAACACAGCTGCACCTAAAAGTGGTGTCTGACGCCCAGTTTTACCCAGGTAGTTCAGTAACAGCATTCTATAAATAAGTGTGTAAAAGTGCTGATTAGTCATATAAAGTTAGCAGAAAACGGTGGTTGGCAAAATTAATTAGAATAGCAATCAGCAGATAAAGGAGAGTGATTACTCATCAGGAACAAAGACAAATGATTCATGCAGCACAGTTACCACCACCACTAAAATGCAGACAATGCCAACCAGGTTGATTTTGGTCTCTGTATTGTGTGTGTGTATGTATAAGGTATAAGAGATTTTATATATATATATATATATATATACACACATACAGTGTATGTATAATATATATATAAATATATATGGACACACACAAATCCTGAAGTGCCAAAAGTCATGGGATAGCAATACGTAAAGGTAATGGTAGGCGGCATCACCATACTGTGATGTCTTGAAAATGCCCAGACATGCAACAGTTTTAATCTGACATCTTGTGAATCAGTTTGATCACCAGCTAGGCTGCTTATTACACCCTGACAAAAGCTTTCTGAAGCAGAAACGCGTTGGTGGATTTGTGAAGGGGTGACCATCCAGACTAGGACACAGCAGGTAGATTCTTGGTCCCAGGAGGTATCCTGTTCAAAGCTATACTAAACACTTGATGGTGTTTGTATACACCTGGTCTTTTGGTACGCTGAATCACAATTGTTTTGTTTTAAAATTAGGAAATTTGTCTTATATAATAAACTGTATTACACTATTTGCGACCCGTCTTTGTTCCGCTTTCTTATCATTTGAGGAACAAGAGGTATAAACGCTGGTGAGAGAAGAGGATAAAGTGGCATATTCCTTTAGGCTAACTGTCTGAACATTAAGAAGTTATTTTCATTCATCTACCCACCCGGTTTTGGGAACTTGGAAGGATTCTTCCACATCTAAAGTACAATTTTTTTCCATTTCCAGTCCATGTGACAGTGGACATTAAGACTTAATCTTACTAAGACTGTGACCCCCATCTAAGGTGGTGCTCAGGGTTTTCTTTTGTTATTTATTTTGCTTATTGCAAGGCACCGTGAATTATCGGAGTTCAAATGGCGCATGATAGTGGGTGCCCAATGGATGGGACATTCCATTTCCGAAGTTGTGCGGACATCCAATATTCCTCGATCTACTGTGTCACGTGTGTACCGGGAATACCACATCCAAGGCATTACCACCCACAGTGGACAGCGCAGTGGCTGACCACAGGCGATTAATGATCGTGACCAGTGGTGTCTGGCCAGAATTGTCCGTGGTAACAGACAAGCGACACTGGCTGAATCACATTTACAATTAATGCAGGAGGTACCAGAAGCATATCCAGTAGGTCAGTGCAGCGTTCTTTCGCTTCCATGAGATATGGGAGCAGAAGACCCACCAGAGTTAACACTATGACATCGGATATAGCAGCTCACCTGGGCTCGTTATGTCGCTATTTGGAACCTGGAGGACTGCCAATATGTCGCATGGTCCGATGAGTCACAGTTCCAGTTGTTTCGGGCTGATGGTAGGGTTTGGGGGAGACCATGGAACCCAGTTGTTAACAAGCAGGCTGGTGGTGGTTCCATAATGGTGTGGGGTGTGTTCACCTGGCATGGGTTGGGTCCGCTGGTCCACCTGAACATGTCACTGACCGGTAACCGGTATGTTTCATTGCTTGATGGCCATTTGCAGAGCGCCGGACCTAGAGAAAGAGCACTCGACGCGCGCGTCTGAAAAGGGGGCGTGGTCACGAGTAGAAGGGGCGTGTCTTTAAGACGTGCCCTCTTTTCATCATTCTTGGGGGCGTGCCCGGCACTTACGGACATACCGGGCGGCCCCAAGCTCTCCTGTGTCAGTGAATAGATGCCGGGCGCATGTGCCCGGCATTCAGTCACCGGCGGTGACCCCTGCACAGCTATTTCTCCCACCCGTGGGACACTGCGGCCGCAGGTGAGGACAGGGCGTGGCACCCTGCTAAAACAGCCAAGCGGGGACGCTATATATATATATATATATCTCAAAACAAAAATCAGGGAGAGCACCATCATGAACCAGATAAAACAATATTTATTCCACATCAATGAGAACACTCACATTGTAAAAGAGTAAGCAAGCATAACAACAAGACTCCGGTAATCACCACACTGCTGTAGACCGTGTGCTCCGGCTGAGCGTCACGGCTGTATGCGAGTTCCGGCCCTTCTCCTTCGCGCTGGATGGGAATACAGGTAGCGTCACTCCAACCTCAAACGAGTTTCGTCACACAATTGGACTTCGTCAGTGGGCACACTGACGAAGTCTAATTGTGAGACTAAATGCTTTTGGGAGTTGGAGTGACGCTACCTGACGCAAACCAGGCAACTATAAATGCCTAGGCTGCATAACGTGCAGTTCATTAGAATTGGGAGATACGTTTGTCCATCCTCATTCTAAAAATGAGTTACCCCCTTACCTGTTCCAGCAAGTACATCATATACTACATCAGGTGCCCCTGTGGCTTACTCTATATAGGTAAAACCACCCGCCAGTTTAAAGAGCGTATGGCTTTGCATCAACCGGCCATACGTGCAGCAATTGATGGAAAAGAATCGGAGCAACCGGTAGCCAGACATTTTCGTGACTACAGGCACGGATTATCAACCATCAAGTATAAGATGATAGATCATGAACCCGTACAGCGCAGAGGCGGAGATCGTAAATAAAGCCCTTTTACAAAGAGATGCAAGATGGATACATTGATTAAATACCGTGCATCCACACGGTCTGAATGAGATGCTTTCCCTATCATGCTACCTCTGACTGCCATTTTTCAGTTTCAATACAGTCACTGTACCCTATAGTCCTCAACAGCTTCTGCATTCTATAGTCTTAAATTATTTGACCTCGTTAGATCTCCTTCTTTTAAGGTTACTATTCTATATTCGCAGCTAACATGGCATTTTGCCAACAATTATACATTCATTCATTATAGAATAGGATCCAGTTTAGTTCAGGTTTAGCGCTGCATTATATGAAGTATTAGGCATTGTTGTCAGTATTTGACTGCCTGTTTCAGATACTTGAGCGCTACATTTTAATAGATATGTATGTCTTTTTTTATCAGTGTATACATGTAACCATGGTGATGGGTCACGTGAGGTGGTGAGACCCGGTTGGCTGCGGAGTAGCAGGCGCTGAGGCGCAGCCTGATGATGTCATCAAGACTCCACGGGTCCATGATGGTGAAGGTTATGCACATTTAGGTGTTCTTCTATAAAGGTATGCAAGTTTCTGTTTATTCTTTGTCTTGATGAATGAGCTGAGACTCTGCAACGTTGATCATTTAGCGCTTATTCCGGCGTGTTCATTTATTACATTGTATACAGTCGTGAGTGCCGTCCATCTGTGGGTGTTATTATTGAAATTAATAGGAGAGGCATCGGGCAGAGTTGTGTTGCTGTACACAGGAGTGCCAAACTGGATATAGGATAGATAGGTAGGTAGATAGGTAGGTAGACAGATAGATAGATATGTGTGTGTGTCTCCATACAGCTTGTACGGGTTAAAACAAACAAAATTATGCTTTAATATTGACAGCATGCAGCACTAGAAAATAAGAAACAACCTAGCCAGCATTCAGGGTACTTTTTCACTTCTTCAGCCCTAACTATAAAGGGTAGCTGGTCTGCATTACAATATGCCATAATTAGCTGATTTTTTATTGGACCTTCAATATTCTATCACTGCATTTTCCACACAGCTGTTATTTTTAAATGTTATATTTTTACTGTGCTTAAGAGGTTCTGTAGCTGAGGACACATGGGAACACTAGAGCAGGTTTAGTTAAAGTGTCCCAAATCTGTCTGATAACAATAAAGCATATGTCTGCCCTTAATGAGCTACATAAAACCTGTATAATTATGTACCAGGCCAAAGGCAAGCACAGAGGGGCATTACATGTGCCTGGAATTCCCCCTCTAGAGTACTGGATGTGCTGAATTAATTATGTGATACAATCTATACCTTTGCACGGATTCATTTAAAAGTATGCATGTATGTATGTATAAATCTTTGCTACATATACTCTATACCAGGGGTAGCCAACCTCGGTCCTCGAGAGTTACAAAGAGTTCACGTTTTCCAGACCACTTAGCTGGTGCCCAGGTGTATTCATTACTCACTGAAACATTTGAAAAGATCCACATTTGGAGCTAATTAGTTCACTGGTGATTCTGTGAGGAGACCTGGAAAACATGCACTGTTGGTAACTCTCGAGGACCAGGGTTGGCTACCCCTGCTCTATACAAGATCAATAGTAAATTAATATTTTGGTAATGTACAAAAGTGGAATCCACCTGTACAAATCATGTGCTTACTCCTGCAGGCAATATTACACTACAGAGAGAATGTGAGAGTTGTGATTTGCTGGCATTCAAAAGGCCTCTGGTTATTTTGTTATTTATTTTTAATGTTGTTTTTCTATGAACTTTAATTAGCTGCCAATAAAGTTCTTTTAATGCCGATGATACGTGACCATCATGCTACTATAGTTATGGCTAAATGAGCGTATGATATTTACACAGCTATAAAATCTTAAATGTACAATAGGTATAGAGAGGCAAGCGGAGATCCCTTAATTTGCTCATAGCCTTGTTATAGGAAAAATATTTAGCACAGTGTATACTTTCATGTGTACTGTAGGCAATTGGTTAAAGCAGAATCTCCAAAACTATGTTGTTTTTGTTTTAACTATGTTTTTAATGCTGTGTGAATACATGCATGCATATGAAGAATACATGGCCTCGTCTAAGGAAGGGAAGAGAAGGTGGGGGGAGGGTGGATGATGGCTCATCAACTTTCACGTTAAAGGATATGCTATTACTGTCTTTTTTGTTCGTGTTTGTGTGTATGCCCTAATTCAGCCACCATAGATTTGAGGTCTGCCTTGTATAGACAATAGACAACTCATGTTTATATAGTAAAGTATTGCCCAGAATTTGCACTTTATGATGGTCAAAGGTAAATACTGTGCGTTGTTTGTCTGACACTAAGATGCTCTCTGTATTGCAGATGTAGATAGAATGGTCTCCCTATTGTATAACATTCACCAGAATGCTCTCTCTATCTATATAACAGTAACTAGAATGCTCTCTGTATTGAATATAATTATCTAGAACATTCTCTGTATTCATATATCTGTCATTAGAATGCTCTCTGTATTTAATAGCAGTCACTTAAATGTTCTCTTTCATATCTTGGTCTATAGAATGCTGTATATTGGTCAGTAAAATGTGGTCTATTGCAAATTAGTCATTAGAATGCTCTCTGTATAGCATAGAGATCACTCAAATGTTCTATTTTTTTTAATAGAGCTTACTACATGCATTCTGTTTTATATTTCGGTCACTAGAATGCTCTGATTGTTGTTTATCAGCCACGGGAATGCTTTCTGTATTGTATAAAGGACAATAGAAAAAAAGTTGCACTGTTGTACAGAGCTCAACGGAATGCTCTCTACATTTTATGTGCTGGTAGGTTGCTAGATAACTCTTTGTATTCTTTATGTAATATATACTGGTTTTGAAATGTTCTGTGTGTTATATTGAGATATCTAGAATGCTCTCTGTATTGTCTAGAGGTGACTGGTATGTATTTATATATTGGGCACTATTATTGTCTGTATTGTTTATTGGTCAATTGTGCAGGTCACCAGAATGCTCTGTTTATAGTGTATAGTTCACCAGAATGTCGTTTATATTTTGTGTATTTGTATTCTATAGTAAAATTGTGTAGTTTGATTTCTGTGTTATATATTGGTTACTAAAATTCTTTTCATATTACATAATGGCCACTAGGATAATCTCTGTGTTTATCTATGTCGGTCACTAGAATGCTCTCTGTATTGTATATTAACAAGAAAGATCACTGTGTTAATCTTTAGTGGTCACTGTAATGCTGTATGGGGGGGAATTAATTAAAAGTGATGTTGAATAGCCGCGAGAGGGAGCTTCCGAAGCCATTCAATTCAACGCGGGGTTTGGGTGGGATAAGGATTTCTTCTCGCACCCCCCTGGGGATTTGAGGAGAAATCCAACAAAAGTGCCGGCCGCACAGCTGTTTTCTTGCTTAGCGTGGCGCTAACAGCCGAGCGCCCGGCACTTTAGTCAGTTACCCAGTTTAAGTCGCGAGAACCGGCATTCTCCGACATAACAGAAGATGAATTGAATCGCTCCGGGAGCTCCCTCCCGGCGCTATTCAATTTGCGTTGAATTGAATACCACCCAATTAATTGTATATTTGTCTTTTTAAGCTCCCTATCGCACATCAGTCACTAAAATGTCTATATGTCTGTATACAGTAGCTTAAGTGCATATTGTTCAATGTGTTTTCCAGTAAAATAATGAAAATACAATGTAATCGATCTTACCCTCCCATGGAAACACCAGCTGCGGTAAGTGGAGCTTCTGGGTACATGTTATGCACATGATGAATGACTGTCTCTAAGTCCTCTGTGTTAGCAGCACAATATGTCCTGGGTGTCTATGAGAAGAAGCCAAACAAGAAGACACTATGATAAGCTTCATACAGCTGCCATGAAAGGTCATAGTAATGTACAAATATGTGATTATTTTCCAGGGAATAAATTAAGTCAAAATCTTTACAGGTTTTACCCCAAAATACATTATATCCAATAATCTATTTTAATGGTGTTCTTACAATGTCATTTTCAAGGTTTCAGAAAGTGTATACTTCAAAAGAAACACATTTTATTTATTAAAAAAGAACATTATCCATTCTGTAAAACAGAGAAACAGATAACATACACAGCGGGTAAAATAAGTATTGAACACATGAACATTTTTCTCAGTAAATATATTTGTAATGGGGCTATTGTAATGAAATTTTCACCAAATGTCAGCAACCACCCATGCAATCCGCACATGCAAAGAAATCAAACCATAGATGTCCATAAATTAAGTTATGTGTAGTAATGTGAAATGACACAGGGAAAAAGTACTGAACCAGCTTACTAAAATGTATTTAATACTTTGTACAAAAGCCTTTGTTGGTAATGACAGCTTCAAGACACCTCTTGTATGGAGAAACTAGTCGCATGCATTGCTCAGGTGTGATTTTGGCCTATTCTTCCATACAAACCTTGAAGGTTCTGTGGGCCTCTTCTATGAACTCTGATCTTTAGTTCTTTACATAAATTTTCAATTGGATTCAAGGCAGGTGATTGGTTGGGCCATTCTAGCAGCTTTATTTTCTTTCCCTGAAACCAATTGAAAGTATCCTTGGCTGTGTGCTTGGGATCATTGTCTTGCTGAAATGTCCACCCTCATTTCATCTTCACCATCCTGGTTGATGGCAGCAGATTTTTATCAAGAATGTCTCGGTACATTTTTCCATTCATCCTTCCTTCAATAATATGAAGTATGCCAGTACCGTATGCTGAAAAATAGCCCCACACCATGATGTTCCCACCTCCAAACTTCACTGTTGGCATGGAGTTTTTGAGGTTATGTGCAGTGCCATTTCTCCTCCAAACATGGTGTGTATTATGGCATCCAATGAGTTAAATTTTGGTCTCATCTGACCAGACTATGGCCCTCATTCAGACCCACTCGCGAGCGGCTGTCCGCTCGCAAGTGGGTCGCTGGTCCCCACTGCGCATGCGCACGACTGAGGGAGCTCCGTCGTGCGCATGCGCGAGACCCGACGAGCGAAGGACTCTCCTTCGCTCGGAGTGTCTCATCAAAGGGGGCGTGCTGTCGATGGTGACTGACAGCACGCCCCCTTTGGTGGGCGTGCCTGCCAGACGTAGGCGTTCCCAAGGGAACGCCTACCGTCTGAAGCCGGCCCCACTGACATCACTAGTGATGTCAGTGGGAGTGATTTTGGCTCTGATAGAGCCAAAATCACTCCTGGCCTTGCGGTTGAAAAACCCAACCGCAGGCTTTTGCTCACAGACCATCGAGACCATCATCCTGCACGCTCGTATATGCTGTGGGTGGTGACCCACAGCTATACGAGCGTCCAGGAGGACGCTCCATATTAATGGAGGTGGGCCCTGATTCAGAGCGAGCGCTCTGGTCAGAGCGTCCGGCTCTGAATCAGGGCCTATATTCTCCCAGTATTTCACAGGCTTGTCCAAATGTTGTGCAGCAAACTTTAAATGAGCTTCAACATGCTTTTTCTTCACCAATGAAGTCTTGTGTGGTGAGTGTGCATACAGGCCATGGCGGTTGAGTGCATTACTTATTGTTTTCATTAAAACAATTGTACCTGCTAATTCCAGGTCTTTCTGAAGCTCTCCACAAGTGATCCTTGGCTCTTGGTCAACTCTTACGATAATTATTTTAACTCCTCTGTCAGAAATCTTGCGAGAAGCACCTGGTCGTGCCCAGTTTATGGTGAAATTATGTTTTTTCCACTTCCGGATTATGGCCCCAACAGTGCTCACTGGGACATTCTGAAGTTTAGAAATCCTTCTGTAACCAATTCCATCAGTATGTTTTGCAACAATAAGGTTGCGAAGGTCTTGAGAGAGCTCTTTGCTTTTACCCATCATGAGATGTTTCCTGTGTGACACCTTGGTAATGAGCCACCTTTTCATAGGCCATCAGTTGGGACTGAACCAGTTTATATTAATTTGCACTGACAAGGGCCAGGATAGCTTTCTAATTACTGATTTTAACTGGTGTCTTGGCTTTCCATGCCTTTTTGCACCTCCCTTTCTTCATGTGTTCAATACTTTTTCTTTTTCCCTGTGTCATATCACATTATTACACATAATTTATGGATTTGTACTATGTAAGGCGCTACGGAACACTTGTGTCGCCATATAAATAAAGGATAATAATAATAATGGACATTTATGGTTTTATTTCTTTGCATGTGTGGATTGCATGGGTTGTTGCTGACATTTGGTGAACATTTCATTACAATAGCCCCATTACAAATATATTTATTGAGAAAAATGTTGATGTGTTCAATACTTATTTTACCTGCTGTATTACTATGAAGATCATCTGACAGCTCAGGAGACCTCATGACCTAGGGAGCAATGGTAGAACAGTTATGTAAGGATAAGACTCGGTTTGTCACTACAATTCTAGATACCGCTGTTCTCAAGTAACAAGTACAGATTTAACAGGTGCAGAGAGATTTACATTTAAGTGGGATGTTTCCAAGCTCAAATCTACATTGCATTGTAAAAATGAAGCTTTCCAGCACTTGTGGGCTACATGAAAAAGCAGCCAGTATTTACCCTGCATGCACAAAAATAAATATATTTGCACCCCTTGCATTGCAACATGGTTTGTTCCAGATACTCGCTTTTGTTGTTTTGCTCCCATCTCAGAATCAGTCCCATAAAGTGGCCACTCACACTAAAATCAATGTTCTCTCTAATAAAGTGTGAGCAGAATGTTTTTCTGTACCAAACAAAATCAGTGGTTACTTGTGGGCACAGGAAGGGTCATTGGGTGCATGACACATACTGCACAAAATAGTAATGTGGCTTTATCCTTTTAAAGCATATATAAATGTGCAGAAAATCACAACACAGCATATCATACGTAACAATAACCTTATTATCCTGCACAGCAAATGACTGCTATTCACCTACTTAATAATGATCACAAGTCTCCTGGCAATGGGTCACCATTATCATACCTTGCCCTTTATGACCTTTTAAGACCAAAACAATTTTTTACATTTGGTGTATAGCCATTTTGTTGGAAAGCATTTTTCTGAGTTTTATTTAGCATACTAAGTTTTATATAACTTTTTAGGGTAGCCAACTTATTGAGTCTGGTTTATAGGGAAAAATAAACAAAATTAGGAAAAAATACTTTTACAGATAGAACAGGCCCCTGGTTATAAGGCACACCCTCCACACTGACAGACAAATAACCTACACAATTGCCAACCAGCTCAACATATTGAGGTATGAAGAGAGATAGTTCCGCACTCCATTATTGAAGAGTCAATTCTTAATGCATTTTAATGAAGCAACAAAAAATGCATCAAATGCAGTAATTCATATAAAGTGCAAAAATAGTGTATGAAAAAAGGTACTTAACAGAGCACAGGCAATGGGGGATGAATGATTCCTGGTCCTAACCCGACAGCTGTTTCAGTGTACTACCACCTTCCTCAGGGGTCTGCTATACACTGGACTCCCCAAGCATACATATAAATAGCCCTTATCTTAATCAGCTAAAGTGTACTCACCTGTCTAACCCTCCTCCCTCGTGTCGCTGATGCCGGATCCTGTCAATCACCGGTAGGCGGAACCAACAAGCGTGTCCCCTTGGCCAGGGGAACGCAGGTCCGTACCGCCGTGCCAGAAGTGACGTCAGCGGGTCCAGCGACGTCACCACTAAACATAAACATTGGATCATAACCAACCCCTAATTATGTCTGGGTGTCGGATAGGAAGCCGGATCAATTTCCCTCAGCATAAATAAGTCAGTAAGATCCAAGGCAAATACAGTACATATAATTCACGACACAGCCAATCGGTGTACAGTCTTGGTTGCTAAGCAACCAACCGGAAGCAACAGGATGAATCCCGATGTATACACATCAATTTATATATACCAATTACCAACCACATATTGCAGGGATGACCCCACTGGGAGACATATCGTACTAATAATAAGTTCATTGCTAGAAACATTTTGCGCAAAGATAACGAATAAGCACTGCAGCCATATGTTGCAAAGAAATGCCACATTGCCAGCCACATATTACAAAGTATTATCACTACTGCCAATTATATACACATATACCCACCAACTGCCAGCAAAAAGTTACACGTACACCCACCAATTGCTGGCAATATGCTGCTGAGATAACCCTCCTATAAACAGCCATAGATAGGGAGATACCCCCTCTTTTATTAGGCAAATATCTGATGCCCCTAATGTCAACTATGCCTTCAACTGCTCAAAAAGTTTCAAATTTTGCAATATGCCAATTCACATGGGTAGAACTTTTCTATTCTTAGCCCATGCAAGTAAGTTCTATTTTACATTTATGTATTTTTCAGATGACAGTGCTTTCTTTTAGTAGCTCAACAAAATACTGCTGTTCCATGATTCTTCCCATCGTTAAGTTCCACATAGTGTCCCAGCTTTAAATATCCTCTTAACTTGTCTCTCACTCTACCCACCTTGTCTCCATCCCATATTTTGGGAGACATTCACACATTTTTATGAGAGCATATGATGAAGTGCACAAGGTAGGACACAGTCTTGGTATAGTATTAACATTTTATCTGTATTTATTTACTTTTTAAAAAAAGGTTTTATATGCGATTTTCCTTTACACTTTGATAGGATCTATTAGCAAGAGGAGACTTATACAGTGCTTTCGGAAAGTATTCACAGTGCTTCACTTTTTCCACATTTTGTTATGTACGCTGCTATTAGATCCAGTAACGCTGTACCTAATAGTGTTAGAGGCAGGAGAGATTTAATCTGGGCTTCCCTTACATTTCTATTGGGACTATTACCATAGAGGGAATCTATGCTGCAGAATGGTTTCTTTAGGAAGAGGACCAGGGAGGTCCAACATTGGCAGGGTGTAATTAAGATCTATAAAAATATATAGTAATGACATCCAGCCTAAATCTGCTTACTGTGGCCATTTTCAGAAAGACGGTTAAATTCCAGATGTCCATCCTTATTGAAAATCTGGCAAATCTGTGATGAATGTGGCCACATGCTCTATGTTGGGCAGGCCTGACCCTTAGGTGGTCAGCCCGAGTGGGCAAAACAAATAATGTTCCATTAGTCCAGTGAGCCAATGATTATATACTTATAGTGACAGATATTAGGCAGTATCTGGGTGTCACAGCCCGCAACAGAGACCGCAGGATCAGACCCCGTCACTTACCTTTGCGGGCGCTGACCCGCGGTGTCTCCCGGCCCCCACGATGTGCAGCTGTGTCTTCTCCCTCTGCTGCTGTCCTCTCCGACAGGTCCTGCTGTCCTCTCACTTCCACGCAGGCTCCTGCTGACTGCTCCGGCTCCAATACTCACATGCTGGAAATGCTGCCCTGCAGTCCATGGGCGCGGCTATCATGGTTTTGCCCATGTGACTCCACTACTAACAATGAGGATGTTTCTCCTTCTTTCTCAGCCAATCAGCGTCCTGTGGATTCTATAAAAGGATTCCCTGTTGCACTCACAAATTGCCAGTGCAACAAGTCCCTTAGTCTGACTAAGTGAGCCTCTTCACTGAGCTCTGTGAGTATTTGCTACCATCCAGCAAATACTTCTCCAAATGGCTTCCCAGCCACTCCAAGCAGTCCATACTGCCACCATTCACCTTACGGCTTCCCAGCCGCACCACGTAGCTCCAGTGCTACCACCGTTCACCTTACGCCTTCCTAGACGCACCAAGCAGCTTCCGTGCTGTCACTAGCTTTCAGCCATCCTTCTACACGCACTCATAAGTATCTACAGGTTTATACTCTTTCATGCATAGAAACTTCATCAAACTGAGGACCTCATTCAGAGCCGCTCGCAAGATGCGATCGCTCGCTTGCAAAAAGGGGCCGGGTATGCAAATCAAGCGATCGCACTTTGCGCTGTAAGGACGCCCTCTATGTCTTATTGAGCGACGGCAGTTAGTGTACGCTGGACTATAAAACCTCCCACCTGTCACTACCAGCACACGTAATTTCCGGGAAGAATCTGATTAATTGTGAACATCGAGGGCCATTGGAGCTGCTCGCAGCGCTTGGGGTTGACCTAACCTACCCCAAGCACTGCGAGCAGTTCAGGCTAAAAAACAACCAAGTCACGTGTGCAATGACACTACTTTGCTAATTATACACACCCATTAAAAGCCATTCTGGCGGTCAGACACGCCTGCGTTCCCACAACCACTCCCCCGTTCACAAGCACCTTCCCCTGTTACCACCCACAAACGGCACTATCTGTCACTAAAAGCAGCGACCTGAAAGTGGCTTGCGAGCTACCATAATCAGATCGCAATGAATGACTTGCGCACGCGCACTGCGAATTATACGCATGCGCAGATGTGCAAATATCGCTCCCACCGAGCGAGCGTGCCTTAGCGAGACTCTGAATGAGGTCCCAAGTCTCCTCCAGAGAGCATCTGAGTTTAATAGTACAGGTCCAAGACCCAGCCTCAAAATCCTACGCTTGTGACACTGGGCAGCTTATAAAAATCAGATCTGTGTTCAGCAATAATAAGAAATAATTGAAATCAGAAAACAACAATGTTACGTTTCTTTAAGATAAATGAAAGTATGAAAAACAACAACAGAGCCAGAGATTTCTAACTAGGACATTGCAGACGAGGCTGGTCTATCTTCTATCTTCTTCTAAGCACAGTCTTTTTCACATGAAAAATGTTTCTCTAAACATCGCATATCAGGAATAAAACAATGACTGAATGAAAACATTTCAGTGGCTGTTGGTGAAAGATAATGGACTTGTCAGGATGTGGACTGGGATCGGCCGCTGCTCACCATGTCGCCGCCTTCCCTTGATCTTCCTGACGGTCAGATGCCATGTTCAGCGGCGGGTGACGCGCTGAGTATTCTCCCCGGGGTCTGTTATGACTTCTGTGAGATGCTCCATTGTGGAGTTTTCCCGTGGCTGCAGTCATGGGTGCAGCCATGTTGGTCTGTATCACCTGATTAGTCCCCCATCCAATGGTAGCCTTGCCAGCTCTCAGCTGACTCACTCCTCCAATGGACAGCTACCTAAGCAGGACTTCAGGAAACAGGAGTTTCCTGTACAACTTTGCTCACTACTCCAGTGACTGTGACTATTACATTGCACCAGGCTCCACTCCGAGATACTCTCCGGAGCTACTCAGCGTCAGGATCTCCGGTGTTCTATTTCAGCTCTCACACTGATTCCTAGGGGGGTATTCAATTAGGTGCAAAAAGTCAGTTCCTGCGGAAAAGTTTCGGTGACGTCATTTTACCAGGCGAAAACTTTTCCCCCGTATTCAATTCCAAAGACTTTTCACCGATGCGGAAAGTCGATGCATTGGAATAGGCGAAATAGATTCGCCAATGAAAAACCTGTCAAAAAAAAGTGCAGAATTGGGGTTTTGGGGTGCAAACTTGCGGGAACCACCCTACACCCTTGGTACAGTTCCCCAAAGGTAAATTGTGTCAAAAAAAGTAAAAAAAAAACAACACCCCAAAAAATTACTTTGAAAAAGGGGGTGAAAAAGTACAAAGTTAGGGGAAAAAAACTTAAAAACTAGCGAAATAAGGGCCTGATTCAGACCCATTCGCGAGCAGCTGTCCACTCGCAAGTGGGTCGATGTTCTGCACTGAGCATGCGCACGACGGAGGGAGCTCCGTCGTGCGCATGCGCAAGACGCGACGAGCGAAGGACTTTCCTTCGCTCGTTGTGTCTGATCAAAGGGGGCGTGCTGTCGATGTTGATTGACAGCACGCCCCCTTTGGTGGGCGTGCCTCCCTGACGGGGGCGTTCCTAAGGGAACGCCTACCGTCAGAAGCCGGCCCACTGGCATCACTAGTGATGTCAGTGGGAGTGATTTTGGCTCTGATAGAGCCAAAATCACTCCGGGCCTTGCGGTTGAAAACCTCAACCGCAGGCTCCGGCTCGCAGTTTCGATGGTCGCGATGGTCAAGACCATCGCGGCCATCAAACTGCACGCTCGTATAGGCTGTGGGTGGTGACCCACAGCTATACGAGCGTCCAGGAGGACGCTCCATAGTTATGGAGGCCGGCCCTCATTCAGAGCGTGCGCTCTGCTCAGAGCGTACGGCTCTGAATGAGGGCCTAAGACTCCAGGGGGGTCCCCAAGTATGCCCCAGGTGTTTTTAAGATTGCAGTTGTTTGTGGCAGGTTTTTTAAAACTTCACTTTAGCAACTTCAAAATATGCTAGCACCCATTTTCATGTACCCCAAATTTGCTGGGACTACTTATTTTCTGCAAAAAAACCCTGCTAAATGCTATTCTTCACCACTTCTGCAAAGACGCTAATTAGCGGCTATTGAGAGCATTTAAGTACCCGAAATACCTTCAGCAGGCCTATTCGGGGGATCTATAGTGATCCCCAATATCAGTGCATCTTTTGGGGGGTGTCAAGCTGATTTCCCCAAATCTGACAGGACTTTTCGCTGGTTTCAAATTCGCCGGGTTCCGTTTTCGCTGATTTGGAACTGAATACAGGGATAAGCGGGGACGAGCACGATACTTTTCCGAATGCAAAACCAGTGATGATGGCGGGAAAATCCAGAATGCGAAAAGTCCAGAACTTTCGCACCTAATTGAATACGAGCCCTAGTGTTATATATTTCAGCTCACAAGCTGATTTATACTGTTATATATATTTCAGCTCTCACGCTGATTCCTACTGTTATATATTTCAGCTCTCACTCTGATTCCTACTGTTATATATTTGAGCTCTCACGCTGATTCCTACTGTTATATATTTCAGCTTTCACGCTGATTCCTGGTGTTATATATTTCAGCTCTCACGTTGATTCCTAATGTTATATATTTCAGCTCTCACGCTGATTCCTAGTATTATATGTTTCAGCTCATATGCTGATTCCCAGTGTTTCATTATCAGTCTCTGTACTGATCTCCAGTAATCTACTACAGTTTTTCCCCTGCATCTGGATCACCTGTTTGTGTACTCATTACATCATCCGTGTACTGATGTATTTTACAATAGTGTCTCACCTGCATCTGGATCACCTGTTTGTGTACTCAGGGCCTGATTCAGACGCGGTCGCAAGCGCTGAGCGCTCGCAACCAGGTCGATGTTTGCCCACTGGGCATGCGCACGACGGAGCCGGCTCCGTCGTGCGCATGCGCGAGACCTGGCTAGCGATGGGTGCTCCGTCGCCCTGGGTCTCGTACCAAAGGGGGCGAGCTGTCGATGGTGAGTGACAGCTCGCCCCGTTTGGTAGGTGTGGCCGGGGGGTGGCTTCACAAACTGAGGCGTTCCCAAGCGAACGCCTGCCATTTGTGGACGGCCCCACTGACATCACAAGTGATGTCAGTGAGAGAGCTTCCGGCTCTCGGCCATGAGACCCTACCAAAAGGGTCTCGTCGCAAGCCCAATGGTCGCAATGGTCTTGACCATCGCGACCATCATCCTGGCCGCACAAAAAGCTATGCGAGCGGCCAGGAGGCCGCACAAAATTAAAAAAAAACGCCCAGATTCAGAGCGAGCGCTCTTTCAGAGGGTCCGGCTCTGAATCAGGGCCTCAGTACATCATCCGTGTACTTCCAAGTATTTTACTACAGTGTTTCACCTGCGTCTGGATCACCTGTGTGTGTACACAGTACATCATCCATGTACTGATTCCAAGTATTTTACTACAGTGTTTCACCTGCATCTGGATCACCAGTGTGTGTACTCAGTACATCATCTGTGTACTGATTCCAAGTACTCTATTACAGTGATTCACCTGCGTCTGGATCACCAGTGTGTGTATTCAGTTCGTCATCCGTGTACTGCCTCTAGCATTCTCCAGTGTATCCTCCATGTGTCATTCTCCAGTGTATCCTCCACGTGTCATTCTCCAGTGTATCCTCCACGTGTCATTCTCAAGTGTATCCTCCACGTGTCATTCTCCAGTGTATTCCATAAGTGACTCTTCCGGTGTGTCATCCTTCAGTGTATAATTCCCAGTGTATTCTCCAGTGCAAGTAGTTATTCTTTTCAACCCTGCCATCTTGTCTCATTGCTAGTTTCCGGGTACCTGACCAGAGGGCAGCGATCTGCTCACTGGGTGCCACGAAGACATACCTACTTCCTCCTCATCTGCTGTCACTCCACACCCTAGTACGCCAACTTCCCGTCCTCCTATCGAGGTGCCCAGTGAGTGGTCGTGACAGGACTGATGCATTCCACATGTATTAAATATGGAAAGTGACCAGCCTCAACAAGAACGTGACTTGAGCGACTACTCTGTGCAAAAGGCTTCAAAAACAAAGTTTACTTGACCATGAGCAAAGTAAGTTACCTAATGACTTGTGTTCAAATATAATTAAAAAATGTTCTTGAAGAAACCGGTTAGGAGAAATTGAAAGATCAATTTCATTTTTGACTAATTTGCAGAGAGATGGTTTTGTGGGAACTTTAAAAAGTATGTATTGGCTGGTAAAAAACAAACTCCCACATACTACATTGTATGAAAAATTGCTTGAGCACTGCAAGATTTTGGGCTTAACATACTTAAAGCAACTTGATATTGGAAAGAATGCAAATTACACTTCGGAAAGAATAATGCAAGAATTACTTGTCATCTTAGCTTCAGCAATTAGATGTGAAATACAAAAAAAATGCATTCTGCTGATTATTTCAATGTTCTGTGTGATGAAAAAAAAGACATCTCGGTTTTGAAGCAGCTTATTATATGCATTAAATATGTTTGTCAACTTAAAAAAGATTAGTATTAGTTTGTTATCAAAATGTAATATCATTGATGGCAAAGCTGAAACTATAGCTAACAAAATTATTGAAATATTTGGCAATATAGAGTTGAAAACTATTAAAAGATGAAACAGGCAGAATCATGTTCAATGTCATTGCATTAACTACCACCTGACTCTTGATAGTGCCCAAGCAGTGACTTTTTTGTAAAGTTTAACAATATCTTGAGACAACTGTTCTTTTTTTCAATATTCCCCAGTTAGAATGGCTGGCTTAACTGAAATCCAAAATATACTGAACAGTCCTCAGATTAAAGTTAAAATGACTAGTCACACTTGGTGGCTGTCTGTTGACTTTGCTCTACAATCTTTAATTGAATCCTTGGTGAGTGTCATTGCTGTATTGGAAAGAGAAGCCACTGAACAAAATGAAATCACAACTGAAGGGTTAAGCAAATATATGAGAACATACAATTCAGTAGCTTCACTTATGATGCTTTTAGGTGTGCTGCCTCATTTGTCTAAAGTTTGACAAAGGCAAGATCTTAATTTAACTGATATAGACCCGGTCTTAGAAGCTACAAAACTATGCATTAAGGAATTGAAAAACACACTTGCTACTCATTTTAAAGGGATGTAGTCAGCATCTCGGCGGTCAGAATTCACGGCGCCGGAATCCCGACAGTAGTCAGAATCCCGTCTCCAGAATCCCAACCGATGACATCCCAATGGTAAGTATTAGGGTTAGGCTGCGGGAGGGGAGGGTTAGGCTGCAGAAAAGGTGGGTTAGGGGGAGGGTTAGGATACTTACTTAATCCTGTCGGTATTCTGACTGCCGGCATCCCGACTGCTGGTATCCCATACCCAACCCTTTTTAAAAATATCCATCTACATCATGCTGGTGAATGGCCAGACCTTCGTGTAAATTGTTCTAATGCTAATGCTACTGTTTTTAAGTTGAATATCTGTAATAAATACGTAGACACAGTTATTAACCACCTAGAAGCAAGATTTCCAGATATGCCATTCATACCCAGTTTTCAATAGAGAGAGCCATGTTAAAATGAGGCTTTTGAGATTCTTTTTGAGCATTATTCTAAAAATGGAAGTCCTGCAATCTTTACACTATTGACATAGTAAACTAGAATGGGCAGTTGCATCAAAATAGTTTGAACTAGAGACCTACAAAAATATAGATTCAAAAGAAATAATGCATACATTTTCAACAACTGAGCAAAAATCTTTCCCAAATTTAGCAAAACGAGCTGCTATTAGACTGACTATATCTGTAAGCAAAACTGAATGTGGAAGAGCATTTTCTACTCTATAAAGAGTTAAAGCCTGTTCAAAGAATCGCAAGAAGCAGAGCACCAAAATAAACTGATGCTGATTTCACTAGAGACCAGATCCTACAGATTTTCAATATGAAAAAGCAGACAAGTAGGCCTCTAAGAAGAGAAGAACGAATATATAAAATGTTAATCTGGAGTTCGGGATGGGTATGGGATCCCAGCGGTCAGAATCCCGACGCCGGCATCCCAACAAGGATGCCCAACAGTATCCTAACCCTCTCTCCCCTCTGCCTGAACCTAACCCTCCCCCCTTAGTACTTAACCCATCCCCTAGTGCCTAACCCTGTGAGGTCCTGGTTTTGTTGTGGACCCGGGGTAGTATTAGGAGCAGACACTGAAGCAGATTTAAAATTAAACGTAGAGTTTTTAATGAGTGGCTTAACAGACATTAATGTGGCAAAACAGAAAGTCCGGGTTTAGCACTAAAGCGCACTTGTGGGGTTTAATGTAAAGACGCTAGTTAACTTGGGGCAGATGCGTGTGCATGAAGCTAATATTCAGCGTTTTCATACAGGATCTTATGCATTCGCTAATATGCGACTAGTTGGGTGGCCATTCACAAAATGGCGTCTTGCGATCTCATTTCCAAGATGGCGTCTTGCGGCTAGTCGCAAGATGGCGTCGCTGTGATCCAATTTTAAACTGCTCTTGTCTCAGCCAATTATCCAGCTTCGACAGCCGTGACTGGTCAGAGAGGAGCATGTGACACACCAGGATAGGGCGACTAGGTCACATGACCGGAGGTAAGATGGTGGCGCCCATGCCAGAGCGGAACGGAAGCACCACCAAACCAGACCAGAGTGACAGTATGCCCGCACAGGGCTACGCACAGCCAATGCACCCCGCCAGGCACCAGCGCCACCGCCAGACGCCCCTCGTCATAGCATCCTCACAGGTATCACCCGCCGACCGCCATGCCGAGAAACCCTGGTCGTGACAAACCCTAACCCTCACCCCAGTACTTACTGTCGGGATGCCGGTGCCGGGATTCTGACACCGGCATTCTAAGCACCGGCATCCTGATTTATCGGGATTATAACAACATCCCCTCGAGTTCAAATTAATATAAGTTCAGGATTTCAACAATTTTCATTATTGCAAAGAATTTCACTGCCCCCATCCGGCTGACAAAATTTTTGGGGGAGAACACTGTAATGGTGTGTAGCAGCTTCAGTGATTTTTATTTGTAATCTTATAAGGGAAATTATCATTACAAGCAACATATATGCACACACCTCTATAGCTAATGAAACACTAAAAGTAACTTTTCTGTTTAAAAAAATATGATACCTAAGCATACAGAGCAGGTGTCACAACAAGACCCACATGATCATGGGTGACATGTGGGTGTTAAAGGGTTAATTAATCAAAACAAAACCACCATGCCTGCCTAAAAATGACTGAACACTCCCAAAATATATCTCACATCCACTCATAAACACCCAGTTTTAGTTCAAGAGCTAACATTCCTCAGCTTGGTTAGGTGCCATAGCCGCAAAAACGTTTGGGCGGACTAAATGGGCACCCAAACCCAAACAATTGCATTCCCCCACCCTTAGGAAGCCTTCAGTTACACCAGACTCATCTGAAACTGAAGTCACAGACTTGTGTAACCTGGGATACTGATATCCAAACAATCCCCTACCTACAGTAAGCGTACAGTACCATTAGAATTTCTTTAAGAATATAAAGACACACTGAAGATTAATATAATAAGATTTTACAATGTATATTCAACAAAAATGGTGATAACTTGACATACAAAAAAATACATTAAAACTGGAATAAAAACAGAAACAGTACTCATGTCACTCATGTTATATGCTGCCCGGGAAAGGCTATGAGTTATGGACGATAAATATGTAGAATGCCTGAGCTTCAAGAACTGAAAATTAAACTATTTCCACCTAAATCCTCTTCACTGTGACATCAGAGCAGAGGTACAGTAATGTGATTTACAGTTGTTTCATTGCCTTTTCCGAAAAGAAAGAAAAACACTTCTAATAGTGAGTTCTACAAATATTATATCATTTTCCTAGGACATATCAGACATTTGAAAAGTTTAAGAAACACAGTATATTATTCTGAATATATACATAGGAAACTTGCATGGGTGTATCTCTAATGGTTGCAGCCATTTTACGTAAGCGTCTGGAGTCCTTAGCTGGCGCTAAAAACATCACCGGGAAAATGAACCGGCTGACATTTTCCCAAAATTTTGCGCATGCACTATAGAAAAATATCATTGACTAATGCCGCTGTTGCACTTTGGTGATAACCTAACAACTTTCCTGCAGCTATTTTATGGACATTCAGTTTTTACCTCTATACAGTATTTTGTAGTGCTATATGGAAGTGTGGTTTTCTGTCATTTACTGTTGAACGGAAGTATGTTTTACTGTCTATAAAGACTATTGTGGCGAGGCGTGACTTACGACCTAAATGCTGTTCCGCTCAACTTTTATTGCTAAAAAGGAGATCTAGTTCCTAAAAAAAAACCCAGATGATGAACACTGGTTCAGAAGAAAATTGAATATTTTTAAAATGACTTAAGGTGCCTATCCACTAGGCGATCTGAAAGACTGAACGACTTGCGTACAGACCTTCAGGTCGCCGAGGTGCGGTGCCCGCACTGAACGGCGTTCAACGTCATTCAGGGCAGGAGTCCGACCTCCGATCGTCGTCAGGTTGACGGGCATGTTCCGTATATAGTCGGGGTCGGCAAGGACCCAGCGTGCACGCGCATCACTGGTCCTTGCCGGCTATGCATTACACGACTTTGTGAACAATGCGACCAAAACCTCCAGGTTTTGGTCGGATCGCTCTAAAAGTCATGTAATGGATAGGCCCCATTAGAGTATGAATACATATAAGAAATATTTTGTTTGTATCATATAATTCAATGTTTAGTTTCCTTATTTTGTATCTGATCCACTGATAAAATTATATAAATTGTTGTATAAATAATAATATTAACAAATATATACATGGGGCCGTATTCAATTAGCGGCGAAAACGGCCGTTTCTTGCCAAAAACCGGTGATATTTTCGCAAAAAAAAACAGGCAAAACCGCAATTGCCGAAAAAAACTGGAGAAAAGTAAAAAAAGAAAAAAAGCTGAAAATGATGCAAAGCAATTTTTTTTACAGGAAATGACTGTTCCACGTAAATTGGGGGTACATTAAAATGGGTGCAAGTATATTTTTGTGTCGCAAAAACGCAATTTTAAAAACCATAAAAAAACGCCTGCTGCGACCGCGTGCGATGTTTAAAACACTTCACACATCCATACTGCCCCCCCCCGGAAAAACCGGATCCAATACATTAAAACCATTTTCATAGGTTTTTTTTTTTTACCCAAAATTGCGTGGTCGTTATTTGCCAAAGTGCACAACTTACGAAAACATTTTTGGGGTAATTTATCATTAGGGAGGTGTCCAAAGGGTTCTGAAAGAAATCCCCGCATTTTTGTTTGCCTGGTCTGGGATGGAGAAAACTTATCTTTAGTTTTCTTTTCGCCAATTGCGTTCTCGCCTGTTTTTTTTGTCGAAAATATCAGGACGAGACGCATTGGGACCTCTGTAACAGTCTCTCTCCATGCTATTGACCACTTGCAGATAAGCACTTTATAACTTTATTTGTTTTAATGTTTTTTAGTCCCTGTATTCCATATCCCCTTGTATTAGGTCTCAATAAACCCCTGTTTTAAAACTGTTGCTGAGAAAGGGTTATTTTCTGCTTATTTAAAGCCAATTAACCTACCTATATGCAAACCACTGGGGCAAATATGGGATATTGATGAAATGACCAGGACATACATTTCTACATGCTGATACTAAAGTTTCTTTTTGGTACGCATTTCATTTAATTATGCAAATTGTTTTATAAAGAGGTACTACACTATATATGTGTCTCATCTGGCTCCGATTGAGCCCTTCCTATAAAGGCTTCCAGCCATTTGGAATCCCGGGTCAGTCCCACCACATGGAATCCTTGTAAAGAACTACAGATAAGCTTTAAAGTTTTTCTATTTGGTACACACATAGATTATTATTTGAGCACGTGCATTTTTTAAATATTACTACAATATCAGGTGCATGTGCCTTCCAACCCCCATCTCTAGATCACTTTTATCCGATTGCCACTTGGAAACACGGGAAGACTGCTGCCACCTTCTCCAGAAGGATCAACGTGTTACCCTGTTAGCACTATTTGGATTTGAACCTTCTGCACTAAGCTTTATATAAAGCAATTTTACTTGGGACTTAAACCGGTGCACCATTCTATAGTCTCCTTATATACATATACAGTATATATATATGTATATATATATATATATATATATATATATATATATACACACACACACACATGTATATATAAACTCCACCACTCCGGCACTCCGTCACCCCACCAGGGGATAGCTTGCTCTGGTGCCCTCCTTAGGGGACAGCACCCCTCAATGTATAGATCCACAGAAAAGAAGGTGGCACTCAGAGACTTGTCACATCAGTGAAAAGGGTGAAAACTTTACTGCATATATCGACATTTCGGGGACGTGCTCCCCTTCTTCAGGACAGTAATAAAACATGAATACAGTTAAACAATAAATAAGTGCACTTACCAATCGTGTTCCCTCCCCATCTGTGTGTCTCCTGGACGCGCTGCCCACAGCTCCGGTCAGTGCACTTCCGGAAATGCTTGTCTGTAAAACCGGAAGTGACGTCACGGGTCCTGGCAGCGCTACCGTGGAAACATAGTAAACAAAGCATAATTATTACTCATACTTAAAAACCACTAAAAACACAAACTTTAAAAAAAAAAAAGTGACAAGAAACAAGTTAAGACGTGTGCAATCATCACACATAATTATGTGCAAAAAATAAAGTGCTAAGGCATTGTGCAAACCATAACCATTTGCACAATGCCTTAGCACTTTATTTTTTGCACATAATCATTGTCACTTTTGACATTTTTTTGAAAGTCTATTTGTGTTTTTAGTGGTTCTTAAGTATCAGTAATAATTATACTTTGTTTACTAGGTTTCTATGGTAGCGCTGCCGGGACCCGCGACGTCACTTCCGGTTTTACAGACAAGCATTTCCGGCGGTGCAAAGACCGGAGCTGCGAGCAGCGTGTCCAGGAGACACACAGATGGAGGGAACACGATTGGTAAGTGCACCTATTTATTGTTTCACTGTATTCATGATTTATTACTGTCCTGAAGGGGAGCACGTCCCCGAAATGTCGATATATGCAGTCAAGTTTTCGCCTTTTTCACTGATGTGACAAGTCTCTGAGTGCCACCTTCTTCTTTTCTGTGGATCTAAATATGTATATATATATATATATATATATATATATATATACATACATACACACACACATACACAGTCGAGTTACATTATTATGACCACCTCCTACATTTTGCATCGGCAGCGCTTCGCCCATGAAGTACGTCACGTGCCGTGCGCTGGCCTGGTGGGTATATAAGGTGTGCTATAGGCCGTCTGCACACATATCACTCGTGGCTGTCGTGGGTAAAAGGAGCGATTTATCCGAGTTGCAAAAAGGGATGATTATTGGCTTTTGGGCCAAGGGTGGCAGTATTTCTGAAACAGCGCAGTTTGTGAACTGTTTGCGTGCTGCTGTGTTGTGACTGGACAAATGACACCACTGCGAATAACCGACCTGGAAACTGCGGAGCAACACATGCCATTGATGTGAGAGGTGGACATCGGCTAAGAAGGTGTGTGAGGCCCGACCGACATGCTATAATGGAGCAGCTCACCGTCAAAAAGAACCTGGGGCCACCAGACGTGTGTCTAAAACGACAGTTCAGCATACCCTGCTGCGTATGGTGCTCTGAAGGAAAAGGATGGTCACTTAACCTATGCTAACGAAGGTGCATCGGCGGAAAAATGCTTCAGTTTGACGCCTTTATTGGAATTCGGCCTCCGCTAATTGGCAAAGGGTTGCCTTCTCCGATGAGTCGCGCTTTCTGCTTCATCGAATGGAGGAACGTTGGCGTGTAAGGCGAGAAACATCAGAGATCAAACACCCTGCAACCATTGCTGGAAGAACACAAGCTGGTGGTGGCAGCGTTATGGTCTGGGGAATGTTTTCATGGCATTCTTTGGGTCCACTCATCCATATGGAAGGAACCCTCAACCGATTTGGTTCATCCTTCCTTGCAGAGCACGTACACCCATACATGCTGAATGTCTTCCCTGAGGCGGATGGGATCTTCCAGCAAGACAATGCGACATGTCAAACAGCTAGAAATGTCCGTCAGTGGTTGGACGAGCACGACCAGGACTTCCAAGTACTTCCCTGGCCCCCTAATTCCCCAGATATGAACCCAATTGAGCATCTGCGGGACCACCTTGATCATTGGGTTCGCTCTATGGATACTCCACCACGCACCCTCCAGCAGCTGTGGGATGCACTGCAGTCAGCATAGCTGCAGATACCTGTGCCAACCTACCAGCACCTTATTGAGTCACCCCCAGCCCGTCTAGCTACTGTCCGTGCTGCACACAGCGGCTACTCTGGCTATTAGCTGGTGGTCAAAATAATGTGACTCGACTGTGTATATATACACGCACAAATAAATATATAATTATAATTATATATATATACACACACACACACACACACGAATTTTAGCACATCTACACTTAATTTCAGACCTCTCCAAGAGTGATTTGAACACAAATCCTCTTAAATCTATTTACTGTGTGACTGCAGGGCATTGGATGTGTGGCTGGATACTACATATTTCTACTTACAGTAGCTGTAATGGTTTTATACTGACAATTACACCTAGCTTCATATCGTTAGAATTACCAGGCTTCCTATGCAGGAGCATATAACTCCACGTTTAAGGTGTCTAACTGCAATGTGTGAGGTCCCAAGTTTGAGTTCCGGATATAACATTACTGAGAAATGGGTGTTTTAAATAAAGGAGGGTGTTACTGAAGGTGCACATATCTTCCTGTATGCATGGGAGTCTGTCGGCCCGGACAGCAGAACATCGACTGTCCCTCAGCGTGCCTATGATTCTAACAGCAAACTGCTTCTTACTCACAGACAGACAGCTGCCTGTGAATAAGAAGCAGTTCACAGGTTAGATCATCGGCACGCTGAGGGCCCCTCTGTGAGCCAGGCTCAGTACATCAGTACCGGCTGTATGGCCCTGTATGTTTGTTCCAATATTTCCAAAGATAAAAACAGTGATATATACAAAAGTAAATTAAAATATAAAGTAGTAGAAACTTATTAAAAACAATAGGAAGGACTAATATAGCAAGCTTTCTCTGAGAAGCAGAAGAGAACTTGATTTAAAAAAAGAAATACAGCAAAGTAAAATGGGTGTATGGTAGCCTGGGAGTGGAGGTACAGAGAATGATATAATGGGTATAGGTGTGGAAAAAAAAAGATGTACGGTACATGAACAAATAGAACATTGAGATTAATAGAGAACACTAAAGCCTGGAGATTAATGGGTGGTTCAGAACAGTACTTGAACAAGCAAATAATAAAAACAATACATGTTAGGCAGGTATTACAGTTAAACTGTAGCATTATAAGAAGGTTATAATCAGATCACAATGGAATCGCTGAAGAAGCCGGCTATAGTATGACTGAGAATCAAGGAAAGGATACTTTCTAGTGATAAAGAACTCGAGACAGGTTCATGTCAAACAACTTGAAGTCAATAGTAAATAGAAACCAGATAAAATATGACAGTGAATAAATGCAACAACACACGGAACAAACGTATAACACAGGGGATATAAGGCATGAAGATCATTACACATAAACATGTATGAAACACTCCTTACTCCCACTGCGCATGTCAGAGACATGACAGATTAAAGCTGGGTACACACCTAAACGATGTGCCGACCCAGCGATGAGCTGTAACAATATATCGCATCGCTCTGAAGAGTGCAACATGATATATTGTTACATGCTTAATGTAACACCGTGTCATTGTGACATCGTCCCATCTGATATGGAAAAAGCGACCACCCAATTTCTCAAACAATGATTCGGGTGTACACACTAAATGATGATCACTGTGATCCATCACGGATTACAAGATCAGCCAATATATCTAATAGCGTGTACCCAGCTTTAGCCAAATATATATATTAAATATAAATACATATGTCCTGACTGACTCACTGACTCATCAACGCCCAGCCCAAACCCCTGGATCTAGAATCAAGTAATTCAGGGAGTATATGCCTTCCATGACGCAGGCACCCGCTAAGTAGGGAATTTTTGAAATTTGACTACTAAGGGGGTGAAAAAGGCTAAAATATATACTCCCACAATGCAATGTCCTGACTGACTCATCAACGCCCTGTTTCCATGACCTAGAAACATGAAATTTGGGGAGTATATTGCTGCCATGACGTAAGCACCCACTAAGCAGGGATCTTTCAAAATTCTACCCCTTAAGGGGGTGAAAAGGCAGTTTGTTCGCCGAAGGGCTGGAGAGTGGTACAATAATGAATGTCTGCAGGCAACAGTGAAGCATGGTGGAGGTTCCTTGCAAGTTTGGGGTTGCAATTTAGCAAACAGAGTTGGGCACTTGGTCAGAATTATGGTGTCCTCAAAGCTGATAAATACAGGTAGATACTTATCCATCATGCAATACCATCAAGGAGGCGTCTGAGTGACTCCAAATTTATTCTGAAGCAGGACAATGACCCCAAACATACAGATAGTTCTTAATGACACTGGCTGTATGTTTGGATGCTGGAATCATACGCAAGGGTGCTTGAGCCGGATCAATACAATGGACTGCAATTGAATGTCTCATCAGTATTAAGGTATTGGACATTGATCTGAACCACTATAATTATTCAAAGTAATATAGAGATAATTTATTTTTATGTCGATGTTTTTAAACACTTATTGAGATACAGTGCATCCGGAAAGTATTCACAGCGCTTCAGTTTTTCCATGTTACAGCCTTATTCCAAAATGGAATAAATTAATTTTTGTTCTCAAAATTCTACACACAATACCCCATAATGACAATGTGTACAAAGTTTTTTTGAGATTTTTGCTAATTTAATTAAAAAAAAACAAAAAACTAAGAAATCACATGTACATAAGTATTCACAGCCTTTGCCATGAAGCTCAAAATTGGGCTCAGGTGCATCTTGTTTCCATTGATCATCCTTGAGATGTTCCTACAGCTTAATTGGAGTCTACCTGTGGTAAATTCAGTTGTTTGGACATGATTTTGAAAGGCATACACCTGTCTATATAAGTTCCCACACTTGACAGTGCATGTCAGAGCACAAACCAAGCATGGAGTCCAAGGAACTGTCTGCAGACCTCCGAGACAGGATTGTCTCGAGGCACACATCTGGGGAAGGGTACAGAAAAATATCTGCTGCTTTGAAGGTCCCATTGAGCACAGTGGCCTCCATCATCCGTAAAAGGAAGAAGTTCGGAACCACCAGGACTCTTCCTAGAGTTGGCCGGCCGTCTAAACTGAATGATCGTGGGAGAAGGCCCTAATCAGGGAGGTGACCAAGAACCCGATGGTCACTCTGTCAGAGCTACAGCATTCCTCTGTGAAGAGAGGAGAACCTTCCAGAAAGACAACCATCTCTGCAGCAATCTACCAATCAGGCCTGTATGGTAGAGTGGCCAAATGGAAGCCACTCCTTAGTAAAAAGCACATGGCAGCCCGCCTCGAGTTTGCCAAAATGCACCTGAAGGACTCTTAGACCATGAGAAACAAAATTCTCTGGTCTGATGAGACAAAAGATTGAACTCTTTGGCGTGAATGCCAGGCGTTATGTTTGGACGAAACCAGGCACCGCTCATCACCGGGCCAATACAATGCCTACAGTGAAGCATGGTGGAGGCAGCATCATGTTGTGGGGATGTTTTTCAGCAGCAGGTACTGGGAGACTAGTCAGGATATAGGGAAAGATGAATGCAGCAATGTACAGAGACATCCTGGATGAAAACCTGCTCCAGAGCGCTCTTGACCTCAGACTGGGGCGACGGTTCATCTTTCAGCAGGACAATGACCCTAAGCACACAGCCAAGATATCAAAGGAGTGGCTTCAGGGCAACTCTGTGAACGTCCTTGAGTGGCCCAGCCAGAGCCCAGACTTGAATACAATTGAACTTCTCTGGAGAGATCTGAAAATGGCTGTGCACCGACGCTTCCCATCCAACCTGATGGAGCTTGAGAGGTGCTGCAAAGAGGAATGGGCGAAACTGCCCAAAGATAGGTGTGCCAAGCTTGTGGCATCATATTCAAAAAGACTTGAAGCTGTAATTGCTGCCAAAGGTGCATCAACAAAGTATTGAGCAAAGGCTGTGAATATGAATACTTATGTGCATGTGATTTCTTATTTTTTTTTGTTTATTAAATTTGCAAAAATCGCAAAAAAACTTTTTACACGTTGTCATTATGGGGTATTGTGTGTAGAATTTTGAGAACAAAAATGAAATTATTCCGTTTTGGAATAAGGCTGTACCATAACAAAATGTGGAAAAATGTAAGCGCTGTGAATACTTTCCGGATGCACTGTATTTCTAATGTTTTATATGTGATTAAATGATAATTTTTTTCATAAATTTACATAATGGAGTGCTGACTGATATATTTTCTGCCATGTCACAATTTTCATTGGTTATAGTTATTAGCACAATCTTTTTTTATTTTATCCTGATTAAAGCACATTATCCAAATAGAGCAGCAATGTTTCTGCCCTTTATCAATCCTAATAAAGACTAGGGAGGGGGGTTGTTCTTGTGACACGCATCTGATTTGTCACACTTGGGGGTTTGCAAAGAACTCATGGAGGAGCTGGGCTTTCCCCAAGCTCTCCCCTCACAGTGAGAAGATGCTGTGCGCATGTGCACAGCGTCTATTCACTCGGCGGCGATCGTTCACCGCAACTTTACCTAACCGGGGGACACTGTAGCCCGTGGTTGGGGAAGGCCCAGGGCAAGCTGTTTTAGCAGGGTACTGCTAAAAGGGCAGGGCGCATTTTGCACTTTTAAAATCGGGCAGAGTGCGGCGCCCTGCTAAAACAGCCTGGCGGGAACACTAGTCTGTTTTTATATTTGTATTCCCATAAGCCTTATTAAAGAAGAATTGTTTTATGGAGGATCGTCTAAGGCAGGCCTGGCCAACCTGTGGCTCTCCAGCTGTTGTGAAACTACACATCCCAACATGCCCTGCCACAGTTTTAGCATTCCCTAATAGCAAAACTGAAGCAGTGCATGCTGGGACTTGTAGTTATTACAACAGCTGGAGAGCCACAGGTTGGCCATTCCTGGTCTAAGGAGTCATTCTGAGATAAGTTTTATCTTTCTTTCTTTTATATTGCTATGGGACCACTTTATTTGAAGTTCTTGCACTTTGTGGATTTTCATACATTATTGCATTAGGAGTTGCCCTTGTGTTCTTTATATTTTCAGACTTTCGATTTGGTGTGGTTCATACAAGACTGACTGCCATCATGGAAAGAGGAATTTACTAGTCCATCACTATCACCATTTATTTTGGACTTATTGTGGTGCACTTTTATTTAGAAAAAACTTTTATAAATATATATAATTGTTTATTTTATGTTTTATAGTTTATTAGTAGCATTAAGGTGATTTTCACGCTTGTTAGGTGAGTTAAATAAGAAATAATGGTCCTACAACTACGTAACTCATTGCAAATAAGTATCCCTTTACTCAGGAGAACAAGGCGATAACATTTTGGTAATTTCCTGCACTCTCGTATATATAAGAAATATTCAAGTATATTTTTGATGTGATCATGCATATTTCCACTATCTACAACCCATAAATTAAATACATATTTAATCCAATTTTCCTACCAAATGAAAACATTATTTCTTTTGGGGAAAAATATATAGACAATAAAGCATAAAAGTGATCTGGTTATTATGGTGCAAACTAATTCTGTCAAGAATGGTTTAAATAAATAAGATTACACTATGTTGCACAACTGCATATTTCTTGCCTACATATCTACAGTATTTATCACCTCACAGCTACCTCAAGATCTTTGAAGTTGACAGGAAAAAATGGAAATTTATTATGGGATTAACACTCAGGAAACAAAACATTAAACACTAAAAAGGCGCTTAACATACCAAGATATTTAAAGCTGATTATGACATATCTGCTTATACTGTGGAGTTATTCAGTTCACGGACTTGAGCTTTGTTAATAAAGAATATGTACGTCTTGCCACAAAAGGGCATTGTGGTGATTTCCAAAGCAACACGGAACCAGTTGTTCTCTTAGAAGGTTTAGGAAGAGATTCCTTTCATAAGGAAATCTGCCATTGATTCTAGTGTGGTGTCAGAGTAAAATTACTGGTCTAGTTTATACTTGTGTAGCAGCTATGTATTGTCATATTGTCAAGAACTTTATATCTAGTATGGAAACAGGTCTTGTTCACAAGACACAGTCAAAGAAGACATTGGGGTACATTTACTAACTTTCTGGTTTTCAAATCAAGAGATGAACGGCGATGAGTTTGAAACAGCAACAGTAATGAATGCTAAATCAGGCTTGTTTAGAATATATTACAGTTCCCATTATAAATTCATCAGCAGAAACAAAAAAGTTAAAAGTCAACATTTACACAAAATATTACTTATACATAAATGTAACCCCTATGTAAATCCAGCCTATATTACATAAAAGAAATGTGCAAAAATAAATTTTTTACCCATTGGAGAACTGTACATATCTCAAGAAGCGGCCTACACTGCATGGTTATCATGTATGCACCTGGTTTACTATACTGTAAGTTATCATCATCATCAGTGTGCACGTGCACATGCCCTGTACCAGGGGCAAATGTTATGCCTCCTAACAGGTTTATATTCCCCAACATGCCGATCTGCATAGACAGAATATGCGTCAACGCGCCATCAGTGAAATTTGCCTAAGCGAGGACACCTTTCCCCCCACCCAAGTTCCACTTCTACTGTTGCAATGGTCAATGTGTCCACATAATGTACGACTTACCTTTACTGTCCCAGGCCCATTTCACCGTCCATGTGTAACAGAATGGCCTCTGACAATAAACTGCAGTGCAACAAATTACTAGCACTAACTGCAATACAGGAACACTTAAGGTGTCCATACATGGTGCGATAAATCAGCCGATCTGATGGATTGGTACGATTTGGCTGCTCTATTGTACCGTGTATGGGCATGATATTGGACAGAGCGTGCACCCCTGGGGTGGTACATCGTACCCCCAGATCTTACTGCAGGTTCAGTCGATCTGTTGATGGGATATGCGATCCCATGCAGCGATATGCGGGTGGGGTGCTGGAATATCGGGTGGTCGGCCACCCAATCGCACCATGTGTGGGGACGGCCCTATATGTCGGACGTCGGATCCCCCGTCGCGTTGTGCGGTGCATATTGCACCGTGTATGGCCGGCTTTATACTGAGATACTATTGCATTTATTCCCTTTCACCTACTGGTTCAGTAGAGAAAATCACTTACATGGGAATTCCTTACAAATATATATGACAGTAGTAACACATACCCTGATGATTCAATTAGAACTTTACTATGTTTTACTGCTATTTTACAAAGGTAACATAATATATCATAGTTAGGTGTAGCCTCCATGCAAATAAACTTTTTTAGTCACTTAGAAGAGAAGTGTAGCCATCCTGCACATAATAAAATCTCTCCTTTTTCTAACTAATCACATTATGTAAGTAATTTAGAGAAAACATATCTGCCCTGGGAAATGTATGACCTATGTAAGATATTTCCAAACACTCACAACAAGGTCCTGAAAAAAAGATCACTATCAGATCAGAGTTTACTGCCGGTCTCTCTGCAATCCGTGTTTGGTGACAATACTGTCAAACAAATGTCTGGTCCTGTCTGAATACTAAACAGCTCTAAAGAGACTATAGTGAGCAGACAATAAAGAAAGGACATGCAGATCTTTCAACCAGTGGATGTATTTAGACTACTAATAAATCTACACAGTGGTCCAGGGAGCAATTTGTCTCCAGATTCTGTGCCAGGACATTTTATATCATACATATTATATATCCCAAATGCATAGATAGTATTAATACAGTAAAATATTGGTATTTTACACAAACTATAGTTAATTGCAAATTATGGGGTGTATGTACTAAGCTTTGGGCAGAGATAAAAGTGGATAGAGATAAAGTACCAACCAATCAGCTCCTGACATTTTTCAAACACAGCCTTTGACAGTGACAGTTAGGAGCTGGTTGGTTGTACTTTATCTCTATTCAAGGCTTAGTACATAGACCCCTAAGTACTTTTGTATTTATAAATTTTATGTTAACCCTCCATCAGATAAGTAGTTTAGCCTCCTTCTATAAATAAAATGCCATGAAAGCATAACTCTTAACAGTACTGATTTTGGTGGAACAGTCCCAGCATCCCACCATCAGATCACAGTGGCCCGAGGGAAGGGGGAGGGGGGTGACGCTGCAGACAGACTAGGGAAAGCCCAGCAACTCATGAAGTATTAGGCATCACTCAACTGTGCAAACTTCCACCTCTGACTCAATGTTTTTGCTAAAATAAAATAAATGGGCAAAACCATGAGTGCAAGTAGGATATAAGTATATCTGATATATATGTATGCATCTTATTATAGTTGCTTCTTTGCATATGACCGCAACTGCAGCTTTTTAATGCAAATTGCTACACATTTTTATAAGTTAGCCAATCAAAATCTTTAACAGCTATAACATTATTATAGAGAATCATTATATCATATATTATCATATGCTCAGATTGACTGGATAATGTATATACTATTTTATGGGTTGGATATGGTATTCTGACGGTCACAAAGCCGATGGTCAGAATACGTCAGCGGAATCTCAGCGGTCAAGTCCCAACAGATTTTTGTAAGTATTCTAACACCAATCCTAACCTATACATCCCGCAGCCAAACCCTACACATCCCTCCTGCAGCCTATCCCTACACATCCCTCCTGCAGCCTATCCCTACACATCCCTCCTGCAGTCTATCCCTACACATTCCCCCTACAGCCTAACCCTACACATCCTTCCTTCAGCCTAACCCTACACATCCCTCCTTCAGCCTAACCCTACACATCCCTCCTTCAGCCTAACCCTACACATCCCTCCTGCAGCCTAACCCTACACATCCCTCCTGCAGCCTATCCCTACACATCCCTCCTGCAGCCTATCCCTACACATCCCTCCTGCAGCCTATCCCTACACATTCCTCCTGCAGCCTATCCCTACACATTCCTCCTGCAGCCTAACCCTACACATCCCTCCTTCAGCCTATCCCTACACAACCCTCCTGCAGCATATCCCTATACATCCCTCCTGCAGCCTATCCCTACACATTCCTCCTGCAGACTAACCCTACACATCCCTCCTTCAGCATAGCCCTACACATCCCTCCTGCAGCCTATCCCTACACATTCCTCCTGCAGCCTAACTCTACACATCCCTGCTGCAGCCTAACCCTACACATCCCTCCTGAAGCCTAACCCTACACATTCCTCCTGCAGCCTAACCCTACACATCCCTCCTGTGGCCTAACCCTACAAATCCTTCCTGCAGACTAACCCTACATATCCCTCCTGTGGCCTAACCCTACACATTCTACCTGCAGATACCCTTTATGTATATCATAAAATATTAGTAAAACTATCCACCAAGAACAATGTTCAACTATTCGTATTATTACCAAAATAATTGGATGAGGAAATATTTACCAAAAATAATAATACAGTTTTTGCTTATTCTGAAGACAAATTCAGATTTAATAATGTACATTTTCTATAATATGTGTTGTTGAAAATAGTTTTGTTTGGCATTACCAAATTGACTACTAAAGGACTGCATTAATCGGACATTATTGTTCCACTTCAGATGTAAAAACTCTTCGTGAAAGAATCCTATAACAGTGCAACTGTTACATGTGTATGAGTAGAGACAGAGCAGCTAATGTATTAACTTGCCATCTTTTATAAGTTCATGTATAAGCAGTCTCCACGTGGGCGGGGCTAGGACATTAGAATGCTCACAGCAGCATTTTTAGGATTTCAGATGAGTTTGCTGATGTGGGAGGAAGTGGACCTGTACACTGTATAACAGAGTAAGTGAAAGTTGGGCAACAGGCAAGCGTGATGATGTGAGGGAAAAGGGCATATTTGGAAACCGTAAGTCAAAGTTTGATAGTGAAAGGTGCAGATTTCTCCAACAGTATTGAGTAATGACTTAAAGCTCATGACCAGGTAAACTAAATGAAACAGTAATTATGTAAGAAGCAGTGCAAGCAAATTAATATGGCATGTGTTCCTGAGACTCAAATATATTGTAATGAAGTCTTACCAAAAGATCCTCACCAGCAACACCTCGATTATTGAAAACAACACACCTGAAAAAGGAATGAGCAGCATTGATTAGCAGTGGTTATTAAAAGCCAGCTGTATTTCATTACTTTAATTAAGTGTTTTACTATAACAGCATATTATAGGATCACTGAAACAAAAATAGAGGGACAAAAATAAAGGTATAAAAACAATTTATATATATAAATATATATATATATATATATATATATATATATATCAAAGTTTCTATACTTTTGGGAGAATTTGATAATGTCTATTACTCGCTGTCAAACAGGAGCCAGACTACAATCTATATCATAATTGCGGAACGCATGTCCTAAGATGGACATCTGCACTAGGAGTGCCCACTCCCTACTGATACGGAACAGACCAGTAGTGTGGAGGACGTTGCAACGTCAGACCCGAAGTTTTGCCCAGTGCTGGTATAGGGCTAAGGTAAACCAGCACATGCATGGTCCATATTACAAGTTTTTACAATATTGTTAGAAATAGCTCAGACAAAACAAAATAGCTGATCTACAAAGGATAACAACCTTGCAAATAACCATCTCAGAAACCACAGTTTTCCTTAATATAAGTGGATTGTCATCTAATCATACTGAGAGTTGGATCATTGGCCAAATAGTTCCTCCTGCACTGCTGCTATTCTCAGAAGCCAACACTTTTTATATGAATCAGCAAACTGTATTCTCATATATCTCTGTAATAGTTCTTTTTGCAGTTCTTATTTATTACAGTTAATTAACAAATAAATGAAAATAAATCTTTTTATCTATTACAACATTGTTCTAAGCCATGGCATGAGATTTATGAAATTATAATTATTTATTTCTCTTAACAATAATGAGTTTATCTTAATTTGAAAAACAAAGATGATAATAAACACATTTTGTATACCACTCCCTGGGGGGGGGGGGGGGGGGGGGCGGTCATTTCATTATTTGACAATGTGCCTACAGATGTGTCCTCATACATCTAGCCTCAATATGCCACGCAGCGCGATATGCCTGGCATGAGTGAGCCACCAGGTCCTGCGCTATTCTGCTAGCGTCAAGCGTCTTTTTCACCGAAAATGCGTCTAAGTCGCAACGTGATGTGACAATAAGAAGCACCAGCAGACTGCTGGTTAATTTGATATGTGACACTTGTATATCTGTGTGCTACAGAGTCTGTATATGAAGCGCAACGGAACTTGGAATGAAAAAAGCTGCGGCTGTTACATTGTGGACAGATTCAGAGGCTCAGTCGCACATAGATATACAAGTGTTTCATATAAAACTAATCAGCACAGCCTGCTGGTGTTTTCTAGTTGCATTGCATTGTGACTAAGGGCAGTATTCAATTGGAGGCGAAAAGTCGTTATCAGCGATTATTTATGGCCGATGACGTCATTTTCACCTATTTCAATTATCCCCCGTATTCAATTACATTGACTTTTCGCCGGCGCGAATGCCCCCTAAAAACAATCTGTATAAAAACAAAAAATGTAAAATAAAATCGGGACACCCCCAAAAAAATTATTTAAAATTTGGGGGTTAAAAAAAAAGTGGGAACACATCCTAAAGTATAGAAATAGATTCCAGAGGGGTTCTGAAGTATGCGGCAGGTGTTTTCTTCAATGTGGGTAGTAGTGGCAGGTGCATTTTTGAAGAATTTTTAAAAATAATTTTAGGGACTTAAAAATATGCTTGCACCCATTTTCATGTACCCCAAATTTGATGGACATAGTTATTTTTTCCCCCCAAAATAGCAAAATGCTCTTCTGCATCACCTTCTTCAAAGCCGCATTTATGCACCTGCCGCAGCTATTTAAAAACTCGACTTCTCTTCTGCATGCAAAACGGGGGTACCCATAGTGATCCCACATGTCTGGACATTTGTAAGGGGGTCCCAGGATAATTTCCCGAAAATTCCCATTTTTTTTCGACGATCCAAGTTTCACCAGGTCCCGTTTTCGCGTCCTTTTAAATTGAATAGGGGGAATATCGGGCACGCGCATAATACTTTTCCACCTGGAAAACAGCCGAAGGAGGTGAAAAGTCCAGCAGGCGAAAAGTCTGGACTTTTCGCCTCAAATTGAATACGGGCCTAAGACACATTTTCGGCGAAAACAGACACAAAAAAGACGCCCGGCACTAGCAGAGTTTCATGGCATGCCGAGAGGGGCTTTTTATCTGCATCAAAGCTGTTTAATGACACATCTGTATTTAATTGCCAAGAGCATACACAGGTGCACACCCACATTCTACTTTGGGAACTTCCCCAGTAAATTACTCTGCATCAACTTTGCACTTTGCAAGGTGTTAAAAGTAAATATGGCACTTGAAAGTTTTGGAGCCTTTCATTCACCTAAAATTTTCCTTTTCTCTCCCACAAACACCTGTTCAGTCACACCTTGGTTATGTCTTAAATTAATCATGAGAGTAAAGCTGGGTACACACTACACGAGTTGTCGTGCAATAATGGTACCTGCACAACCATCGTGTAATGTGTGCACACAAAATCATTTGATGAATTGTGTGCTTGCATCGGACAATGCGACGTATGATGCAGTGTAGTTACATTAAGAATGTACCGATATGTTGTGTTGTCGTATGGTGTATCGTGCAGTGTGCATGATGACACTATATATGGATACATCACCGGATCTTTGAGGTGTCCATGGAGATTTTCTATATATCATAAATGTATTTCTGCCAACATAAATGTATCGTGCCAACAAATGTGCTTTATAAAGTTCTCATGGAAGCTGTAAAAGGCATCTCATTGAAAGTATAGACAGAGGCTTGATCACCATCACCTCTGAGGATGTGTAAAGCTGGTTCTTTTGCTGGCCCACTGGTAACGAAAAACACCATTGTAAACGGTCTCTCTACATCTCTGGAATCTAGTTTCACCAATCTTTGAGCGAATACGGGGCATGATTCAGACCCGCTCGCAAGTGCCTGAGCGCTCGCAAGGGGGTCGATGGTGCGCTCTGCGCACGCGCAGCGGTCGCACTGCGCGTGCGCAAGCCCCGGAGCGAGAGAGAAAATCTCTCGCTCCGTGGCTCACTACGAAAGGGGTGGCTGTCGATGTTGATCGACAGCTCGCCCCGTTTTGTAGGCGTGGCAGGGGGTGGCTTCACAAACGGAGGCGTTCCCAAGCGAACGCCTGCCGTTTGTGGCCGGCCCCACTGACATCACCAGTGATATCAGTGAGAGAGCTTCCGGCTCTATTAGAGCCAGAAGCTCTCTGGGGCTTGCGGCTACGAGACCCTACCACAAGGGTCTCGTCGCAAGCCCGATGCTTGTGATGGTCTTGACCATCACGACCATCATCCTGGCCGCTCGCAATAGCTGTGGGTGGTCACCCACAGCTATGCGAGCGGCCTGGAGGCCGCACAAAAAATAACCGCCCAGATCCAGAGCGAGCGCTCTTTCAGAGCGTCCGTCTCTGAATCAGGGCCACAGTGTATTTAAATCAGCACAACCAAGTTACAGTGCATTTTTCGAAGCAAGGGGTGCAATGCAATATTCTTTTGTATATAGGAATAAAACATGCTTTTGCATTTGTCCTTATGCACTATTGCTGCAGTTGCGCCTTTCGCAGCAAGTGTCTTTTTTTGGCCGAAAATGCAACTTAATAGAAATCGGATGGGACAAACTGTTTCACGAGGCCGCACTGATTAATTTGAAATGCGATACTTGTATATCAGTGTGCGACTGAGTCTGTATCCGAAGTGCTACGATGCAGCGACTGCAGCTTTCTTTCATGCCATGTTCAGTTGTGCTTTGTATACACACTCAGATGTACACAGATATACAAGTGCTGAATATCAAATTAATCAGTGCGGTCTCCTGAAGCGGTTTGTCACATTCGGCAGATAAAGACGCTCAGCACAAGGGACTGGCACCTCATTCGTCCAGTCGTCTTGCGCCGCATGGCGTATTGAGGCTAGGTGTGTGAGGACACATCTGTAGCACACAAAACACTGAGCATATATTTTACAACTGTGCTATGCACTTGAGATGGATGCGCCACCGCTTCTGACCTCTAAATCTGACTCAACATTTTAATTTTGTCCACCTTCACCCGGAACACAACATGGTTTTGTCAAGGTGCTAGGTCGTAAGTTTGATTCTGATGAGGGCCCAATCTGTGTACAGTTTGTATGTTCCTCCCAGGTTTGTGTGGGTTTTCTCCAGTTACTCTGGTTTCCTTCCACACTACAAACATATGCTGGCAGGTTACTTTGCTCCTAATAAATTGGACCCTAGTGTGTCTGTTAGCGATTTATTCTGTAGTACACTGTATAGTGCATTAGCTGATGCAATAATTCAATGTTCTGGAAGTGCTGCATAACATGATGGCATATATAGATACACACAATAAAAATACTACCTGCCCAATCCCAGATGCCTAGCAATATGTTTTCCAGCGCTGATTGCCTATGCATATCCTGTTTTTATCAGTCATAAGTATGCACCATACCCTTATCATGGTATTTCTGTGCTGCTCCTTTCCCCTGCAGCCTCTCATAAATACTTTAAATGTTTTTGAAGAAGCATTCCACAAAAGATGTATCCAAAAATGTTCTCCTACACATGTGCTTATACCTTTATTCATATTATTGTGCATTACCTGTAGCCAAGTTCTTCACTGTGTTTAATCATATGGAGAATATAGGATTCCCGACTTGTTCCTGTGAGGCCAGGTAGTAAAAGGATTGTAGGTCTTGTGATGGAATCAGGATAAAGTGTATTATCATCATTACTAAACCAGTCCAGTGAAATCTGCCCTCCATCTGCTGTTTTAATAAGCTCACTGTAAGACACAACAGAAAAGAGTACACCGCTTTAATGAGATTTCTGGAAAGAACCTTCAGTGATTATAACTTTATATAGTTTAATAATGAAAAGAGGATTGGTGAGCAGTCCATAGAAGGAGGGACTAGGGACCTCATTCAGAGCCGGTCGCACAGAGCGTGCGGTCGGTCTGAATGAGGGGAGGACCTCTTGAATTTTCAAGACGTCCTCCTTTGCGTTGGTAAGGCTGTGGGTTAACACCCACAGCCTTACGACCGCCTAAGGTGATGGTCGCGATGGTCAAGACCATCGCGACCATCGGGGCTTACGACGAGACCCTAGGGTAGGGTCTCCCTTGTCGTAAGCCCCGGAGAGCTTTCGGCTCTGTCTGAGCCGGAAGCTCTCCACTGACATCACTAGTGATGTCAGTGGGGCCGCCCCCAAACGGTAGGCGTTCCCATGGGAACGCCCCCGTTTGGGCTGCCACCCCCCCGGCCCGCCTTCCAAACGGGGCGAGCTGTCAATCAACATCGACAGCTCGCCCTCTTTGGATCGAGACCCGCTACGACCGGCGCTGTCGGTCGTAGCGTGTCTCACGCATGCGCACGACGGCGCCGTCGTGCACATGCTCTGTGGGGGGCCATCGACCCAGTCCGAGCGCATCGGCGCTAACGACCGGGTCTGAATGACCCCCTAGATTTCCCTGGTAGTTAATCAAAATCTTTTGGTCAAAATGCTTATGATCCTAATTCCTCATCATCTGGGTTATCAGGATAAATGGGAGTAGTCCCACCCACAACATCCCACAAAACATCAATACATCGCCAATTACTTTTGATCAAACAAGTCACCCTAACAAAATATAATTTATTAAATAATTGCATAATATTACTTACTACTGTTAAACACTATGGGCTTAGGACCTGATTCAGAGCTGTTCACTAAGGCGCGATCGCTCATTGCCGGGCGATTGTTGCTCAGTGTGCATGCGTATAATTCGCAGTGCACGTGCACAAGCCAGTCTCAGCGATGGGGAATCGTGCGCTCGTAGTACACAGACTGCCCGCTACTTTGAGTGACAGTGCCGATTGTGGGTGGTAACGGGAAGGTGCTTGTAAACGGGGGAGTGGTGTTGCGGACGCAGGCGTGTCAGTCCGTCAAAATGCTGTTTAAAGGGCATGCATAATTAGCATAGTCATTGTACACGTCACCTGCATGTATTTCAACCAGCACTGATCGCAGTGCTTGCGGCGGGGTAAGGCTATCTCAAGGGCTGCGAGCAGCTCCAATGGCTCTCGATGTTACCGATTAATCCTACAATTCCAGAAGAGGACGTGTGTTGCGAGTGGAAAAGGGGGCATCTTTATACACTAGCGAGCGCTCAGTGCCGTAGCTCGCTAAGACATAGAGGGCGTCCTTAAGCCACGCAGTGCGACCATGGAATTTGAATACCGGCCCCTTTTTGCCACCGAACGGCCACATCTTGCGAGCAGGTCTGAATGTGGAGCTCATTCATGCATGGAAGTGGCACTAGTGATGAAGTTTACTCCAGAACCAGTCCACAGCAATTTTTCAGGTGCTCAATTAGAATCCCGTGGTCCACGGTATCAAATGCTGCAGAGATCCAGCAGGTTTAAGATTGAACAATCACCTCTTTCTCTTGCCATCAGAAGATCATTTAGCACACATACCAGGGAAGTTTCAGTGCAGTGTCTTCTCCTGAATCCTGACTGGAATGGATCATAAATATGAAGGGTAGACAGGCAGGTTTCCAGTTGCATTGCCACCACTTTCTCAATGACCTTTCCTAGAAAAGGAAGGTTTGATACCGGTCTGTAGTTGGTCATGCAGTCGGAGTCTAAATTAGGTTTTTTAAGAAGTGGTCTAACAATTGCTTCCTTTAGTGGTTCTGGAAAAATTCCTGTCTGCAAAGAGTATTGAACTATTTTTGCAATTACAGGGCCGTATACCCTATGAGAAGCTTGGTTGAGGCAGGATCCAGATCACAGGTGGTGGGTCTCAACATTCTCATTT
The DNA here is from genome assembly GCA_031769625.1 of Taudactylus pleione. Taxonomy (NCBI): domain Eukaryota; kingdom Metazoa; phylum Chordata; class Amphibia; order Anura; family Myobatrachidae; genus Taudactylus; species Taudactylus pleione. The sequence goes on along the minus strand of JAUIMM010000092.1, from coordinate 25,921,083 downwards.
TAGCAATGTCTTTTACATCCATTATGTGAAAGCTGTTTCATGAAGACAGTTGGCTTACCTTGACAGGCTTGGTAGTTTGGCACTCCTTTGATGGCACTGTGGGGATTCCAGCCCGGATGGAGGGTACTTTATCTGCAAAGAATTTTGCAAACTCATTGCATCATGACTGGGGGAGGGTTTCATCAAGCTGCAGGCATGCTGGTTTGCAAAGCATCTCCACTGTACAGATAAGCTGAGCTGGCCTATTGTTTGCTGCCTTGATCTCATTTGAAAGGAACTCTGTTTTCTTACGGTGATTGTTGATTGATATTCTCCAAATGTTTGATTAGTGTTAACTTATCCTCTACCAGGTTCGTCTTCCTCCATCGTCTTTCAAGTCTACAACCCCTTTTCTTGAGTTCACTAACATTACTGTCAAATCAAGGAGCTTGATGGTGTGATATGCGGGGTCGTATAAGCACAGGGGCGATAATATCCATTGCAGCTGTCACATCCCTGTTATAGTAATGTACTATGGAAGAAGGATCTTCACAGGCCCCCATTACCACAGAGATCCAGGTTTGCTGCAAGAGTCTGGGCGGGTCATGCCTCTCCTTGGACGATACCTTGTCAACTCCATGGGAAAAGTTCTATTTTGAGGGCTTGCAACTGAGAAGCAAATTGAGTGGTGGTCTGACCACGTGACTGGGTTTATATTTAGGTCATAGACTTCTAATCCAATCTGGAAGACAAGATCAAGAGTGTGACCACTTATATGTGTAGCAGAAGGAGTGACTTGCGTGAGGCCCAGAGCATTCATTGTGCACAGGAGGTCTTGGCCAAGGTGTGAGAGCTCATCCTCAACCCATGCATTGAAATCCCCAAGGATTAGCCATCTTTCATGCTCCAGAGCTAGTCCAGCAACAATGGCCCTCATTCAGAGCCGTACTCTCTGAGCAGAGCGCACGCTCTGAATGAGGGCCGGGCTCCATTTTCATGGAGCGTCCTCCTGGACGCTCGTATAGCTGTGGGTCACCACCCACAGGCTATACGAGCGTGCATTGTGATGGTCGCGATGGTCGAGACCATCGCGACCATCGAATTTGCGAGCCGGAGCCTGCGGTTGAGGTTTTCAACCGCAAGCTCCGGAGTGATTTTGGCTCTATCAGAGCCAAAATCACTCCCACTGACATCACTAGTGATGTCAGTGGGCCGGCTTTTGACGGGAGGCGTTCCCGTGGGAACGCCCCCGTCAGGGAGGCACGCCCCTGGCACGCCCACCAAAGGGGGCGTGCTGTCAATCAACATTGACAGCACGCCCCCTTTGATCAGACACAACGAGCGAAGGACTTTCCTTCGCTCGTCGCGTCTGGCGCATGCGCACGACGGAGCTCCCTCCGTCGTGCGCATGCTCAGTCCATAACATCGACCCACTTGCGAGCGGACAGCCGCTCGCGAGTGGGTCTGAATCAGGCCCAATATCTGCAAATTCTTGTAGAAATAACTTTCCATCTCCAGGGGGGCTGTAAATGAGAAGTAATCTGAATACCAAGTCTGTAGAACTCTGAGCAGCGATGAACTCAAATGAGTGAGTTATTTCCATTGGGTGGACCCTAAATTTAATTTTTTTAAAGCAGATGGCACCTCCCCCTCCCCTGCAGTTAAGTCTTGGGTTGTGAATGACAGAATTATGTGTTGGAACCGCAGCTTCCAAAATAGGTGTTGCATTTTCGTCTAGCCAAGTCTCTGTAACACAGGCAAGATCTGAAGATTCAATAAGGTCTGCAATTGTGGCCATAGACAAAAGCAGGAGTGGTTTCTGGTTGCCAATAAACCCCCCTCCCTAGCCCATACCATGATGACCACAACAGAAATAGCATATAATACAAAAGGTGCATGTTTTTAAGATCTCCCCAGTGTAAAAAATTTAAATAATTAGCAGCACCTGTTGATCTTTTAAAATGTGTGAGCCAGTAATAAATACACTTGTGCATCAACTAGGAGATCTGGAAAACATACTGTACACTGCTAGGGGTGCACTGATATAGACCATCTATAGGGTCAATTATTAATACTGTGTAATAATACACTATTTAATGCATAAGGAGACCAATCTGTACATATATGTCCAGGGCAGTGCTAGGTTCTTTTGCTGCTCCCCCTGGACTTGCTCAAATGATCTGGAATGGAGCCCACATCTGAAATAAAAACATTCAGCTCAGACAGGATGGCTCTACTGCTGCATATAATGGCTTACTGTGATTGCTGGTCCTGTATATGTCAGAATTATTACATACACTATTCTTTGTATAATGTATATTATAGCTGGTTAAGTGCTAATTATGCCCTCTTCATGGACTGGCCACACTTGCTCTAAAATCAAGCATTTGGAAACCCCCCTCTAGAAATCCTACGTTTGTCCCTGGTGGCAGTCTTGTTTCCTATAGATCTGGCATTACAAAGGACAGACCTGATTGGGCATACCAGAGGCCCTGTCATGGGCGGATTGGGCCGCCGGGAAACCGGGCTGCTTCCCGCTGGGCCGGACACCTTCCATTAGCAGCCCCTTCACTGCCATGACTGTGTTGTGCCTTTGCGACCATATGTGCAGGGGCGGGCTGGGCGGGGGATAATATGCCCCCCCCCGGGCTGGTCCCCTTTTAGAGGCATTTGGACAAGTATCCAGCGGCCTGGAAGCACTTACTGGGGCTGCGCCGCATCATTTACAGCTCGCCACTAATTCCTGGAAAGGCTTTATTTTCTCCTTCCAGCCAAGTTCGGACTGGCCGAGTGGGTGGCCCCACCCCACTCACCCAGAACCCCGCCCTCTGCTAAGGGACTGCGGGACCCAGTATGACGACGCCCTCAGCCGGACAATCCCTCGTGCGGGGGTGCATGCGAAAACAGCTGCTGCCCAGCCTGCCAATGCTTAGCCACCGCAAACCAAATTGCCGGGCGCATGCTGCGATGCATGGTATGCAATTGGCAGTGCACACCCGGCCCTGGCTGGTCCCGGCAACAGCTTCTTATTTCATGCTGTCCTCGGTGGTGGCTCTGCCCTAAAAAAGGAGCTCAGCTCACTGCAGCACTGTACCGCACCACTGACCGCCCCATATAAAGGAGCAGGGGGGTAATGGGAATATATGTTTAAGGACGGTGATTGGCATAAAATATGAGTAATGGAACTCTCCACATGCCACAACTATGCCATCAGACCCTTTCATATACCCGTGCCAATAGTCCCCTTCATATGCCCTTTATGTGCCATAAGACTCCTCCAGGTGCACCTTAATGTGCTATCACACTCCTCCGTATGCTCTTTATGTTAGTGTTAATAATCATCTCTCAGCACACACTGATTTAGGATTATTTATATTAATTACCGTAGAGGGGCCATACAGTGATATGGATTAGGAGGAATAACACAGCTCCCAGCCCACTGATTTGCGGTATTATTATTAAACAGGGGAAAGGGGACAGTACACTGATATACTGTATGAGGGGGAATAACAGCTCCCAGCACACACTGATATGTGGTATTTTTATTATATATAGAAGGGAATGTACAGTGATATATCAGGGGGAATAACACTGCTCCCGCCACACACTGATATGTGGTATTATTATTTTATAGAGGATAAGGGACTGTACAGTGATATATCAGGGGGAATAACACTGCTCCCGCCACACACTGATATGTGGTATTATTATTTTATAGGAGAGAGGGGACTGTACAGTGATATATGAGGGGGAATAACACAGCTCCCAGCACACACTGATATGTAGCATTATTATATAAAGGAGAGGGGACTGTACATTGATAAATGATGAGGAATAAAACAGCTTTCAGACATCTCTCTCTCTCTGTTCCTCCTATGCCTCTTTCTCTCTCCCTCTCCCATCTGGGCCTCATTTATCAACTAGTTTTATCAATGGTGCTCTAACCAATAATCTCCCAACTATCATTTTTCAAACAGATGACAGTTGGGAGGTGATTGACTGGAGCACCATTATCATACACAGCAAGTTTTATCACTCATTGTGAATGAATAAAACGGCCTAAATGAGGCCCTTAGGCGGTCTCTTGCTCTCTCTCATTTACATAACCCTCATATACCATCACCCACTTAGATATGCCATCAGATCCTGCCCCCTTCAAAGACTCCACCTCCTCCCATTTGGGGCTGCTTCAGAAATTTCCCAGGCTGGTTTTCCATCCCAATCCGCCCCTGGGCCCTGTAGTTTTCTTTATATTGAGTGTGATGGCTCGGGGGATGTCAGTTACAGAGCAAGAATTACAGATCTGTTCTTCCAAGCACAGAACCATTTGTTAGGTACCACTATTTGTCTACTATAGGAATCTGGTGAGCCTAAAGGCAAGGATCTTAGGTGGTTACAGCGGATAAGAGATTTTCATCCTCGCTTCCCACGACTGCCCCGTTGAGTTTTTTTTGAAAATGCCAAGGGATTTAAGAATGGAAGCCTGTGCTGGATCAATAGGAACTGCTGTTCGTGGTGAGCGAAGTGAAAGCATAAAGTTGGAGGTGTAAAAATACATTGGGTCATCAATGAGAGAGCATGAATTGCATATGATGATGAGAGAAGATCAAGCAGTTTTTTTTTTAGTTTTGTTTCTCAATTCTGTGTGTGAGCCAGAAGTTATAATGGGATTCATGAACAATCTAATTTAATTTGGCTATTGCTATGCTCAGTTATATTTTGAACAAGGAGTATCTAAATAAGATAACTTGTATTTTCAGTTGATGATTTAGAGTCACACTTCAAAATTATTCCAGGACAAAGCAGGCTTGTGGAAAGGTGTTAGAAGCCATTCCTTTGTATAGGTGTGAAAATGCCATTGTGAGACTCCTTTTGAAGTGGATATTCTGTGCAAGGGTAAAGATAACACGTCTCCAGGGAAAAAGATGGGATCCTGTGTTTTAAAATTAACAGACTTCCAGAATTCAGAGACTGGGGATACTTTATTTTAAATTATTAATGCAATAACTCAGAGTCATTTGCTGAGCAGAGAACAGAGGTTAATGATGTCTAAGGGGGGAGCTGGATGGAGCTAAAGATAGTTTATTTTCCACAGTACATTGCTCTGGGGTGTCTGGGTTCTAGTTGAAGAAGCAGAGGTGAATCTCAGTGCAGGAATGCAATCTGTTGATTTTGGATATTTCTGGTGCTTCTATGTCAGATTTGTAGAATGTAATCTGTTTTATGGAGATGTTCAGGAGCATGTAAAAGGTGAGTCAGCCATCTTGGGCGCCTAGTACTAGACTTTGAGAAGCATGTAAAAAGGAAAGGCAGCCATCTTGGGAGCCAGTACTCCTCCTGAAAGGCGCATCTTAAAGATACATGTAAGTAAAATCAGATGCATCTTCCCGCCCCCATTATACTGGATGTACACTTAAATGCCCCTGCCTCTCCAAGCAGAAGTGGCCCCAAGTATAAGACACACTTAATTCAAAATACTGGAATAAATTGCGTGCATTGCGACTGCACATTTTAAAAAAGTTGCTTTACATTGCTTCGTGTGTTAATGGTAATGACAACAGCGAAAGAGTTATATTTAATGCAACACAGTAGCCTGATCCAGCATGCTGATCCAGCGTGCAATACAGATTTTTATATTTCCACATGTACTTCTATTATTTATGTTTTAGGATGCCCACTGCAGAAGCAAACTTGAATCAAATCAATGTGATTCCAATGTGATGTTTTACAGCTTGAGAACTTTTAGTAATATTTTTAATATTTTTTTATGATGTACATTTGATATATTATTTTATGTTTTTCTATGCAATTTAATAAATACTATATATTCCTACTTAGTGCTCCTTTCTAATGAGTTATCGTTTCTGTATATGGCTTTAGTTAGCATCTTATTGGCTACATTAAGATAATGGGCCAAATGTAATAGGGTTAGCGTTTAGAAAATGTGAGAATTTAGCAGTAAACTCTCACATTGGTCGAGTTTTATCTTCAAAATGGGAAAACATCTGGATGAGAGTTTATATCGTGAGTTTTTTTAGTATAAATTTTAAAAACATGCGAGTTTTCATGTTCTCTGACTCTATTAGATTGGTCGAATTTAAAAAGTGAGAGAGTTTACTGCTAAACTCTTACATTTCGATACTCTCACCCTATTATATTTGCCCAATGTTTTTAAATCCAAGCATTGATTTATATACATGTTTATTCTGTACTCTTTTCCAGCTAGCATTAGCAAGTGTGGTGCATGCTTTTATTAGCTTATGTGTTATCCTACAAGCCATCTCTCTCAGCTTCGCATTACTCATCATGATTCATGTGGACATTCATCAAGCAGGATCATCAATATACAGTATCTCAATCGAGTACATAAGAACAATAATTTCATAGTGTTGTTAAATGCACAGAACTGTGTAACTACAGCCGTGTTATAGCTATGCCAGGGCCTGTAAGAGTGTGTGTGGCGGGATACAGTCAATATATGTGTGAAAAATAGAAACTTTTTTTTTTTGCTGCGAACTACAAGTCTCAGCTATGCTCAGCCCTGCCATGCATATAGTGTTTGGGTATGCTTGCACCAGCATACTCATGGCTGCTCATAAGAAGGCATTTGCTCTGCAGTCCCACATTTATGTGCGCTCATATTCTAGGCATGGGCAGTGCAAAACTGTGCTCTGCAAACAGACGTATGTTGAATTCTGCATCAGCCCCATTATTTGTTGCTGGATAAGAACTTTACAATGTTCCCAAATTAATTATATTTTTTCATTTTTAAACTATACTCAAATATTAATACCCTATAATAATATGTAATCCTATATAATAATATATAATCCTTTTATATTGTAATGAATGGCACAACAGATATTTGCAGCCATTTCCTTTGTTACAGGGGGGTCTCTATGCATTATAGATCTATGCAAGAGCTGGGTCATTGCTCAAGGGAGAGTCTCTGGGCCTGATTCAGAGCCGGACACTATTAGCGCTCGCTCGTTCAGGAAAAGGGGGTGGCTATTCAAATGAACCATTCGCTCTTTGCGGTCTGTTGACGTCTCCATGTCTGAACGAGCGAACAAAACTTGCGGACGTTTATTTGAAAAATACGCCCCCTGGCTGCTCGCATCATACGCCATGTCCGCTATTTATTAGATTAATCGAGTACATCGATCAGCGTATGAACTGCTCGCTTTTCTTGTGGTTGGTTTTTCCTACCACTATATTGCGAGCAGTTCTGACTATAAAATAACCCAGTGAAGTGGTCAATGACGCTGCTGTATTAATTATGCACACCCATAAAACGCCCGTTTTGACCTTTAAGCATGCCTGCGTTCTGATCTCCACTCCCCGTTTTCAAGCACCTTCCCCTGTTACCACCCACATACGCCTCATCCTGTCACTCAAAGTAGCAGGCATTCGCTATATAGCGAACAAACGATTTTCATCCGCACTGACTGGTTCGCGCATGCATATTATAAACCGTATGCATGCGCAGAAGTGCGAACATCGCTCGGAACGAGCGTACTGCCGCTTACGAGCGGCTCTGAATCAGGCCCTCTGTACGTATCTGCGCGTGTGACATGGCAATGCGGGGCTATCTGTACCATTGTCTCAGATTTTGCACTGGGCTCCAGTGGATTCCAGCTACACCACTGCACATTAGAGATTATAATGTATAATTAATGACTAACTGCTTTAAAATTAATCCAATCAACTAGAGATGTAAATAGAGATAGAATTCATTCATTTTTACAAGTGACTGCACTTCATTTTGCTAGTGCTAAGATAGTATCTTCAATAATAACAGGAAGATAAAGACAACTGTACTTTTTTCCCATCGTCTACATTCACAACTTTCACTGCAGACTGTTTACTTGAAAATACCACATTCTTGGTTCTTTTGGTTTCCTACCTTGGGTCAGGAATGGAAAAGTCTACAATTTTAAATTGTCACTCCATAATCCTTTGGGCCGGACTTAAAGGTGCACAGAATGTCAATACGGCACACAAGCGCTATAAAACAGGATATAGTCAGCATCCCCGCTGGTAGATGCCAACAGTCTAAATACTGGCGCCGGAATCCAGAAGATAAGTATTGGGGGATAGAGGGAGGGATATGGTGCGGGGTTAGGCACTAGGGAGAGGGTTCGGGTTAGGAACTAAGGGGGGAAGGTTAGGTTTAGGGTGCGGAGAGAGGGGTACTAGGAGGTTAGGTTAGGGCTAGGCACCAGGGAGGGAGGGTAAGGGTAGGGAGAGGGGGAGGGTTAGCATACCGACCAACAAGTGTCGGTATGTTAACCCTGTCGGGATCCCGGCGTTGGGATTCTGACCGCCAGGATCCCGACTGCCGGCAAGTCATACCCAACCCCCCTAAAACGCAGATCGAAATTGCACTGGGAGATTTTGGTGGGCGTTGCAGGGAGACAACGGGGGTGGCTAGCCAGACATGTGCGTGTCGGGGTCCGCGACTGTGTCTACAGACACAGTTGCACTAACATAGGCAGCCATGTCCAGATGGAGATTTTGTGCCTCTATTGGGCGGGTGCAATCTAAATCGTGTGACCAATGGTGCGTCTTAATACACACAGCGAGGTATTAGTGCCGAAGCGAGTGGGCATCGCAGTATCAAGACCATCTGCTGCAGCATTAGCATAAAAACGCAGTGTGTGTGTGTGTAGGTGAAGGCAGTTGGCTGTGCAACTAAATCACACTGATACAAATTCATAGATGTCATGTATCAAGAACAGATAATTTGAATAGGACCATTTATGGTGTTATCTGAATGTGTGTATAGAAAAAGACAGTGTTTATTGTAAAGCTATGAATGTTTGGTTTTGCACACATCTACAGTATACATAATAACATTCCATATACTGTATATTTTCCATTGCTGATCTTCAGGACCTAGTTAAACAAAATATTCACAAGAATTAATAATGAATTTGACAACAGCTACACATATCGTTTGTAATACACTTTCCTCACTAATAATTATACTGTTCTTTCATCACCATAAAGAATCCCACTCTATGTACCCTTGGTACATCTGTAATGTGTTTGAACTTTCCCCTATATTTAAATAGAAAAAGGAAATTAAAATAATTGAATGGATAATGCAAATGGGAGGAAATATTGACGGTTAATGTGCATTGTACCCTTAAAGATGTGTCATTCATTTAGAACTGTCAACATATGGGAATATTGACCACATGCATGTACAGTACTGTAACAACATGTTAGTGCAGGAAAACTGGACACAGACACTTACACAAAGGGAAACAGACAGATGCTGATACATAGTGAAGCACACAGATGCTGACACATGGTAATGCACATAGATGCTGACACATGGTAATGCACATAGATGATGCTGACACATGGTAATGCCCATAGATGCTGACACATGGTAATGCACATAGATGCTGACACATGGTAATGCACATAGATGATGCTGACACATGGTAATGCACATAGATGCTGACACATGGTAATGCACATAGATGATGCTGACACATGGTAATGCACATAGATGATGCTGACACATGGTAATGCACATAGATGATGCTGACACATGGTAATGCACATAGATGCTGACACATGGTAATGCACATAGATGATGCTGACACATGGTAATGCACATAGATGATGCTGACACATGGTAATGCACATAGATGCTGACACATGGTAATGCACATAGATGATGCTGACACATGGTAATGCACATAGATGATGCTGACACATGATAATGCACATAGATGATGCTGACACATGGTAATGCACATAAATGATGCTGACACATGGTAATGCACATAGATGATGGTGACACATGATAATGCACATAGATGATGCTGACACATGGTAATGCACATAGATGATGGTGACACATGATAATGCACATAGATGATGCTGACACATGGTAATGCACATAGATGATGCTGACACATGGTAATGCACATAGATGATGCTGACACATGGTAATGCACATAGATGATGCTGACACATGGTAATGCCCATAGATGCTGACACATGGTAATGCACATAGATGATGCTGACACATGGTAATGCACATAGATGCTGACACATGGTAATGCACATAGATGATGCTGACACATGGTAACGCACATAGATGCTGACACATGGTAATGCACATAGATGATGCTGACACATGGTAATGCACATAGATGATGCTGACACATGGTAATGCACATAGATGATGCTGACACATGGTAATGCACATAGATGATGGTGACACATGATAATGCACATAGATGTTGCTGACACATGGTAACGCACATAGATGCTGACACATGATAATGCACATAGATGATGCTGACACATGGTAATGCACATAGATGATGCTGACACATGGTAATGCACATAGATGATGGTGACACATGATAATGCACATAGATGATGCTGACACATGGTAACGCACATAGATGCTGACACATGATAATGCACATAGATGATGCTGACACATGGTAATGCACATAGATGATGCTGACACATGGTAATGCACATAGATGATGCTGACACATGGTAATGCACATAGATGATGGTGACACATGATAATGCACATAGATGATGCTGACACATGGTAACGCACATAGATGCTGACACATGATAATGCACATAGATGATGCTGACACATGGTAATGCACATAGATGATGCTGACACATGGCAATGCACATAGATGATGCTGACACATGGTAATGCACATAGATGATGGTGACACATGATAATGCACATAGATGTTGCTGACACATGGTAATGCACATAGATGATGCTGACACATGGTAATGCACATAGATGATGCTGACACATGGTAATGCACATAGATGATGCTGACACATGGTAATGCACACAGATGATGCTGACACATGGTAATGCACACAGATGCTGACACACAACAAAGCGCACAGACAAGGACAGTGAAACAAACAAGTCACTCATATAAAGTAAAATGAATGAGCAAACAAACATCCAATCATGATATTATTATCTGAGTCCTTGAAAATTACTAACAGGATTTGACATGTAGACTTAGGGGTCAATTCAATTAGCCATGAGTTGGCTTGCAGTGGGTACACACAAGGTCGACGGGTAGCGGACGATTGGTAACTGTATACATACTTACGAATCGTCTGCCCAATGTGCCGCGCTTGCAGCTTAACTGGGTGGGCATTCAAAATGCTCACCCAGTTGAGCTGTCAATCACCGCCGAGTCTGCCTGTACACACCAGCAGTTGACTGATATATCTTTCAGAAATATCGGCCATCTGCTGTGCTGCACAGCACATGCGCTGTACACACCCGGCAATGCACTATAGATGTGTTGCCTGTTCAATAGAACGGCCGATATATCTATCAGTGTGTACCCAGCTTAAGTAGCTCAGAAATTGGAAATTTTGTTCGCAGCCCCATAGGGGTCAAATAGGAGCAAGCTGAGGTGCCATTGCCAGTGTTTCTTTGCCATTGCAACAGCACTTTGCCCCGCTGGTACCTAACTGAATCGACCCCATAAAGTCAAACGTTTCACTCAACTACCTTTACAAAACTATGTTGCACTGCAGGGTAGTTAGATTTAAAATGTGCAAAGAGATTTATATTTGAGAGAGGTGTATCTAAACTCAAATCTAAATTGCAGTGTAAAAATAAAGCTGTCCAGCATTTGTAGGCTACATGCAAAAGCAGCCCGTTTTTACTCTACATGCAAAAATATAAATGTATTTTCATTCCAGATAGCAAATTAATTGCTATTTTTGCTTTGCCTCAGCATCAACACCTATATTTCTATAATATGTCACATGAGAAATAATATCTGATAAAGTCATTTTACTGCTAAACAGTACATACACAATTTTGTGTGCAGTATTGGAGTTTTGGAAATGGTATATAGATGGCACTGTAGTTGGCTATTTCAATACAGGTGAGATTACTGTTGTTGATTGGTTTGTTGGTGACAGATTAGTACGACAAACAGAATGTTATGCCTTATTGCAGCCTTCAATTTCATAACAGATTCATTTGTTGGCTTACATAGTGCTGTTTCTTCTTGTCCACTCCCATTTTAAGATGTGTCAGCTTCCTGCTGGCAGAAGGCTAAATTAAGAGTTGGTCACAAATTGGGCTTAACCGAAAAAAAGGTTCACATAAAAAATGTGACATAATAGGCACATAAAGCCTTAATATTTGGCGGAGTCATTTCTATCAGCATCAGTGTCACAGCGCTGCCGAATCCCGGTCCCTCTTACCTGGTCCGGCGACGCTGGACTCCGGGCTGGCGTGGGACAGCGGGCGGGAGATCCCCGGCGCCCACTGTCTTCTCCCTCCTCCTCCGGCGACTGTGTGCAGGCGGCCGCGGCGTCCATAGGAGCGTGCACGCCGCTCTGCATGGGATTTAAAGGGACATGCACACAATTTAGTGTAGCCACAGAAGGCGCCAAAATCAAGCCCTGCCTATTTAAGGAAGTCTAGGAGAGCATTCCTGTGCCAGAGTATAGGCTCATTTACCATACTCCAGCGTTCCTGTGATATTCCATTACCTGTTTCTGACCTTGGCTTTGTTTGTGATTTTGACTGACCCCTGGTACTGCATCTGATATCTGATTTTGACTTCGGCTATTCCCTGTGACCTGTTTAGGCCTGCTCCCTGGTACCGTCTAGTCCGTTTGGTTCTGACCCGGCCTGTCGACTAAGCTATATGTCTCCTCCACTGCATCCAGAGTTTACCAGCACCTGTATAAGGGAACCTATCCTGAGGGCCGCGACCTGTGTGTCGGACGCAGCCAAGTCCATACCTTCTTGCGAGGGTCCCTGGTGAATACCGCAAGCACATTAGACTCTGAGCCTCAGGCATAGGTCTAGCCAACTCCCTAATACGGGCCGCATCCATAATCCATCCGAGAAGTGTGACAATCAGTGGTGCATTCGTAAATCGATAAGGCTTGCAACCGTTATCATCATGATCAAGTAGTTGCCCCTGAGCACCTAAAAATAATACGGCTTTCCAGACGTATACACATGTCTGTGTCCCAGTACCTTGTGTTCGCAACTACGAAAACACACCCTTACTGTGCACAGGCTACATAGGAACTTCCCTTCCCTCCCTCACCTGTCCTGCCTCTGCAGGAGTAGGCTGGTGTAAGTGTCAGAATCATGCAAATCTGCATAGGTACATATAGATGTGTCATCTTTCTGGGCATTGCATGTTGGAATATGTGTGTACAAGTGGCGGTGGTATGGCAGAGGGTAAGTACACACTAGCGGATGCCATGAGACAACAAACTTAACCAATGGGGTGGTTTATTTAGTAGCAATGTGAATGTACAACCGTACTGTTACGCATACACAGACTTGTTGCGTTGCGTGGAGCATACAGGTCATCAGCCGGTGACTGTATGTGGCTAGCGGTGTAGCGTCTTTAATAGGGTTGGAGAGGCAGTAGTCGCAGGGTCTCTGAGGAACTAAGTGGAAAATGTCTGTCTCCCACAGTGGCACACTAAGACAGAAATAAGATGGTTTTGCGCATGCTCAGAACTACTGACAGTGGCCATCTTAGTAAGGTATTAAGAGTCTCCCTGGAGGAACCAAAATGGAGTATACTCAGTAGTGTTCACTATCTTCAACATTGCGCAGAGCAATTCTATGCAAAATACACTATAAAAACTGGCAAAGTATCGCTCTGCATCACCCACAGACTCTGCTACTGAATCCCTTTCCACAGCAGGGAAAGACTCTTGTCCACTTTGAAACACTCACACTCAGTAAGCGGGCTCTGGCCTGATTCAGAGATGGACACAGAACACATCGCTGCCTCGTCTGTGGACACAGCAGGGATGTGTATATATTCTGCAGGCGTCTGAAGGAAAAAGTCGCCTGTCAGCATCTGTGATCCGAGTACTGCGCCCGAAGACGCAGCATCAGATCAACATTGCGACCATTGTTCTTACTCAGACTGGCTGCCTCCTGCCCGTTTGTGATGCCAGGATATCTGTGTCCTACGTCGCAGACCCTGGCCTTGGCATTCCTAGGAAACGTGTGTGACAAACCCACGTTCTGGGAACGCAGGCCGGGGCCACCCCCTCCTCACCCCCAATCGGCCACAGCATTAGCGTTCCCGCTAGGCTGTTTTAGCGAGGCGCGGCGCCCTGCCCTCCTTCTGGAGGGCAAAAAGCACCCTGCCCTCCAGGAGGAGGGCAAAAAGCGCCCTGCCCTCACAGCCTGCGGGAGCCGTTCTCACCCGCGGGACACAGTGTCCCGCGGGTGGAGAAACATGCGGTGGCCCAGTCACCGCCGGAGAATAGACACCGGGCGCATGCGCCCGGCATCTATTCTCCCTGTCTGCAGGGCTTGGGGGCTGCCCGGCGTGTCCGTAAGTGCCGGGCATGCCCCCAAGAGTGACGAAAAGGGGACGCGTCTTATAGACACGCCCCCTTTTCCGATGACCACGCCCCCTTCTCGGTCGCGCGTGCATGCCCTCTCTAGCTCCGGCGCCCTGCCTCCCGCCGGAGCTAGAAGGAACACTACAGCATGTCTACCATGCTGCAGCTAGGGGGCACTGTGTGTGATCAGAACGGGTCCTGAACATGAGCAGGAGCTCCACCATCGGAGATGTACATAAACCATCAGGCCCTCTGTACCAAAAAGGGAGACTTGGGATAATAAAACATTATACACCTAATGTAACATTGTGATGACCATCTTTTACCTCTCTCCACTGATTCTGAAAAATTTACTTTCAATGGGTTTCATTCTTCACAGGTTGGAACAAATTCCTTTGCTCTAACTGAGTAAAGGTTAATGATCCACTTTCGCAGCCCTTCTTTATTTACCGTATATACTCGAGTATAATTCGACCCGAATATAAGCCGAGGTACCTACTTTTACCACAAAAAACTGGGAAAACTTATTGACTCGAGTATAAGCCTAGGGTGGGAAATGCAGCAGCTGGTAGTGCCCCCAGTAGTAATTCCCCCTGGTTGTGCCCCCAGTAGTAATCCCCCCTGGTAGTGCCCCCAGTGGTAAACCCCCTTTCAGTGCCCCAGTAGTAATCCCCCCCTGGTAGTGCCCCCAGTGGTAATCCCCCCATTTTAGTGCCTCCAGTAGTAACCCCCCCTGGTAGTGCCCACAGTGGTAATCCCTCCCTTTTAGTGCCCCCAGTAGTAATCCCCCCCTGGTAGTGCCCCCTGTAGTGATCGCTGTAGTAATCGCCCCCTGGTAGTGACCCCTGTAGTAATCACCCCCTGGTAGTGCCCCCTGTAGGAATCGCCCCCTGGTAGTGCCCCAGTAGTTCCCCTCCCCCCAGTAGAGAGAGACATAATAAGCATAAAAAAAAAAATCACTTACCTGAAACTCCCGCTCCTGGTCCCGCTGCTTTGCATGGGAGAGACGTCATTACTCATGACGTCTCTCCCATTACCCACTGCGGGAGCTGGAAGATGGCTCCTGCAGTGGGAGCAGCAGCCGCCGATGAGAGTCTGACAGACTCTCAGCGGCTGCTGATTACAGCAAACACACAGCTTCCGGCTCCGGCGGCTGTGTGTTTGTGCTGTGTAGCGCTGACCGAACTCCGTCCGGTCAGCGCTACACTTCACTCGAGTATAAGCCGAGGGGGTATTTTTCAGCACAAAAAATGTGCTGAAAAACTCGGCTTATACTCGAGTATATACGGTACTCTTTTTTATATACAACCATAGGATGAGTGCCCCTAACCTTTAAGCTTAAATGAAATAAGGCTAATAAGACTTGAATCGAAGGAGACATACTCTATCTAAGACAGCTTAAGCAGAATTACTTTTTGAACCATTTAATTTACTTAACAGGGTCTCCAATGAATTTAAAAAGTGGGACCTAAATATTTTACCTAGTTGGGCAGAGGGGGTATTATCAAAATGACTATTCTGCTGAGGCTTCACGTCATGCTACATATTCTCCCTGTTGCCACTCTAAGTGAGTCATGTAAGACCCTACAGAAGCTAGTTAACAACTAATTTGGGAAGAGAAAAAAATAATTTGGTATTCAAGACATGAAGATGCTCTAAATCTTATGGTAGTCTAATGATGCCTGAATTTAAGGTTATTACACAAAATTTGCCCTTACAAGAATTGATGGCAAAGTTGACCATGGTAAACAAAAGTATTGGGTGAGATTGGAGAACAACTTAGCTGTGATGGATCTGCAGCTTGCTTTGCAAATGCACCAGGAATTGAGGGGCCATGTATCTTCCATACTTACTGTGTCAACTATCAATCTTACAGCATGGAACAGCAACAAGCTCCTCAACCCTCAGTTTTAAGGTGCGTACACACTGGGCGATAAAGTGGACGACTGAACGGTAACGATATCATTATCGTTCAGTCGTCCATTTTATCGTCCATTTTTAACCCCAAAAACACGAACGATAACGACGATGCGCGTTCCCGCGGGTCATTCGTCATTATCGTTCATCGGGCTGAAATGCAGGCAAACCTGACGATCTCGTCAGGTTGCTGCATGTCAGGGAATGGGGGAGAGAGCCCGGCGCTGAACGATATCGTTAATGATATCGTTCAGCGGCTGTGCTCAATGTCATGAACGACATTGAGCACAGCCTGCCGGGGACAACACTACACGATATCGCTCAGGGAGCATATCGTGTAGTGTGTACCCATCATTAGGCTTCCTACATTTCCGGAACTAGAAGACGGACGGCCCTTTGCTTCTCTGCAAATCTTATATCAGGATCTACAATTAAAACTTTGGGCCTGATTCAGAGCCGCTCGTAAGCGGCCGCTCGTTCGTTCTGACCGATGTTCGCTCATCTGCGTATGCGTACGGATTGTAATACGCATGAGCGAACCAGTCTGTGCGGCCGAAAATCGTTTGTTCGCTATATAGCGAATGCCTGCTATTTTGATTGACAGAGGGAGGCGTATGTGGGTGGTAACAGGGGATGGTGCTTGAAAACTGGGAGTGGAGATCCGAACGCAGGCGTGCTTAAAGGTCAAAACGGGCGTTTTATGGGTGTGCATAATTAATACAGCAGCGTCATTGACCACGTCACTGGGTTATTTTATAGTCAGAACTGCTCGCAATATAGTGGTAGGAAAAACCAACCACAAGAATAGCGAGCAGTTCATACGCTGTTCGATGTACTCGATTAATCAAATAAATAGCGGACATGACGAATGGGGCGAGCGGCCAGGGGGCGTATTTTTCAAAATTTCGACCGCAAGTTTTGCTCGCTCGTTCAGACTTAGAGGCGTGAACAGACCGCAATGAGCGAACGGTTCATTTGAATAGCCACCCCTTTTTTTTGAACGAACGACCGCCAATAGCAAACGGCTCTGAATCAGGCCCTTTGTCCACAATTACAGAAGAGTTTGGATCAACCCTACTTGACTTCAAGCATCACGTTCACATTAATTATTTAATTAGCTCAATGCTGAAATCTCCTCTGAAATCCTATGTCCCTTTGGGGCTTCAACAAACTAATTCTTTCAAATATATAACATTTTCCTTTGATTGGAGTCTCAGGGTTTCCCTCTCAATCGAATCAGAGGAAGAATTAAGTTGTACCTTTACTGATCAGCAAAAGCATAATGTAGTTATAATATCACATGTATCATCAACGAAGTGATGTGCGATGAGGTCAATGGCTGGGGAGGCACACATGGAGATGGGTTTGAGTGCTGGGAGCCTATCTCACCCCCTACTCACTGTAACTCTCCTCTCACTACACTAAGCTTCAGATTCCATTGATTCCCCTACCTGCATCAATGTGTCTTCTCTTGCTGCTGCTGACTGAGCTCTCATCTCTAAACACTGCAGTGCACTTCCTGGTCACATGACACATCCAAGGTGTCCATCAGTGCTCAAGGCACACCTCCCAAACTCAGAGGCATGCCTCTTTATAGCTCTTTCTGTGCAGTTTACTGCCTGTGGTGTGGCCCTGCCCCCAGCTCTGCAAGCAGTGTCTGACTATACCGAAGCAAGGCTGAGCTGTTGATGCCTCATTTCTACTCTCCCTGCAATCCCAGGGAGCTCCACAAAGCTGTTGAGTGTTAACTATAAAAATTATTACAATAATCAAAAAAGATGTCTATATGTTATAAATATCTTCTTTGTAATATTCTAATCAATTTTAGATCAAATCTCTGGAGTATGACAGGTGAGGCTCTGCCTCCCCTGACTACACATCCTTGCATCAAAGAGTTCTAGAGCACAGAAATGGTACTAAAAGCAGCTGGTGATGTGTCATAACAGCCCCATTCAACTTCATAAGATGCTCCTTGCTTGCTGAAGGGACTATGATACCATTAGCTCATTCTCACAAATTATGTGGTCTTGAAATTTCAACATTTCTGGATAAAGGTGTTGAAGAAATGGAACTGCGACCTGTGCCATGATACTCCAGCAGATTCCAATAGACAACTCATTGGTACATAAAATGCCCCTGGCTTGCCATCCGCTAAACTTTGCTAAAAAAAACTTTTTTCAAGGAATCGGAAGAAAAGGCAATTTAGTGTATACATATTGGTGTCCAGTACATAAGTAGGGATGCGTGGAGACAGCAAGGTGTTGGGCATATTGAAAGTAAAGTTTAAGCTCATGTGGCATTTCTTCTCACCCACTACTGTTGTAAATACCTAGTAATATGCATTGATTGTGTTGTATACCACTAAAATATTTAAAATTTGGTGTTTTGCTATTCTCTAAATGTATGAATTGCTAACTATTACCAACACCACAGATGCAACACAACTGCAGGAACTGTACAGGGCGTAAAAGTGGGAGCCCCATCATACAGACCTGGAGGGAGAAGTGTCAAACCTTGGGGAGAGAGATAAAGTACCAGCCAATCAGCTTCTAGCTGTCATTTCTCAAGCACAGCCTGTAAATGGACAGTTAGAAGCTGATTGGTTGGTACTTTATATCTCTTAACTTTATCTATCCAAGGCTTGATACATCCTCCATAATAGTACATTTTACTTTAGACTGGCTGACCATGGGTTATGGCTCCTGTGGGACTGGACTAGTATGCCTGTGGTAAGGATCAGGTATGCTATGTCTCTGGACCTTGCTACTTTGCGGAACTGTCATTATGCCATAAGCAGAAGGACATTGGGCCTGTTGCCATTCTTGGTGGTAGAGGAGTGAACAGTGTGCATCAGTGGCTGGAACAGTGCTCCAGAGAAATGGTGACTACAGCCACATTACTATTAGCCTGGTATGCATTGGCAATTACTAGATGATAGGAAACTTAATGATATTCATACATTAATACATAACTAGGGGGGAAACTATGATAAGAGAGGTTTTTGAGATCACAACAAGACAAGTTTAAATGTATTAATGATTGCTGTACCAATGCAGATACTGTATAATCAATAAAATGTGCAGGATGTGTTTGATTTCAGGATTAATGCATTAAAGGCTACAGTATGTTCTCCACTTGTGGTAGGTGTACCCCAAGGGGTATAGCATATAAGATTAATTATGTTAAACAGAACTCAAAATAACATATTTAGTATAAAACATATGCATAACTAATCCAGGGCCGCAACTAGGGGGGGGGCTGAGGGGTCATGTGCACCTGGCGCCATCCTCCAGCGGCACCGGGCACACACTTTTCTGTGCCGGAGGTCTGCAGATAGAGACCTCCGGCTGTGGTGCGCGCCGGACATTGAATATCGGCGGAAGATCCCGCCCTCCCTCCTGCCGTCGGAAGGTAGGGTGAGCGCTCGGGTGGGGGGCGGAGAGTCAGTGAGAGGGGCGGCAGTGCTGCACTGGGCGCACTGCCGTCTAGCTACAGCGCTGACTAATCAGAATGGTAATTTCTAATATACTGAAATGCACAATGTTCCTGATTCAGATCCGCACGCCATGCTGACATTTACGCAGTTTCAGCGATTGTTAGCCACTGCGAATGCGTGAAAGTCGCACTGTGCACCCGCACCTATTATTTTGCGATCACGCACAGGCAGAGGAATCACTCACAAAGTGAGTGACAGGTAGTAGGCATTTGTGACAGGTAGTAGGCATTTGGGGGGTAACAGGAGATGGTTAGAAAAATGCAGGCGTGTCTGATCGTTTAAAATCTGCTTTCTGGGCGTGCATAAGATAGCCACTTCGTCTGTGCTCGCAGCAGGAGAGCCCAGTGGCAAACGCAGGATTTCTAGAAAGGGGTTTCCAAATGCTTGATTTTAAAGCAAGTGTGGCCAGTCCATTAATAGGGCATGATCAGCACTTAACATGCTACAATATACGGCATACAAAGTACAGTTTACAGAAGTGTACAGTATGTAATAATTCTGACATATACAGGACCAGTGATCACAGTAAGCCATTATATGGGACAGTAGGGCCATCCTGTCTGAGCTAAATGTTTTTATTTCAGATGTGGGATCCATTCCAAATCATTTGAGCAAGTTCGGGAATCGAGAGGGGCAGAAAAAGAACCGTGCACTGCCCTGGACATATATGTACAGATTGGTCTCCTTATGTACTGGATATTGTATTATTATATAGTATTAATAATTAAACAGATGGTCTATATCAGTGCACCCCTAACCTAGTTGGTGCAAAAGTATATTCATTACTGACTGACACATTTTAAAAGATCAACAGTTCGAGATAATAATTTCATTTGTGATACTGAGGGCATCTTAAAAACATGGAACTTTTGTATTATATGCTATTTCAATTATGGGCAGCATGATTTGGTCTAGTAAGGGGGGTTTCCAGGCAACCGGAACCCCCCCTGCATTTGCCTATGGAGCCCTCTACATGTCTGTTGGCCCGCTATGTTTGCGGCAGCTTAGACTTACAAAGAAGGCTGATGGCCGTCTGATCTGCGTACGATGATTCCGGTTTTGTGCGTTTGCAATTAATGTGAGATGCTTTCAGTGGGCGTCTCTAAGCACTGGACAGTGGGCGAGTCATTAGCATATGTTTGCAATTGCGATATGTGAGATATATGGCAGCTGCGCTGCGATGGCATTTGCGTGCGGATCTGAATCAGGCCCAATGAGTGTTTAGGAAAACATGTACTTAGATTACGCTGCAGATTGGATAAATAGACAAACATAGGGATACTTACTATAGCAAAGAGTACCTGGAGAATATTTACCATCACAGGTGGGTACATATTAAAAAATATATATTAAATAAGATATATTGAGAAAGCCCTGCAGCAGCTGTAATACTCACTTGGTGTAATGCACTAGTGGTTTGACAGTAATAAATGGTCTCAGCAATGTCTGGGCTCTGCCCTCCCAGCACCACAGCGTCGGGTAGTAAGTTTCTGTCACTGCTGGGCAGTAGGTCTTCAGGAAGCGGCACAGGGGCTCCCCGCCGGTCACCAGCTGGGGCTTCTGTGGAGAGAGAAAGGAGAGGTGAGCACAATGACACGGTGCTGCAATGTATATGGGAGAAGCTTTCCTCGCGTGCAGCGCTCTCACCTTGGCAATGGCACTCAGGTAGTAGCAGGCATAAGCGGCGCCGAAGCCCAGCACCAAGGACAAGCCCACCCCGGAGCCGAACAGACCCACTCGCACTTGGCTTTCCAAATAGAGTGTGAGCTCCCTGGTCAGCCCTTGCAGATTGATGATCCCCAGCATTGTTCCACCCGCTGTCACCCTGCCAGCCCTGCAGCCACATGCAATAATGACAGCGGCCCCGGGCAGCAACAGCAGGAGAAGCACAGGAACCGGCGGTGCGGCACTGGGAAGATGAGGAGATTGTTCTTGCTCCACCTTCATCCAATCGGTCACCAGGAAGACGCAAATATCCGCCCCCTCTGCTGTCACGACCAATCAGAAGGCAGCAGTTTTCCCAGGGGTAGGCCATTAATAATCGCCATCGGCAGATGTGGGCGTCGTGTGCAGCGGCATCATCATCCTCATCCTTCTGGTACTAACAAAGCGGCGTCTCAGCGACCTGTCACAGATTACTCCGCCGGCAGCAGCTCTGTGTCACAGGTGTGTCTGCTGCGAGCCGTGCCTGGGTTATCACATGATCTGTCCTGCCGGCTCCTCCGTGCTTCCCAGACATACACTATACACAGCTGGCTCTGTACTCCCCATCCATCCACTAATATACAGCCGGCTCTTCCCTGCTCCTTATCCGTAAACTATACACAGCCTGTGCTCCCCATCCATACACTATGCACAGCCTGTGCTCTTTATCCATACACTACACACAGACAGTGCTACTGTAACCTATCCATGCACTATACACAGCCTGTGCTCCCCCATTCGTGCACTATGCACAGCCTGTGCTCTCCATCCTTACACTATACACAGCCTTTGCTATCCATCCATACACTATACACAGCCTGTGCTCCCCATCCATACACTATACACAGCCTGTGCTCCCCATCCATACACTATACACAGCCGGCTCTGCTCCCCATCTATACACTATACACAGCTGGCTCTGTGCTCCCCATCCATGCTCTATACACAGTCCGCTTTGTACTTCCCATCTATACACTATACATAGCTGGCTCTGTGCTCCCCTTCCATACTCTATACACAGTCAGCTCTGTGCTCCCCATCCATACTCTATACACAGTCAGCTCTGTACTTCCCATCCATACACTATACACGGCCGCTTCTGTGCTCCCCATCTATACACTATACACAGCTGGCTCTGGGCTCCCCATCTATACTCTATACACTATGCAAAGCCGGCTCTGTGCTCCCCATCTATACACTATACACAGCCGGCTCTGTGCTCTCCATCCATACACTATACACAGCCGGCTCTGTGCTCTCCATCCATACACTATACACAGCCTGTGCTCCCCATCCATACACTATACACAGCCGGCTCTGCTCCCCATCTATACACTATACACAGCTGGCTCTGTGCTCCCCATCCATGCTCTATACACAGTCCGCTTTGTACTTCCCATCTATACACTATACATAGCTGGCTCTGTGCTCCCCTTCCATACTCTATACACAGTCAGCTCTGTGCTCCCCATCCATACTCTATACACAGTCAGCTCTGTACTTCCCATCCATACACTATACACGGCCGCTTCTGTGCTCCCCATCTATACACTATACACAGCTGGCTCTGGGCTCCCCATCTATACTCTATACACTATGCAAAGCCGGCTCTGTGCTCCCCATCTATACACTATACACAGCCGGCTCTGTGCTCTCCATCCATACACTATACACAGCCGGCTCTGTGCTCTCCATCCATACACTATACACAGCCGGCTCTGTGCTCCCCATCTATACACTATACACAGCCGGCTCTGTGCTCCCCATCTATACACAGCCGGCTCTGTACTTCCCATCTATACACTATACACAGCCGGCACTGTACTTCCCATCTATACACTATACACAGCTGGCTCTGTACTCCCTATCTATACACTATACACAGCCGACTCTGTACTTCCCATCTATACACTATACACAGCCGGCTCTGTGCTCCCCTTCTATACACTATACACAGCTGGCTCTGTGCTCCCCATCCATGCTCTATACATAGTCCGCTTTGTACTTCCCATCTATACACTATACATAGCTGGCTCTGTGCTCCCCATCCATACTCTATACACAGTCAGCTCGGTACTTCCCATCCATACACTATACACAGCCGCTTCTGTGCTCCCCATCTATACACTATACAAAGCCGGCTCTGTGCTCCCCATCTTTACACTATACACAGCCGGCTCTGTGCTCCCCATCTATACACAGCCGGCTCTACACTTCCCATCTATACACAGCCGGCTCTGTACTCCCCATCTGTACACTTTACACAGCCGGCTCTGTGCTCCCCATCTATACACTATACACAGCCGGCTGTGTGCTCCCCATCTATACACTATACACAGCCGGCTCTGTGCTCCCCATCTACACACAGCCGGCTCTGTACTTCCCATCTATACACTATACACAGCCGGCTCTGTACTCCCCATCTGTACACTATACACAGCCGGCTCTGTACTCCCTATCTATACACTATACACAGCCGGCTCTGTACTTCCCATCTATACACTATACACAGCTGGTTCTGTGCTCCCCATCCATACACTATACACAGCCGGCTCTGTACTCCCTATCTATACACTATACACAGCCGGCTCTGTACTCCCCATCTGTACACTATACACAGCCGGCTTTTTGCTTCCAATCCATACAGTATACACAACGAGCTCTGTACTTCCCATCTATACACTATACACAGCCGGCTCTGTGCTCCCCATCTACACACAGCCGGCTCTGTACTTCCCATCTATACACTATACACAGCCGGCTCTGTACTCCCCATCTGTACACTATACACAGCCGGCTCTGTACTACCCATCTATACACTATACACAGCCGGCTCTGTACTTCCCATCTATACACTATACACAGCCGGCTCTGTACTCCCCATCTGTACACTATACACAGCCGTCTTTTTGCTTCCAATCCATACAGTATACACAACGAGCTCTGTACTTCCCATCTATATAGTATAATGTGCTCCCCATCCATACTCTATACACAGCCAGCTTTGTGCTTCCCATCCATACAGTTTACACGCACATGGCTCTATACTCGTCATATATACACTAATCACAGCCGACTCTGTGCTCCGCATCCATACTGTACACTATATACAGTCGGCTTTTTGCTTCCTATCCATACACTATACACAACCAGCTTTGTATTTCCCATCCATACAGTGTACACAGCCGGCTCTGTTCTCCCCATCTGTACACTAATCACAGCCGACTCTGTGCTGCGCATAAATACACTATATACAGCCGGCTTTTTGCTCCCCATCCATACTCTATACACAGTCAGCTTCTTAAGCTCAGTTGCTGCTTGTCTGGATCCTGAAATCTAATGGTCCTGTTTGATAAAAGGAATAGGTACATGAAATTAGGGAAGGGAATGGGATAAAAAAAAATATTTATTGTTTCAATATTTTTTTACCATTGAGGGGGATTGATTGAAGTGAAATATTGGTTGTGAAACATTGATTTTTAATTATTTACTAGTGAAATAAAGTTTTACACTGCAGCAATAGTATCTATTTGTGCTGCACAGTTCTGTCTCATAGAGTGACTGTTTGCTGGGCTGGCTGCTGTTCACCCGCTCCACATGCCGAATAGCTCTGCTATAAGTCACAAATGTCACCTTCTGATCTGACCAAACAGCATTGTGATCAGTGGCGGTTCCTACCTTTTGCAATCCGGGGTGCTGCAACTTAGGTCAGCGCTGTCCCTAATCTTGTACAGCCCAAGCCGCCCAGCTCGTGGAAGAAAAGGATAAAAAAAACCTGTGCATGCGCAGCTGGAGTATAACAGCTTCTAGAAGCATATTACAGCCAGCGATTGGCACATCATCGTCCTGTCAGATCTTTTCTGCTGCACGAAAGATCTGTCGATCTCGTCCATGATCCAGCGACATATCGTTCAGTGTGTATGCCTGAATGATATGTTGTTCGGATCAGTGTGATGCAGCATGCACGGAACAGTTAGATCCGTGATGCATGCATCAAGACACAGATAAAACCTGTGATAAAAGACACAGATGCAGGGACAGCCATGCCCCCCAAAGCTCAATTAGCCCTGGGCTTTGAAGACCCAGTACTGGTTGTGCTAAATACACGGGACAAACAACGTAGGAGTCCCTTGTATTTAGCACAACCAGCACCGGGCTTTTCAGAGCCAGCCCTGGTTGTCAAAATATAGGGTACAAAAAAAAAATCCCCAGAAATCCCGGTGCTGAGCGCTCATTGGTTGAAAGAGACGAGCCTTCTGCCTCTCAGCCAATAAGTGGTTCTCACCATTGACTTTAATGGTGAGAACCGCATTACCTTAGCGGTTCTCACCATTGAAGGTGAACATACCTTCTAACTGGCCTTTCAGTGAGAACACAGGGCCTGATTCAGAGCCGCTCGTAAGGGGCCGCTCGTTCGTTCCAAGCGATGTTTGCCCAACTGCGCATGCGTATGGATCGTAATACGCATGAGCGAACCAGTCAGTGCGGCCGAAAATCGTTTGTTCACTAAATAGCGAATGCCTGCTAATATGAGTGACAGGAGGAGGCGTATGTGGGTGGTAACAGGGGAAGGTGCTTGAAAACGGGGAGTGGAGATCCGAACGCAGGCGTGCTTAAAGGTCAAAACGGGCGTATTATGGGTGTGCATAATTAATACAGCAGCGTCATTGACCACGTCACTGGGTTATTTTATAGTCAGAACTGCTTGCAAGATTGTGGTAGGAAAAACCAACCACAAGAATAGCGAGTAGTTCATACGCTGGTCGATGTACTCGATTAATCTAATAAATAGCGGACATGACGTAGGATGCGAGCGGCCAGGGGGCGTAGTTATCCAAAAAACGACCGCAAGTTTTGTTCGCTCGTTCAGACATGGAGGCGTGAACAGACCGCAAAGAGCGAACGGTTCATTTGAATAGCTGCCCCCTTTTCCTGAACGACCGTCCGCAAATAGCGTCCGGCTCTGAATCAGGCCCACAGCCTGACTGTGCATGGCAGTCCCTATAAGTCGGGACTGTCCCATCAAGAACTTTGAGGGGGCCACGACATTTTTATTTTTACACTTTTTTTAATTTTTTTTTTTTACACAGATGCATGGACGGATCTCATGCATCTGTGTCTTATTTTTTTTTCTCACACAGATGCATGCATCACGGATCTCCCTGATCCATCCATGCATCTGTCTGCTATCGTGCACAATCTAATGATATGCAACTCATTAGGTTGTGAATGATAGATCTTGTATGGTGTGTCCTGGAGTGCCGGGGAGAGGTCAAGGTAAATTGCTCACAATATTGCATCGTTGAGCACATCGTTCCGTGTGTAGGCACCATTACTGTGCTATCAGACTCCGAACTGGCAGTCCCACAGGGGGAGGAATTTCCTCCCCTGAGACTGCTTGCCCTGTGTGAGATTAGCAGGTAGGGATTCCAATAGTAAGCCACTATACTGCCAACACATGCAGGGCAAGTCAACACAGGGGGACTGTCTCCTGCTCCGTGCTGTGCTGTGCTTTGCTCGCCCTGCTAGTGATGATCGCGCGGGCCCTTTGAGTGGGAGGTGCTGAGTCAGGAGGACCGGAGCTCTCTTAGGACTCAGGGGGTCATTCAGACCCGGTCGTTAGCGCCGATGCGCTCGGACCAGGTCGATGGCCCCCACAGAGCATGCGCACTACGGCGCCGTCGTGCGCATGCGTGAGACCCGCTACGACTGACAGCGCCGGTCGTAGCGGGTCTCGATCCAAAGGGGGCGAGCTGTCGATGTTGATTGACAGCTCGCCCCGTTTGGAAGGCGGGCCGGGGGGGCGGCCCCACTGACATCACTAGTGATGTCAGTGGAGAGCTTCCGGCTCAGACAGAGCCGAAAGCTCTCCGGGGCTTACGACAAGGGAGACCCTACCCTAGGGTCTCGTCGTAAGCCCCGATGGTCGCGATGGTCTTGACCATCACCTTAGGCGGTCGTAAGGCTGTGGGTGTTAACCCACAGCCTTACCACCGCAAAGGAGGACGTCTTGAAAATTCAAGAGGTCCTCCCCTCATTCAGACCGACCGCACGCTCTGTGCGACCGGCTCTGAATGAGGTCCTCACAGTGGCTGATTTTTACAAGGGGACTGCAGTCGCACAGCCCCTAGGTAGAATCCGCCACTGATTGTGACTATAAAGCCAGATAAGTGCTCTTACCGTGATAGAGCACTTGGCTATGACATGTAGGGTCTGTAAATCACACAAGTATTTCTATCTCAGAGATCACAGTGAGGTGCTTGGTTGTCAGGTTCAGTGCACCAGTCACATTCCCATCCTGTAGAGTTAGGACAGGCATCCTAATAAACTTTGGTGGGTTCATTAACTTTTCATCAACAAAAGAGTGTTAGAGGTGCATGTTGTGGTGGTGCAAGCCTGCTGCTGTGCAGGTGTAGAGGGGCCTTGCCTCACGCCACTCGCTCTCACCTTCAGGCCACCGAGGATACTCTGTTCGACGGTCCTGGATCGCTCCTGGACTCTACAAGGGAGGCGCGCTGAACCTGGATGACCTCCACTAGGATCAGTGCGTGGTCATCAGTGGCACTTTGGCACCAGACTGGTTACACCTTAGAGCGAAACACCGGGGTGCAACCAAAAAAAAAACACCTGAGGGCAAGGGGGAAACGTACAACACAAATTACACACAAACCACAACTCACCTGGATTTACTGTTGTCAACTTGGTGGACGAATGATCGCACTTTTGGTATTTGAAACTAAGCACAAGACAGCCCACCAATGCGGCTACTATACACGACTATACTAACAACGATATAGTGGGCAATAGTACAGCAAGGGGCCTTACCAAGGGCTTACCTGATCAGCCCACCTCACCTATTAACACAATGCGGTATTTCTGCCCTTACAAGGGCACCTTGCTTGGCCTTCCCTGGAGCTGGGCAGCTGCGACTCCTCGGCTTCTCCCGTTGACTCCCCGTCTTTACTGAACCTCCTCTCTGATGGCCGCGGTAACTCCGGCCGCAGCGATCCTCTGGCGTCTATTCAAAACAACTCCCTGTCGCACCATGCGTGGCGGCATAAATAAGTCGCCTCATGGCCTCCTGGGAGCAGCTTCTGAGCTTCAGCCAAGCTACACTATACAGCGTCTGGCGACATGACACCATACATAAACCCCCTCTGACATGATACGCACAGTGCTATGGTCTCACGTGATGATGCTGGACACGAAACCTGGGCAGAATTAAATAAATTCATAGGATGTTAGACACCCCCCATGGGCAGAGCAAGGCACACCCCTTTGGAAAAGTTCTACGAACCCCTCTGAAATTATTTTTCAAATTAGGTAAGTATGGCTTCTTGTTTTTGAGAGGATTTCAGACTGGATTGCAAATCTTGTGGTTCGGCAACATAGGAGGAGGGGAGATATTTTGGCATGATGTTATTGTTCAAGCATTTACTCCTTTCATTTCCAGAGCTCACAGTTTAGAGGGAACGCAGAACATAACCTAAACAGTATTCTGTAAACCAAACTGTACTGCACTTTTTTATCATTCATTTCTGAGCTCATTTTTCCTTTCGTCATTAGAATGCAAAGAAAACCAATACGGTGCACATTAATTTTCACTTACATATACAGGGCCATGCTGCAAATGTAATAATGACAGAAAGCCTATTCTGTCTGCACATTTATTATTATACTCTCTTACTGTACTTGGGGGAGTTTGTATTTTCTTGTTCAAGTTCTTAATTTACACTAGAGGAAACCACATGGTATGCAAGCCTGCTTAAGGCAGTTAGAGATTGTTCTGCTCTATGCCCTACCTTCCTCATAATCTTAGTTTCACAAATTTCAATCATCTAAAATGACACAAGTGCTGTAGAATCTCTCTTCAGTAGCAGCACACACTGGGCCTGATTCAGACCCGCTTGCGAGCGCTGAGCGCTCGCAAGCGGGTCGATGTTGGCCCAGTGCGCATGCGCACGACGGAGCCGGCTCAAAGGGGGCGGCCAAGCCGTCGCTCCGGGTCTCGTACCAAAGGGGGCGTGCTGTCGATGGTGAGTGACAACATGCCCCCTTTGGTGGGCGTGCCGGGGGCGTGGCTGCCCAGACGGAGGCGTTCCCATGGGAACGCCTACCGTCTGGGGCCGGCCCCACTGACATCACAAGTGATATCAGTGGGAGTGCTCTCGGCTCTAATAGAGCCGAAAGCACTCCAGGGCTTGTGGCAACGAGACCCTACCACAAGGGTCTCGTTGCATGCACGGGGTTATGTATGCCCAATTTATGACTTGCTCAGCGACCTGGGAAAGAGGAAAAGGGACAGACGCACAAAAGTGAGATATTCATGCAAACATAGGGGAGGGGGCAGAGGCGGACATAGGGAGAAGGGGAAAGAGGCACAAAGACAAAAGATGGAAACACACAAATGTGGCATGTAGGAGTCGGGTGGGTCGGGACCATGTGGTTCACAGTAATGAGCCAATAGAGAAAGCACGAAAGGAGAAGAGGTGGTTAGTTAACGCTCACCTGAGTAGAGGTAGGGTTCACGCTCTGTAAATTTGGTGCTCGTTCCCTGTCTTCTGTATGGCAATAGGCCGCACATGGGAAGTAGGGTGCCTCTACTCCTAACTTTCTGTTCCTATATTACCTTCTCTTCAGTGGAGTATCTATCATTGGTGCAGGGTGTGCAGTGCACATGGGACCAGGGGGACCCCACACTGCAGACCCTGCTTCTAGGACCGACCACTGTGCCTCCCATACGGATCGTGGTGCCAAGTTATTAGTGATGTATCTTGTTTATTACAATTTTTTGAGGTAAGTTATCTGCTGTGCCTCAGAAGTGATCTGTCTGTCAGCTGTCCCTGAAGCTGGGTACACACTATGTGATATGTCATTCGTACTATCGACGGACGACATATCGCATAGTGTTTCTGTCGGTGCATACGGGCGACCCACCGACCACCTGTACACTGGCCGCAGGAACCCCTGACACTTACATGACTACAGGACAGGCAAATTGAAATGACTGCCTGGTTGGGATATCTGGCCAGACAATCGAGCGCCCGATTGGTAGGTGTGTAAAGCTTATCAAATTGGCCGCTTGGTCGCTAAAGTGTGCATCTAGCTTGAAGTAGGCAGCACATGGACAGGGGGAGGCTTCCTATGATTGCTCAATATGTCTGTTGGAAGTCAGCCGCCAGAGCCATTGTAACTGCATACACACAGATGTAGTCACAGGCTGAGACACACCCCTGATACAGTCACGACACACAAACGCTCACTGACTGTAAATCAGTCTGCATCCAAATCCTCACCGCGACCGCCATTGGTAATCCATAGGGACATATGCGTATACATACAAAAATAATTGCTCACCTTCGTAAACATCTGCATTGTGTCCACCTCCAATTTAGGCCCTATATCATTAAGTGCTTCTAGCTGTGTTTTATGATTATTTACTGTGGAGCCTGTGTGTATCTGTGAATTGAATATAAAAGGGGTGCATTAGCGCTTGGTGCAGCTTGTACCCAGGTGCAGAATATTCAGTTGAGCAAACAATATTGCACTGCAAATACAAACTTTTTCTGCATGCAGGGCACAGCTCTATTATCGACACAAGATGCGCAGTTTCTGTGACTACAGAGACTCAACCTTTTCCCTTTTGAGATCGGCCAATGGGTGCAGCTGTAGTAAGTATTCTATCTGTATCGTATCTCATAGACTTTCTTTGAATTTTATGGCAATTGCAAAAATGGTGATGCTAACTAGGGTGCTCCCTGCATTGTATAGCACTCACTAGGATGCTCTCCATATTGTATGGCGATAACTAGGGTGCTCTCTGTATGGCGTTCACTGAGGTTTGGCTGTGCTGCTTTATAATGTTTATGTAGTGCATGTGAGTGTGGGGTATTAATGTAATGTTAGAAGTGATTACTGATGTAATTTTGATGCAAATAATGTGTATATATATGTGAACAATGATGTACATGGCGCAACTAACCACATAGTGCCAGAAAACTTATGAAGAAAGATATATAGTAATTGTGAATCAACCAAAAAATGCGAAAGAAATGTGTGATAGTCAATAGTGTGTTGCGCTCCCTTTTTTCTTTGAGGTGGCTGCTGCAATCTTCCAAAAGATGATATATTAAAAAAATCATCAGTAAAGAATAATTAAAACAAGTGAAGGGTGAGCGCCTTCAGTGCAAACGATGTGATATGGAACCTTATTGTGTCCAATAATCTTCAGAGAATTTTCAAATGTCCTTGTGCTAATCGTTTCCTTGGAGAATCCTCATAAATACTCCTGTGATAAGTATATGCGGGTGTTACCGTTGGATGGGGCTCCAGACAACCAGAAAGAATACTTAAAGGAGTGAGACACCAGGAGACGTAGGGAGAAATCTTAAGTGACTTTATTGTCACAAAAGAAACAGGCAAGCACGTATAAAATAATAGTGCAAAGTACAAACGGTGAGGCTGAACGCCGATGGTGCAGTTGAATGCCGATGGTATGGATGGGGAGCCGATGGTGCGGCTAAGGAACCGAGTCGCGGCTAGTGAGCCGAAGAGAAGTGGCGATTGCGTCAGTGAGGACGTAGGGCCTTGAGGGTCAATAGATGCGGCACAGGCCGGGTTGCGGCTAGTGAGCCGAATGAAGTGGCGATTGCGCCAATGAGGACGTAGGACTTTGAGGGTCAATTGGTGCGGCAAGGGCCGAGTTGCGGCTAGTGAGCCAAATGAAGTGGTGATTGCGCCAGTGAAGACGTAGGACCTTGAGGTTCAATTGATGCGGCACGGGCCGGGTTGCGGCTAGTGAGCCGAATGAAACAGAGTCACAGAACAGGTGTGCGTACCTGTAATATGAGGCTGAAAGTGCAAGTATGTTGAACTCCCAGAAGGAACTAGTAAAGTAGTCCAGACTTGACGAAGATGCAGCTGATTCAGGAATACATGCAGGTAAATAAATGATGTGTATAACTCAGTCACTAAGCATATGCAGAATGTGTACAAATAAAATGACAGTAACAACTGCAGCAGTAAGGTGGGATTTCCAACTTGCAAAGTGAGTTCAAATTTGTTGAAGGTACGGATGGTATAATTATACGTGCAGGTTTAGTAATAGTATGTTATACTCATACACTAAACATGATGGATGTGTATAGCTGAATGAGAGCAGCAGCAGCACGGTGTAGATCAGGCTCCGGAGGCCTCTCCATGTAGCTGGCATGCCAGAGGATATTCCACGGAGCAGGTAACTGAGGAAGCATCCATGTAGCTGGCATGCCAGAGGATATTCCACGGAGCAGGTAACTGAGGAAGCAGCATGCTGGAACCACAGTGTCACAACACAGTCAGCTGATATGTGGGAGGAATGAGCTAGTACCGTGTTTCCCCGATAATAAGACCTACCCTGAAAATAAGCCCTACCCTTACTTTTGTAGCCCGGTTTAAAATAAGCCCTACCCCGAAAATAAGACCTACCTGTTTTTCTTTTTGAGTTGGGAACGCTGCAGAGACCAGCGTTCCCAGTCATGCAGTGAGCGGGTGATGTCATGACGTCACCCGCGCGCTGAGGATCCTGTGCGGCCGCGCCTGCTGGATCATATTAGATCCAGTCAGCGCGCAAGTGAAAGCGACATCCCGGACGGCGGTGACTCAGGTAAGTACCGTACTTGCACTGCAATAAGGGGGCCTGCATAAAGGACACTGCTACAGGGGGGGCCTGCATAAGGGGCACTGCTACACAAGGGAGGCTGTATAAGGGACACTGCTACAGGGGGGGCCTGCATAAGGGGCACTGCTACAGGGGGGGGCCTGCATAAGGGGCACTGCTACACAAGGGAGGCTGCATAAGGGGCACTGCTACAGGGGGGCCTGCATAAGGGGCACTGCTACAGGGGGGCCTGCATAAGGGGCTGTCAATGTTAATTAAAATAAGACCTACCCCGAAAATAAGCCCTATGGTGTTTTTTGGAACCAAAAAAAAATAAGACAGTGTCTTATTATCGGGGAAACAAGGTAGTGGCCGGAGGCCAATGAAGCAGCTTGGAGGCTTAGAAACAGTCTGTGCACTGGTGCGGCTTGGAAGCTGAGAAACAGTCTGGGCAATGGTGCAGCTCGGGAGCTGAGAAACAGTCTGTGCACTGGTGCAGCTTGGAAGCCAGGAGACAGTCTGTACAATGGTGCAGCTTGGTAGCTGAGAAACAGTCTGGGCAATGGTGCAGCTCGGGATCTGAGAAACAGTCTGTACACTGGTGCGGCTTGGAAGCCAGGAGACAGTCTGTGCAATGGTGCAGCTTGGAAGCTGAGAAAATGACTCCATAAACAGGAACTGTGAAACTTGGAAGACTGGCTAGGACCTCTGAGAACAGAACAACAAACACAGCATGTCAGACAATATAACCAGCAGCCAGTGCAGGGCTGGCTGTATACTTATGAGATACAGGATCCAATCAGAGACAATTCCTGGAGAGTAATTCCTGATCAAAGGCATGTATGTGTGTACCTGCTCTGCAAACAAACAGCTAGTTAATTAATGAGCACATGAGCTCAGTACACAGACAGGCAGCAATGACAGACCATCAGCTGTACACAGATAAGACAGGATTAGATGCAATATCCCAGTCGCAACTATGGCTGGAACCTGCCACCAAGATGATCCGCTACCCGCGGATCCTAACAGCGGGTAAGTGAGAAGGAAAAAAAAGAAAAAAACAATAGTGTAACTCTGAAAAACAGAATATAAATTTGTGTTCTCATTCAAAATGTGAAAAAAAAAAATTGTGTTTCAAAGACCTTAGTAAGTGTAATTAGCACACAGCAAGTGCCTCAAGGTGACCTGCACCAAAATAGTGAACAATAAAATCTGTTCGTACCAACGTTATATCATATTCATATGAAATACTTCAACTCCCGCAGATTTTTCCTCATGTTGAAGGTACATGGGTAAATAGAGAGATGTAGAAAGAACAGCCTCTGATCGTTTGGTAATATGAACAACATACACTTTAATATAAAAAAAAAAGCCACAATAAAAAAGACTCGTACAATGCAGAAGAAAAAAGTCAACTTATCTGTCTCAGATGTAGGAGGTAGCCACAAGAACGCCCAACACGTTTCGTCCCACTAAGATCTCTGGGGATTTCTTCAGGGGAATAGCTATTTGGTGCAGGTCACTTTGAGGCACTTGCTGTGTGCTAATTACACTTATTAAGGTGTTTGAAAGACATTTATTTATTGATTTATGGTTTTTCACATTTTGTATGATTGAGAACACAAATATATATTGTGTTACCAGAGTTACACTATTGTGTTTTTCTTTTTTTCCTTCTCACTTACCCGCATATACTTATAACGGGAGTATTTATGAGGATTCTCCAAGGAAAAGATTATCACAAGGACATTTGAAAATTCTCTGAAGATTATTGGACACAATAAGGTTCCATATCACAAGGTTTTGCACAGAAGGCGCTCACCCTTCACTTGTTTTAATTATATAGTTATATTCGAAATAGCGGCACTCTCCGGTCTTCTTAATGTGAATAAAGCACGCTGATTCTGTCCAAGCCGACGTTTCGGGTTTATTAAGCCATCTATCAATACTGATCCTTGATAACGAGCTTAATAAACCCGAAACGTCGGCTTGAACAGTAGCTGGACTCAGCGTGATTTATTCACTTTAAGAAAACTGGAGAGTGCCGCTATTTTGTATATACTATCCATTAAAAGTAAGTGGTCACCACATTAAAAAAGCTATTAAGAAGAGGGGAGTGCCAGTTATTGGCTTGTGTGTGTGTGTATATATATATATATATACATACACACACACGCACACACACATTCTGGTGGAATCTGCTCCCTCCAAGGGAGGCTGGAGTGAAACCTGTGCATTCTGCATTAGCAGTGGAGGTGTGGAATTCCAGGTTTTCACATTTACACAGACCTAGCTGGAATAATCACTGGAGCACAGGAAAGGTTTAAAGCTCTCACACACCTGATGCTCATTGCTCCTGATGCTGGACAAACTGGCCAGGCGATAGGCCAGGGGCGGTGGTTAGCATTAGGGTGCCAGGACCTGAAAGGTCCACAGACATTAGCACAAGGAGTGCTGGGACATTTACTTTTATGTTTATTTACTTATTTTCTGTTATGTGCCTGTGTGTGTCCATACCTATGCTCACATATGCTAAGGTGCAGTGTCTGCTACCATTAAAAAGACACTGCTTCACCGAGTAGCTGCCCATCTGGAGTCCTCATTTATATACCCCGTGTTACATAACATATATATATATATATATATATTTGAATTTTGGTCTAGGGCACCTATTTTTCCATCTTTGCTCCCCCTTTTGTCAAAAGCTGGCTACGTTACTGTGTGTATGTTGTTTGTCAGCCTAAGTGAGTGTTGTAGTATGGGGTGGTGGGTGATGACTGGCAACAGTTGTGTATTAATAGCTAAAGGAGCCCATTTATTTTTATTGAATTTGTTGGTGGGGAACATTGTAAAGGTGTGCATAATTTTTATTATAAGTGATTGTTTCATACAGTACTGTGCATCATAGATCAAATGTGAATGGCCAGCTTTTCAGGCATTTTGTACTTTTTTGGGGGGATCTTGGCATATGCGTATGAGAGCGGGGGGCTTGACTTATCAAAGGCAACTTTCAATAACTGATGTGCTTCCAATGGCACTGTGATCATCTAAACAGTGCATGGGACTGCCATTTTATAAAGGACCAATTGCAAACGATCAATTATGGGCTTGATTCAGCATTGCATGTAAGGCAGCTGCAATCGCCCCTACTTTACGTATATGGGAAGAGTGAATGTTTTGCAATGGCGTAGTTTTTGTCCCCCAAGGAACATACAGTACATGTTCTCTCCAGGTTGGTATATTTGTAATAACTAAAAATATAAGGAAACTGCGCTGGATATAAAAACAGCCACCAATTGACACGGTCTATATAGTTCATTTACTTAAAGCATTAATGACATGTACTAAAAGAACGATACAATAGCTGTTAAATCAATTATCATGTATCTACAAATCATTCAAAGGGATACATAATAAGATACATAAATAAACCTCACATTTAGATAGGCTAATGCTAAAGCAAGTAAAAGCCTCTAAAATAGATTAATATTATATTTGTATATATTAAAATATAAAAGGTCATTGTGTCCAGCTAGGAAGCATAGCAAAGGAGTGAAGTAAAATCCGTGTTCATGTCCCAAATGAGGGAATTTTTTTCCCAAAATATCAATTCAAGCTGATTAAAAAGTTTCCATATACAATGTCATAGATTTACCTGCTTTTTGTGTGCACTGCAGGGTAGCATAAGCTGCCTTAATAGGGTCCTACCAGCGCTGTGAGCCAGAGCGGTAATCCCGTGTTTTTACAACCTGCAGCGGCTGTCAGTTTTTTGTCCACTTTGGTGCTCGGTCTCTTTGCGGCTTACTCTCGCTGCTGTGTCCCGCCGGCTCTATTGGTAATGTGGCTATAGAGGGTGGTTTGTGAGTTACCGCTGTGAGCCTCAATTAGCCGCAGTGTAGCAGGAGCTGGCAATTGATTTGGTGTGGCTGCGTCCTCATGGTCACAAGTTCCTCACTCCCGCTAATAGTGGTATTATGGATTGGAGGAATTGTAATTCAATAAAGCAGCAACGTGTTTCGTTTATACTCCTGTCTATATTTGGTTGGTGTTACGGTCTCCTAGGACTCACCATGTAAGACATCTAGAATCCCTTAGGCGAGGTCTTCACCAATAACAGCCACCCGCTGTTCCCTTAGAACTGGACACGTTCACCGGTACTTAGGTGGTCGACTGGACTTAACTTGAATTAGTAGAGGCTTACATGGTTAACCTATGGCCACTAGATGTTATGCGACTGATTGAGGACTGGAAAGGTGTGGTAATTTTGATAAAGTCTACTAGGTAGAGCTTGCGTAGTTGAGAAGTGGCTAGGACAGCCGAGATGCAGCTAGGGAGCCGAGAGGTGGCCTTGAGGCCCTAGGTGCAGCTATGACTGCCGGGATGTGGTTTTGAGAACCGATATGGAAACAAGATGAGAGGTGGCTTTGAGAGCCAAGGTGTGGCTAATGAGCCGGTAGTTACACATATTGACATGGGGCCTAGAGGGCCAAGGTGTGGCTTTGACAGCCGGGATGCTGCTTTGAGAGCTGAGGTGGTAAACAGGCTGAGATGCGGCCTTGTGGGCCGAGGTGTGGCTAAATAGCCGGGATGCAGCTTTGAGAACCAAGGTGGTAACAGGCTGAGGTGCGGCCTTGTGGGCCGAAGTACGGCTAGACAGCTGGAATGCGGCTTTGGGAGCCGAGGTGGTAACAAGCTGGGGTGCGGCCTTGTGGGCCGAGGTGCAGCTAGACAGCTGGGATGCGGCTTTGAGAGCCGAGGTGGTAACAGGCTGAGAGATGATAATAGATGACTACAATGAGAGGCAAGGCTGCAGGCATAGCACAACCCAGGAATACCACAGGCAGCAATAAATGAACAATCTAGATGACGGAGTTCTTTAAAAACACAGCAGAACGGGCCCGGACGAGCAGGACCACGACTGGCAGTCAGTGGCATAACTATAAATTTTGCTCCCTCCTGCCAAATAAGTTTCAGACATCCCCCCCATGGCATTTTATTTAAATAATTACAGGGACGTTTATACGCAATTTGGCTCCCAGTGCAAAAGTTAAAAATGTGCCCCCACCCCCCCTAGACAGTTTACAGTATTTTTCCTCCTTATAGTAATGTCCCTTACACATTATTCCACACCCCCTGCGCCTCACACTATCTGCTTCTCTCACCCACCCCTGCACCTCACACTACTTGCTCCCCCCCACCCCGTGCCTCATACTACCTGCTTCTTTCACCCACCCCCCGCACCTCACACTACCTGCTTCCCTCCCCACCCCCTGCTCTTTACACTACTTGCTTTCCCACCACCCCCTGTGCCTCACACTACCTTCTTCCCTATCCTACTCCCTGCACCTCACAGTGCTCACACTACTTTGCCCCAGTTACAGTACCTCTCAGTCCCCCCTTGCTGCATCTCCTCCTTCCCATCCACAATGCTCTCCGTGGGCGGCTCGGCACCAAGCAGGGCACTCCTTTGATCAGCGCTGCCTGAGACTGGCTGCTTCTCCTCCCCCTCTCACGGCAGGCAGTGGGCTCTCCGCGGCGGCTCAGCACCCAGCAGGAACACACACACATCTTCAGCGCTGGGATAGTGAATCGGGTCCCCAGTAGTAGGCATGAAGGCAGAATACAGTGGCAGCTTAAACTTTGAGCCGGCTTCTGAGGATGGATCCCACGTGGCGTCCTCATCAGCACACACTTGAGCTGCCGCCCTCAACTTTCCCCTCCCTGACCGTGCACACACACACACAGTGACAGCAGGGAGGCGGAGCTGAGGAAACTGATGGGAGGGAGGCGATGATGAGGACAGCGTCGCAAGGGGGCGGAGCAGCCTACAGTTTGCCGGTAGAGAGGCTGCGCTGCGGAATCCAGACTGTCCCATCTGGCCCTGCCTGTCTGTACCTCACCATCTCCCCGGCACAGTATAGCGGGGAGCCCCTGGGTGCTTAAGAGTAACAGAGACTAGAGGTCCAGTAGGACCTCTAGTGTATGTGTCCTCCTGTGCGGCGGCCATTTTGGAGGGCCCGTTTTCAGCAGGTTTCATGCGGACAGCTAGTCCGCATGGAATCTGCAGCCTCCAAGCCACCGCACCCCACAAGCCTCCGCGCCCCCAAGCCTCTGCGGGGGCTGTAGTTACGCAACTGCTGGCAGCATCCGGAAGGACACGTACAGACAGGCGATGGACCAGCAGGCTTAAGAAAGGTGCTGAACCAATGAATACAAGGCAGGTAATTAATGGAATCCACAGGTGAGGAGGAAACGTCATGCAGTATCACGTGCTGTAGTCCGGCGATCCGATCTTATAACTGGAGGTGCTGTCCCAGTACGACGTGTAAGTTGTCCAGGAGCAGAATTCCGGGAGAAAGACTGGAGACCTGGAGAAGAGACACCTGGCGCATGGGTAAGTAACAAGGCGCACTGGCGACTTGTAATTCTTTTCTAGTCTTCTATTCCATCCATAGTCTAACTTCAGGTGGGCTACACACTGTGCAACAATTAGGTTCATCTGGCGATTCTCAGCTGGTTGACCCAGTTATTTCTCAGGCTGTAACCTCAACGATCCGATGCACCACCCGGTGCCGATCATTGTGTGCAACAATGATGATGGTCTGATGATTGGATCCTACCCGCTGCACAGCCTTTTAAGACGATTGTTGCTTAGGTCATTGAGGTGTGTATCAAGCAGATATAGATTGTAAGCTTACGAGCAGGGCCTTCCTATCTAGATATCTGTCTGTTATTACCCAGTTTTGTTCTATTTATGTTTCCAATTGTAAAGCGCAACGGAATATGCTGCGCTATATAAGAAACTGTTAATAAATAAATAAGCATTTGGCCCATCGTCAACCAAAATACATTAGACTCTTGGATTAGGCAGATTTAAAAGTGTTGTAAGCAGTTACAGTTGTGTACAAAATAATATTTGCGTCACATGTTGGCACTTTATTGCAGTCACATTATTATACACCAGTGTAATTCTTGGGAAATAGCCATAGTTATGTACACAAAGTATCAGAATGGATGACATGGTGGCAGAGTGGTTAGCATTGCTGCTTCACATTACTGGAGTCATGACTTTATTTCCTGACCAGGGGCCTATCTGTGTGAAGCTTTTATCTATGAGGTCAGGAGGTACAGCATTTGTACAGGAAGGGGTAAATCACAGTGAGGCTATTTCTGCAGTGGAGTGGGGGCACTCCTGGTGGTGCCTCTGTCATATGTGTGCAGTTTCACCTGGGACCACTGGACTGTCCATCTGTATATTTAAAACCCCACCAGCACATGCATTTTGCTTTTCATAAAATTGTCCCTTTAAAGTCTGCTGCAAAAATATCTGATAAACAATGATCTTAACAAATTGTAATTTATTAATTTTCCCTAATATATTTTTTGTTGACTGTTTTTAAAATAATGTATTCAACATCAAAGCTCCCTTAAACAGTAGTGGCTATGATAATGAAGTGTCACTTTCTCTATCTGAAGTACAGTGTCACTTTCTCTATCTGAAATCTCACAGTGTATGCCGGCGACATCTGCCACCATTTAGTGACAATTATGTGTTGGGTACTGAAATACATACTACTCAGCATAATCATTTTGGATGAAAACAGCATATTATACTCATGATAATAATAATAATAGTATAGGTAGAACCTCATTCAGAGCCACTCGTAAGCGGCAGTACGCTCGTTCCGAGCGATATTTGCACATCTGCGCATGCGTACGGTTTTTAGTACGCATGCGTGAACCAGTCAGTGCGGCCGAAAATCGTTTGTTCGCTATATAGCGAATGCCTGCTATTTTGAGTGCCAGAATGAGGAGTATGTGGGTGGTAACAGGGGAAGGTGCTTGAAAACGGGGAGTGGAGATCAGAACGCAGGCGTGCTTAAAGGTCAAAGCGGGCGTTTTATGGGTGTGCATAATTAATACAGCAGCGTCATTGACCACGTCACTTGGTTATTTTATAGTCAGAACTGCTCGCAATATTGTGGTAGGAAAAACCAACCACAAGAATAGCGAGCAGTTCATACGCTGTTCGATGTACTCGATTAATCAAATAAATAGCGGACATGACGTATGATGCGAGTGGCCAGGGGGCGTTTTTATCAAATAAACGAGCGTATGTTTTGCTCGCTCGTTCAGACATGGAGGCGGCAACAGACCGCAAAGAGCGAACGGTTCATTTGAATAGCCACCCCCTTTTTATGAACGAGTGAGCGCTAATTGCGAGCAGCTCTGAATCAGGCCCTTAGACAGACAATACTGTAGCATTGAATGTTGTTTTGTTTGGAAAAGGCCTTCAAGACATTAGTATTTTAAATATTTTTCTCAATGTTAAACAAATTGTTTCAAATGTGATTGTCCTTAAACTTATTTTCAGAATGATGACCAGCAACAATTGTTTCTCTGGTATCATTGCAGATATGTCTGTCGTCAGTATGAAGTCAGATTGTCGATGGCAACAATGTTGAAACGTCAGTGTTGACATTTAAAATGTCGACATCATAAATGTCAACAACTGGAAAATATCAATATGGACATAGAGTCGACATTAGCATTAGGGTTAGGCTTAGTATTAGGGGTTAACGTTAGGGATACACTTACCTTAAAACCACATTGTTAACTTTCTGATCACTTCCACTATGCAAAACAAGTCCCTGTATATTTACTAAGAATCATGTCTGTCTGAGTTTTAAACACACTCTACATTGCAGGGACACAAGTGAGTTTTTCTCATTACCTCTGCACCCACTACAACCATGGGTGCAGGAAAGAGCCCTCTCAGCCCAGGGCTGGTTGGTCCTTGGGAGGGGGGACCCCTTTTGGTTTATTTTTAGATCCCCACTTTCCAAGGATTGCCAGCCCTGGGCTGACCAGTTTGGGGCTGAAGAATTCTTTGTCAGGGAAACCTCACGCTTTTTGTCTCCCTGCCGTGGCATTACCACCTTGGCTGATTCAGCCTGGTGCTGGTTATAGGA
The DNA here is from genome assembly GCA_031769625.1 of Taudactylus pleione. Taxonomy (NCBI): domain Eukaryota; kingdom Metazoa; phylum Chordata; class Amphibia; order Anura; family Myobatrachidae; genus Taudactylus; species Taudactylus pleione. Next base: position 25,878,998 of record JAUIMM010000092.1, on the reverse strand, counting down.
AAATAGGGGAGACCCCCAAATCGTGTTTCCTCCCTATTTTCCTGTACCAGGACAGACTCAAAAGGTTCAAAACTGGCTATGCTTTTTTTTGGGGGGGGGACCCCACACCATTTTATGATTTTTTTTTAACTCATTAACTATAACACAGAAGCAATGGCCAAGCTGCCCGTTTGCAAACACAATTCATGCTAAATCCCCGTGTTGTATTCCTGTCTATGGAAAGTACTTGCCAGTTGTTTCAATTATGTATTTACTTGTATTTGTGTGTTCAGCCACTTACCAATCGGCTGCTCGATGTCTGGCCAGACATGACAACTGGGTGGTCATTTCAATTCACCCGCCCAGTTGTGATGTAAGTGTTGGGGGTTTCTGTGGCCAGTGTACAGGTGGTCGGTGGATCGCCCGTACACACCGATAAATGGACAGATGCACTAGGCAATATGTCATCCATCGATAGTACGAACGACACATCACATAGTGTGTACCCAGCTTCAATAAATAAATAATTATGTATAGATGTAAATCTTGGCCTTTACTTGCTTTTTATAATTAATTCACTGAAGCAAATGATAATAATTATGCTATATTTGTTTGAAGGACTAGGCGCTTTCAGGGTTATTCTCCAATACTAACCACCAATCTAGGATTTTCCGTAGACCTGTCCAGTCAACCCTCAGTCATTCATAGGAACCAATATTCTATTTCCATTTGACCCTTATTGAAATGACTGTGACTGGGGAACATTGGAAGCTGGAGATGTTAGGAGACATTTTTTGTATTCTTTGATATGAATGAATGGCACTGCAGTTCAATATTACAATAGAAATGGATAAATCTCACGAAATAGCAGTTCTGTATACTTCACATAAAGCATGTACAGTAAGAGCTTTGTATGTTGTACAGCAGTGTGGGCATGAGAAACCAAGGGTCACAGAGACCAGTGGGTGTAATAATAGTGAGGTCATCAGCAATAGTGATAAGTAGAAGTTTTCAAATACATTTACAGAAAGTGACATGAGAAAGTACATATTACAATGACTATTTCAATGATTAGGGATCTAGGTAAATGCTAAAGCTTAATATTATAATAGAAAAGGATAGAATAGAAAGAACCATAGTATCCAATGACTTTTACATCAGTGTAAGCAAGTACAGTCTACTATCTAATATCTCTCATACCTGTACTACTCTTGCAAATTCTTCATTAGTCATTTCAGTCCCATATTACCTTTTTACACGTATGACTGACTTTACTAGAAATACAAGTTCATACACCAGCATGTACTAGCATCATTTTAAAGGGATGATATCACATTACTGGCATATAGGAACCTGAAAGACATGAGGAAGGCCTTCTGGTGTAGAACTTGGTATTCTTTGGGGTGTCGAGACTGAGCTCCACAAGGTAACCACTTGACTAATGACTATTTTTTTATTTTTTTTTTAAATATGTAAGTCAAGAACATATTTTAATAATCTAAGGGCCTATCCATTAGGTGACCTGAAAACTGAACGACTAGCATTCAGTCCTTCAGGTCGCCTAGGTGCGGTGCCCGCACTGAACAGCATTCACTGAACATCATTCAGTGCAGGAGACCGACCTCCTATCTGCGAACATGTGGAACCTGACGATCGTCGTCAGGTTGACGAGCATGTTCCACAGATAGTCGGCGTTGGCAATGACCCAGCGTGCACGCGCATCGCTGGTCCTTGCCGGCTATCCATTAGATGACTTTCTGAACAATCCGACCAAAATCTCCTGGTTTTGGTCGGATCGTTCAAATGGATAGGCCCCTTAAGTGAAATTAATATGCTTAAGCGATGTCTAGGAACCTCCGGTCCCCCCCTTCCTCAATCTCCACATTCCCCCATTGTAACTTTACCCCCCTCCTCCTGCCACTTAGTAGAACAGCACTCTTGTAGACCTAAGAGTGCCGTTCTCTGGCTTTTGGATTTATTCTCCATGGTAGCTCCATGTTTTGGTGTTGAGAGTTTATTCAGTTCAACAAGTATGTGGGCAAACGCTGCCTTAGAGACCTGTCATATAAGAAAGATGTCATCTATGAACCTGAAGTAATGAAGAATGCTGGTACCATACATGGAGTAAATGTGATGCTCCTCATATTGAGTCATGTATATAATATCATAAGCTGGGGCTAGAATAGACCTCATAGCAAAACCAGCATTCTGCATATAAAATGATTATGCAAAGGGATTGTTATTCAGCACAGTTTGGATTAATGAGCATACAAATTCAATAGAAGGACCTAAATATGGTCCAGACAAAATGGGAGTTAGTGCCACAATGGGGACCTATGGACACTAGTGAGTGAGGGGTAATACCACTGAGAACCTATTGCAGCTGAAGGATTTATTGACACTTGAGGTTGGAAGTACAGTTATAATGGGGCCTATGGACACGGTGAAGTGCAAGACATTTTTTTTTTTTCAATATATTTTCTAATCTTAATTAAATTTCACAAAAAATCTTCCATTTCTGAGCGGATTTGTCTGTAAACCCATCTCTACTACTATACTTTCTGTAGAGAACAACAACCTCAAACTTCATGGGAGATAATTTCAGTGTGTATTTGATGCATACTGCAAAACATCTTGATTTTGCACAAATGCACATCAATTGTCCATCAAGACATATGCCGCTATACCACTCTCATGAGCAACCTCCACATATAAAAAAGTGCCTCTCGGTGTGTGAATAGGAGTCTAACCTTTAACTCTCTTAGTACCACCCATTTATGTCAAACAAACTTTTCACTTTTGTTTCCTAAAATAATAGTTTATCCTCATACAAGACTAATGCTGGCCATACACCTACGTGATTTCTGTCCGATTGCACGATTTTCGACGCGTCATACGATCAATCCTGTAGAAATGGTGCATTTTTTTTCCCGGATACGATCCAATGTGCGCTCCCACAGCTCCTATATTGGATCGTATGATCAGATGGGCAGCACATCTTGTCCGTCTTAATCGTATGCTGATTGTGCTGTGTTTTTCAGCATGTGATGCATCATGAGTCCGAACATCCGAGCCCCGTCACTTGAGTGACAAGTTCCTGTGTACGACCACTGCAGACAGCGCCCGAGCGGAGAGGATCAGCAACGTGAGCAGCAGACACGATTGTGCAGGTATTGTAATATTTGCAGGCCACTCGTTTCCCATATACAAAGCCCACTGGCCACCAATGTTTAGCATATGCATAATGGGCATTGGTTTGAGCCCTACACACACTGACCACCTCTGTTTACCCAGCAATGCCTATCTATTACACAGCAAAGCTCACTGTCTAGCTATAGTTTACACAGCAATGCCCACCCATTTGCCCAGCAATGCCCATCTATTCCTCAGCAATGCCCACCATCTAGCTATTTTTTACCCAGCAATGCCCACCTGTTTGCCTGGCAATGCCCATCTATGCCTCAGCAATGCCCACCATCTAGCTATTGTTTACCCAGCAATGCCCACCCCTTTTTGCCCAGCAATGCCCATCTATTCCTCAGCAATGCCCACCCCTTTGTGCCCAGCAATGCCCATCTATTCCCTAGCAATGCCCACCCCTGTTTGCCCAGCAATGCCCATCTATTCCCCAGCAATGCCTGCCGTCTAGTTATTGTTTACCCAGCATTACCCACCCCTGTTTGCCCAGCAATGCCCATTGACCACCGCCCACCTATGTTTTTGAACTAATGCCCATCGGCCACTCCACCCTCCACCCGCCATGTTTTATCAATGTAATCATGGAAAGCACCCCATAGACAATTATATGTATTTAAAGAAATTACACTCCAACTTTATTAATAACAAAACAATTTCAACAAAAGTGTTCAATACACCATTTTGGGGGCCCCACTTACAAATTTCAATGGCCACCCCCACTGTTGGGGGTAGCCAGAATATGTCCACTTGGGGGCCCCATTTACACAGCTCAATGGCCACCCCCACTGTTGGGAGTGGCCAGAATATAAGTTCACTTGGAGGCCCCATTTACACAGGTCAGTGGCCACCCTGACTCTTGGGGGTGGCCAGAATATAATTCCACTTGGGGCCCCATTTACACAGTTCAATGTCCACCCCAACTGTTGGGGTGGCCAGAATCTAAGTCCACTTGGCCCCATTTACACAGGTCAATGGTCACCCCCACTGTTGGGGGTGGGCATATTAAAAACCATCAAATGAATATGTCATTTTTACTTTATATATATTTTTCCCCCATAGGAATGTCTCTGGATCGTGAACCAGAATTCATAACTGGCTTTCTCGAGCTATACAGGCACCTTGATTGTCTTTGGCATACCAAGTCCAAAATGTACAGCAACAGACAGATGCCTTAAAGGAGTTGTCAGAGTATAGTATACAATATCACGAAGATGCAAAGTCCCTAGTGTGGGTGCGCAATAAGATACAGAATCTGCGTACAACCTTTGTCAAACAGCACAAGACGATGGAGTATTCAAAACGTTCTGGAGCCGGGAACGACAGCATATTCAAACCCAAGCTATGGTATTATGACCTGATGTTGTTCCTGGTGCAGCAGGATCCCATGAGATGTTCTGTACAGGTGATGGCTGAGTCAGAGGAGTGCAGCCTACTGGAAGAGGATTTCCTGGAATCTGCAGAGACATCAGTGGTAAGTTCCAAATTTTTCAGATCATATCCTCTTGCCATGGCACTGCACCGTCCCCATTAAAATAGGCCATATATTCCTCTCTGACCTTTTTGGCCAGAGAAGTCCTGGGTTCCCTAACCTCGGGTGGTGCCACTGAGGAGAATGGAGCAGCCTCTTACGGATTTTCGGGGTCTTCAACTGCAGGTGTTCCCAATAACCTTTGCTGGGTGGCTTTCTTGCGCAGGAAGTTGCGCAGTTAGGGAACTGCCAATGGCTCTCAAACTCATCCCCAATGGCTATCCACTCTTCCGTGCTTGTAGGGAACTGTGAAAGAAATTGAAAACTTAATAAAAAAATAAAATTTAAAAAAAATGTTCTCTATTTACAGACTTCAGATATCCCCAGCAACCCGGACCTACACAGTGGAGAAGAGAGTGTTGCGACTCCAAACCCCACCCCACCAATTTCTAAAAAACAAAGGCAGAAAAACAAAAATAAAGAAAATGAAGAAGACCCACTACTTTGCCAGGCCAGAGAGACCTTATTGAAATCACCGGATGAATATGACAACTTTGCGGCCTATGTCAGTGCAGCGTTGCAAGGAATGGTCCAGGACCAAAGAATACAATTTGAAAGACTGACGTCTGACCTCATATTTAAAGCAAGGCAATGTCTACTGACATCGGACACTACCATTATTATCCCGCCAGTAATTCCAACCCACCCTACACTCAACATGGCAACACCCACCTACTATTCATCCCAAACATACCAAACACCAACTTCAAATTACCCACACTACCCTCCTGATACTCCACCCACCTCCACCTTCCAAACTCAGCCCCCACCCACCTCCTCCTACCAACCTCATCCCCCACCCACTTCCACCTACCATCCTGCTCCCCCAACCACATCCTCCAGCTAAACAACTCACCCACCCACCTCCTACCAACCTTACCCACCTCCACCTACCATCAGACTCCCCCAACCACCTCTTCCTTCTGAACTGGGCCCCCCAAACCTCCTCCTACCAACTTCTTCCCCCACCCACCTCCACCTACCATCCTGCTCCCCCAGCCACCTCCTCCTGCGAAAATATAACTCCATCCGCCGCGTCCTACCAAACTACTTCTACACCCTCACCACCCAATTTTTTCACACTATTACGCAAAGTAAATAAGGAAAATGAGAATTTCTCTTAATTGTTATGTGTTTCCCAAAGAATTTTACACACTTGTTTGATATTAATGAAGTTTCATACTCCCTGGTAAGTATGGTGCTAAATGAAGCATGGTGTTTGTGTTCCAGACTGTCAGGCGGATAGGAACACATGCTGGAAGTGCATGTCAGTGGGGCCGGGCCCACTTAATTTGCACTTTCTGCATGTGTTTGCGCCCCTGAAATCTGGGCCGCAAACACCAAAGCTCATGCCGCACCATACTTAAGAGGGATTGGGTAGCTTGGTGATACTTTTAACATTTTAGCCATCTTTACATCTAAATATATATAATTTTCACATAAGTATTTAAGTTTCAAATAAGTAATATTTTTGAATAACATTTTTCACATAACTAGCAAACTACAGAAACTTGAAATAAAACATGTTTCTGGTTTGACAATAAATAAAGTGTGTGTGTGTGTCATCTTACCTTACAATAACGGAACTGCAGCACCTTCACGATAGCCTTGCACGTCTCCGGGATAATGCATCCCAAAGCTTGAGCCGAGATGCGGGTCCCAAACTTTAGGTCCTCAAAGGAGCGTCCCATAGCCAGGTACCTCAGCATAGCCACGAGCCTCTCCTCGGCCGTGATGGCCATCCAAAATTTGGTGTCCTGCATATTGTTACAGTATCGATAATGACAGCTCTGGCCTTGAGCTATCCTTAGTGCTGTGGCGCCAGCCAATCAGTGGCGGCTTCCATTAGCGGCCGCTCATTGGCTGGGACCCACGTGGGCTGAGCCAATGAGCGGCTCCTCCATGTGGGTCCCAGACAATGAGCGACCTCTAATGGAAGCACTAAGGATAGCTCAAGGCCGGAGCTGTCATTAGCGATACTGTAACAGTATGGTGTAGCGTCTTGTTACAGTGTCTCAAGGGCTTTGGAATACTGCGGAGAACATCGTGGGATAAAAGGTGAGTATTGGTACTTTTTTTTACAGGTACAACCATTGTATACTTTACGTTGAGAAGGGGACGTGAACATCTTGGAGCAGGTAAGTATGTGTGTGTATGTATGTAAGTAATAAATCTTTATTCTCACGGTGTGTGTTGTGTTTTTTTTACACATTTCTTTACAGGTGAACTACAGGTACCAGTGGCCCCTTAATGCCCCGCATGCTGGTACTTGTGGTTCTCCAAGTACCAGCATGCGGGGGAGGCTTGCTGGGACCTGCCGTTCTACTGTAAAGACAATGTTGTTAATTACATTTTTAACACTACACCTACACTATCAACCCACCACCCACCGCCCAAGGGTGGTGGGGATAGCCCCGGGCTATCAGCCTAGGCCAGGGTGCCCTGGACAGGGGTCCCTTTTATTGGAGGGGTCCCCAAATCCCCAGGAATCCCTGGCCTGGGTTGACTAGCTGTCATGGCTGATGCTGCGGCTAGGGGGACCGGTGAAAGGGCACCAATAGCTGTGGCATCAGCCCCCCGCTAGAAAGGGTCCAGTGCTGGTTTTAATTTTAGGGGTACCCCTACGCCAAATTTTTTTCCCACTATAATTAAAACCAGGACTGGCCCTGCAGCCTGGTGCTGGAACCTAATTTACGGTGAAACCCTACTTGTTTTGTTTCCCGTAATTTTAGGTACCAGGACAGGCTGGCAAGTCCGGGGCTGGTTAGTCTTTTGGGGGGGACCTCACATAATTTTTTTAATAATTAACCCTATTTAAACAAAAAAAAAAGGATTTGTGTATGTTTTCACCCAAACTCGTAGCTCAGGAGGTGAGTGTTTAAAACGTCCATTTCACAGTGAGTTTGCCACAATCTCACACGAGATTGGAAACTCGAATCTTAGTAAATTTGCGAGTTTCATCTTTTTCATATAAAGTACTTCCGATTTTGGCCGATGGTGAGTTTTTTCGAGTTTGCAAACTCACATTAGTTTTAACAGTGGAAAAAGAAAACTCACTTCAAACTCACTTCAAACTCACTCGAGTTTGTCTTTAGTAAATTTGCGAGATGAAAAACTCGCGAGAGTTTGTAAACTCACACAAACACACACAAACTCGACCCTTAGTAAATTTACCCCTAAGAGTGTCGTTTCAGAGGGGGGTGTCTTTTTTGCAGGTCTGTGTTAGTGTATGATGTTTTGTTACATGGCTTGGAATGCACTTTTCTTTTTCTTGCGTGAGACTGAGTATACACCCCTGAAAATGCAGCATTTATTTCATTCAATTTAGGTCTGTAAGCTAAGATGTTATTTCTGCATTGCTCCTCAATTTGAGGCACACTCACCCTTATATTTCACTAGGAACATCTACGTGCTACCCACTTCAGCCCATCTGCCTATATGCCCTGCTTATCCACCAACAATCATTTTGCTGTATAAATCTCTGTGAAAATCTAGACACAAACAAATTGCGACACACTACACTTTGAATGTGCTTTTGTCATGTGAAGTGACAATTATTCTTTTTGTAAATTACCTATACAGGTTGAGTCTCCCATATTCAAATATTCCGAAATCCAGATATTTTTGTAGCATGACTGTGATAGTTAAACCTTTGCTTTCTGATGGTTCAATGTACAGAAACTTTGTTAAAGGCACAAAACTATTAAAAATACTGTATAAAATTACCTTCAGGCTTTGTATTTCATGAATGTAGACAAACTTTGTTTGAGCACCAAAATTATTGAAAATATTGTATAAAACTACCTTCAGACCATATGTATAAGGTGTATATAAAACATAAATGTATTCTGTGTTTAGATTTGGGTCCCATTCCCATGATATCTAATTATGGTATGCAAATATTACAAAATACGGTATATACTGATATCCAAAATACTCCTGGTCCCAAGCATTTTGAATATGGGAGACTCAACCTGTAATAATACACTTCATATTTCCTTTGTATCTAAATAAAAGATGGTAAATGCACAATACAAAAAATTCACAGAAAAACTTGCGCTTCAACACAATAGTGCGACACCCAATAGGCCGTGGTGGTCACACACCTCAAACAGTCACATATGTAAAATTAGTACTTGCGATTGTGCGAACCTACGGGGTAAGAATTATAACATGTAAAAGTTCTTTCTCTTAAAAAGTCCACTCCAGAGTTATTTGTTCAGGGTAATTATTTCCACCAAGTTCTTCTGCCTTTTTGCCAATATTCACTTCTCAAGATTAATCCGTAGTGTAATTTAACTCCCTCTCCAGATTGAGTGGGGTGCTAATATTACACACCCAAACTTGCTTGTGTGAGTGTTACCAATTACCTCCTGGGTAGTGATGTAGTGGTCTCTGACCACTGACATCATATGCCAATTTTGAACCCGAGAATGCCATGTGAGCGGAATTCTGGAGCACATGCGGAGATAACAACAGTGCAAAGAGGGGAGCTTCAGTTGACCCCTGAGCACTATTGCGCTGACGTTTGTGAATGCAGAGATCAGCTGAAGCAGGGGGACTGATCATCAGTCCCTTTGGACAACCTCTCCACTGTATTCATCTAGATAGGGTGTTGGGATAGCCAATGCCACTGTGGGAATCTATTGGCACTGGTTGGCTGGGTAATGCCCCATAAAGATGTATTGCCAATGGGGATGGGGTGCAATAAGTTAGTGGTGACACATGGCACCGTGTGAGCATCAGTGCCACATTGGATGACTTATGGATACTGGTGGGTGAGGTGTAATGGCACTGAGGATCTATTACCACTAGGTAGGTGTGTGTGTCAGAGGTGGGGAAATGCCACAGGGGTATACTGCCACATGGGCATCTATTGCAACTAAGTGGTGGTTGGGAGAAACCCCCAACACTTACATCACAACTGGGCGGGTGAATTGAAATAACCACCCAGTTGTGTTGTATGAACAGACATCGAGCGGCCGATTAGTAAGTGGCTGAACACACAAATACAACTTGATAAGGGATACTTGTATTCCCTTTAATTCCTTATACTGTTCTTTGCTTTATAAATCCTAGTCCCTACTATACAAGTCCTATCACCACATGAAATAACATAAAACACCCAGAGTTCTCTGTATAAGATTAGTTTATCAAAGTATGATTAAACAGTACATATATATCCCTGTTACAATTAACTACAAAACAATATATTCAATTACACACATAAAAACAATGCAAGACAATGATTGATACTTATGTTCTTGGAGATCACAGGCCTGGCTTAGATGTTCATCTTGCAGACTTAACACAAGTGTCCTCACAGCCTTTGTTCATCACATATAAGAGTCTGGCTGTAACTTAACCCAGGAAACGGGGGAAGCAATCTCTATTCTTTGATCAAGTGTGTGTGTGTGTGAGAGAGAACTGGTCATTACTGGTTCTGTAGTTGGCAGAGCAGATAAAGGAGGGGGAGAGATAGAAGGGTGAAGATTCAAGACAGGAGACATCTTTGAGGAATTTTCCTATAACACAAGTAAATACACCATTGAAACAACTTGCAATTACTTTCCATAGACAGAAATACAACATGGGGATTTAGCATGAATTGTGTTTGCAAACGGGCGGCTTGGGCATTGCTTCTGTGTTATAGTTGAGTTAAAAAAAGTTAAAAAAAATGGCGTGGGATCCCCCCCACCCAAAAAAAAAAAGCATAGCCAGTTCTGAACCTTTGAGCCTGTTCAGGTACAAGAAAATAGTGGGGAAAAATGATTTGGGAGTTCTTACCTATTTTCCTTTAGCCAACACCGGGCTGAATCAGCCAAGGTGGTAATGCCACGGCAGGGAGACAAAAAGTGTGGGGTCTCCCTGCCAGAAAATTATCCAGCCCCAAACTGTTCAGCCCAGGGCTGGCAATCCTTTGAAAGTGGGGATCCAATAAAAAACAAAAGGGTTCCCCCCCTCCCAAGGACCAACCAGCTCTGGGCTGAAAGGGCTGTTCTCTGCACCCCTGGTGGCAATGGGTGCCAAGGTAATGAGAAAAACTAACATGTGTCCCTGCAATGTATAGTGTGTTTATAACTCAGACAGACACAATTCTTGGTAAATATACAGCTAAGGGACTTGTTTCGCATAGTGGAAGTGATCAGAAAGTCAACAATGGGGTTTTAAGGTAAGTCTATCCCTAACGTTAACCCCCCAAAGCTAACCCCTAATACTAAGCCTAACCCTAATGCTAATGTCGACTCTATATGTCCATAATGATATTTTACAGTTGTTGACATTTATGATGTCGACAATGACGTTTCAACATTGTTGCAATCTACAATCTGACTTCATACTGACGACAGACATATCTGCAATGATACCAGAGAAACAATTGTTGCTGGTCATCAATATGAAAGCAGGTTTAAGGACAATCACATTTGAAACACTGTTTAACATTGGGAAAAATATTTAGAATACTAATGTATGTATGCATGACCTCGTCCATCTTACCCAGAGCCGGATTTAGAACTCAGGGGGCCCTAGGTAAAATACAGGTTTGGGGCCCACCTGCCTCAAATAAGGGGCATGGCCACACAATAGTACCAATGCAAATTATGCCGCACAGTAGTGCCCCTTATACATGTTACCCCACACAGTATAACTGGTTATTCTCATTATGCCATACAGTAGTGTCCCATATACACATTACACCACACAGTATAGCTGGTTATTCACATTATGCCACACAGTAGTGCCCCTTACACACATTACACCACACAGTATAGCCGGTTATTCACATTATGCCACACAGTAGTGCCCCTTATACATATTACACCACACAGTATAGCTGGTTATTCACATGCCACACAATAGTGCCCCTTTTACACGTTATGACACAGTAGTGCCCCTTATACATGTTACGCCACACAGTAGTGACCCTTTTAGCACATAATGACACACAGTAGTAGAGCCCCTTATACACATGCCAAACTGTAATTGGCCCTTACACATTATGCCACACAGCACCTACTTTATAGAAGAATGCAACTGCTGGGAGGAGAGTGGGGCATAGGGGAAGTTATCACTTTATCTGCCAGATAACAGCAAATTCAAATATCAGGCTCTTGATTGACTGAAATCCACAAACACCTTCTACAAACAAGAAGCTAAATGACCTCCCTTGAGGAACAGCAGCATGGCTAGGTCACAGGGAGAAACCTGTTGATCTCCAGCTATTGTGATACTACAAGTCCCAGCATGTCCTCCCATACAATGGCTGTCAGTTTTGAGAAATTTGTAGTTCCATAGCAGCTGCAGACCAACATATTGCCAAACCTGGTCTAGCAGCACTAGTGTTTTTCATGGACAATAAAAAACACTAGTTCTGCTGCTAGATTAGGTTTATGTGAGTGGGGGAGGGTAAACACATTAAAATGCAACTATTAAATTAAAGGACAACAAAAAAAAGCTAGTCCTGCTGCTAGATTAGGTTTAGGCCGAGCTGGGGGGAGTGGCATTAGAATGTAACTATTAAATAAAAGAACAAAAATCAATTAATAAAAATAGAGACACTATAAATTGCATTTGGAGTTGGAACACCTCTTTACTAAATCTAACAACACTATACACACTGTAACCTACCCTAACAACCTACAGCCTTACTATTGCTGGAGCTCAGGGAGGATGAGCTGGTGCGGTGTTCACTGCAGGCAGGGAGGCTGGAGATGGTCCTAAACCAGGCCGTTGAAATGCAACTGTGGAGTGAGCTATTTATAAAATGGCCAACAACAGGATGGGTCCTCACTCTCCTTTTATAGCTCTAGACAGACAGGAGGGCTGGGTTTGCCTCAGTGGAAAGAAGCAAACCCAGGCCTCCTGTCTATCTGCAGATACCATCCAATCCCTGCTGTTGGCTGCAAATGTGGAGGGGAGCACTGAGCACTGCTGTATGACAGCCGGAAAATGCTGACACTGCCGGAAAGTGACTGCCGGGAAGTTCACCAGCCAGCAGGTCAGCTGATGTCCATCGGTAGGTCACTGCAGTGAGACTCACTGTCGGTGTATAGGGAGAAAAGAGAGTTACAGTATGCTTCTGCAGCGACTGCAGCGGCACCGGCTGGGCAGAACTTTTATTCTTTTACCATGCCCCTCTACTCTCTTGATGTAACACAGTTGCTGCTGCAGCATGATCACATGACATCCTGATGACTGACTGATTATGTGCGCATGTCAGTCAGTCAGTGAAGTATGCAGCACAAGCCAGTATAGGACCTGCAGGCTGCTGCCAGGGGAGCGCAGTCTTGTAATGATTATAGGATGTAGCCACAGTCAGGGGAGAGCAATCAGTGTGACAGGGCCGGATTTCAGAGGAGGGGGTGGCCGCCCCGCCCACGGCCCCTTAGGACCCACCTGTCCCTTGGAATTCACCCAGCGGTAAATCCGGCCCTGATCTTACCACAAAGTGGCTATAGCCAGTCTCTAACAGGATCCCAGATCATGGAAAGGGTCATTATGAATCGATATCTATGGTCCTTACCCACAATTCTATGCAAGTGGGTGAGCCACGCAGACTCTAAAACAGCTGACAAATTGGAAGCTGAGGAATTATTACATTTACCCACTTGGCCCCAGTATTACAATGGCGATCTACAGTGACCACTTGTAAGACTGTTCCGGGGGAAAAGGGTGCTGGGTGGGGAAATGAACCTAAGACTGTGGGTTTGGAACCTGGAAGTAGGCCTGTATTGCCAGGAAGGTTCCTTTCCCAGAAAAGACTTGATAATAATACGATCCGGCCGCACGGTCGTACGGGAAAAGGGGCCGGATATGCATATGATTCCCTCGCAAGTTGCGTCCCTAAGTTCGGATCGGTAGCTGGCCGACCAAGGGGAGGAAGCAGTCGGAAGACAAAAAAATACGCCCACTTCTCGTACGCATTGTACGTCATCTCCGGATCTCCACTCCCCCATTTTCAAGCACCTTCCCCTGTTACCACCCACAAACGCCTCATTCTGTCACTCAAAGTACCGACCTGGCTGTGTTCAAGGAGAGAGAAATTTCTGATCGTAGTGGCTAGTTTGCGCACGCACATTGCGAACTTTACGCATGCGCAGTATAGCGAACATCGGTGGCGTACGACCGTGCGGCCGCTTCGACCGACTCTGAATGAGGTCCTGAGTGCTTGTGTTAATTTCCACAGTAACAAGTAAATTTTTGGCAAGGACCCTTTAAAATACACCAAAGGGTATTGGCAAGTGCCATTAATAGATAAAGCCATAGAAAATACAGCTTTTTCTGCACTAGAAGGATTGTTCCAATACAAGATGTTGCCATTTGGGTTACATGGGGCACCCACCACCTTTCAAAGGATGATTGATATAATTCTAAGGCCTCATAGACAGTATGCTGCTGCATATCTGGATGATGTAGTAATCTATAGTCCTGATTGGCAGTCTTACTTACCCAGGGTACAAGTCGTATTGGACTCCATCCATAAGGCAGGATTAACACAATCCTCCAAAAAATGTTGTTTAGGGATGGAAGAAGTAAAGTATCTGGGATACACCATGACCCCTGAATAAGAAACAGGTGAGAGCTTTCTTAGGAATCACTTGGTATTAAAGAAGGTTTAAACCCAATTTTGCCACCATTGCTGTCCCACTGACAGACCTTACCAAGGGCAAACAGAAAGTTAAGGTTAAATGGAATCCCGAAGCAGAAAAGGCTTTTCAGGAGTTGAAGGTAGCATTATGTACCCATCCAGTTCTGATGACACCTGACATTAAAAGTGAATTTGTGTGCAAGCTGATGCATCGGATGTAGGGATAGGTGCAGTCCTGTCCCAGAACAAAGAGGGTTCTCTTATTTATTTAAGCAGAAAGTTGAATTCACATGAGAGAAGCTATGCCACTGTCGAAAAAGAAGCATTGGCCATCAAATGGGCATTAGAAACGCTCAGGTACTACCTGCTAAAAAAGGAAATTCATGTTGATCACCAATCATGCCCCTGTAAAATTAATGACAATTAAGAGACCAATGGGATAATAACAAGATAGTTCTTGGCATTATAAAACTTTACATTTTCAGTAGAGCACAGGCCAGGAAGCCAACTGACCAATGCAGACACTTTGACTCTTGTTTTTTTTTTTAAACGCTACAGTTGTTCCGCCCCACAGGTCGAAAACAAAGGATTGGGAGGATATGTGACAAAAGCACTGGTAAGGTTGCACCAGGGAGATGTATTTGTCCCAGGTTTCTGATCTATATGTATTAAAACACCAGGAAAATGTATATGATTACAAAACAGACTTGATAGTGTTTGGGCTTTAGTAAAAGCCAGTTAAGGGTTCCTGGGGTTATGGTTGGAGACTGAGGACGGGCTCCATCCATTAGGCCCATTTCGGCTCTTCAGTATTTCTGAAAATAAACTCACGGGAGCTATTAATTTGGTTATCATGATGGCCTGGGCCGTATTAAGGTCTGTGGGGGCCCCTGGGCAACAAACGTGTGGGGGCCCCCATCAATAAGTTATATATATATATATATATATATATATATATATATACACACATATACACACACCGGTCTATCTGCCTGATGTCCAGTGCCCCCTGTAGTTGTGCTCCTTCTGCAATGCCCCCAGCAGTTGTGTCCCTTCTGCAATGCCCCCTGTAGTTGTGTCCCTTCATTGCCCCCTGTAGTTGTGCCCCTTCTTTAATGCCCCCAGTGATTGTGCCCCTTCTGCAATGCCCCAAGTATTTGTGCCTTTCCTCCAATGCCCCCAGTATTTGTGCCCCTTCTTTTATGCCCTTTGTAGTTGAGCACCTACTCCAATGCTTCCAGTAGTTGTGCCCCCTGCAATGCCCCCAGTAGTTGTGCCTCTTCTTAAATACACCCAGTAGTTGTGCCCCTTGCAATGCCCCCAGTAGTTGTGCCTCTTAAATACCCCCAGTAGTTGTGCCCCTTTGCAATGCCCCCAGTAGTTGTGCCTCTTCTTAAATACCCCCAGTAGTTGTGCCCCTTTGCAATGCCCCCAGTAGTTGTGCCTCTTCTTAAATACCCCCAGTAGTTGTGCCCCTTTGCAATGCCCCCAGTAGTTGTGCCTCTTCTTAAATACCCCCAGTAGTTGTGCCCCTTGCAATGCCCCCAGTAGTTGTGCCTCTTCATAAATGCCCCCTGTAGATGTCCTCCGTAAAGTAGTGCCCCCAGTAGCTCTCCCTCCCCTCCCACACCCCTGTTAAAAAAACTTACCTGTCTTCGCTCCACGCTGTCACGGCTCCCTGCTGGATCTAACTGGATCCAATAGAGGCGTGCTTGCTCCTCTCCTCTGCAGTGCGCGGGTGACATCATGACGTCACCCGCGCAATGCATCACTGGGAACGATGGCCTCTGAAGCGATCAGTATTCAGAGGCCAACGTTCCCACTTACCTTAGTTGATCGCGATCTACGGGCGGGAGCTCCGCGAGCTTCCAGTAGATCGCGATCAACCTTTTCGCCGGGCATGTGGCCAGGGGTTGGAGACAGTGTGTGGGGGCCCCCTATGTGTGGGGACCCCTGGACGACCGCCCCTGTCGCCCTGCCCTTAATCCGGCCCTGATGATGGCAGCATTATCCCATAATACGTAATACCAGTGCAATTTTACAGTATTGGTTATTTATTAAATAGACAGGCACCATCTCTTTGATTAGCACCAAAGAAACATTTTATTGGTTATTTATTGCAAAAGTGATTTCATTTTTATACAATCCACCTCCTATGAGATATCTTTACATTAAATATTGTGTTTTTATATTGTATTAAGTCTTAGATGAGGACATCACTTTTATTGACAAGTTATAAGCAACCAGTTGCGATTACTATTATTCTAAATACATGTATTTATATCTTTTAATATAATAGTGAATTGATGTGTTGTGTTTTCATTCATATCCAACCTCTGGTTTATGAGTGCAGAATTACACCAATGTAATCAGTGACAGAAAGCCTAATGTCACTCCTTTACTACATCATATGACACGTGACTGTGGTTGCCACAATAGCCGAAAATCATAACTCATTAATAGCAGTCTTAATAAAGAAAAAAGAAAGGTAAATGCCAAAATACTTCTTAAAGCTTGCCTCAGTTATTCAGTATTATTAAACTTCCCATCGTCTGAGGATTGACCTGCGTGTGAATCAGTGACAATAACATACTTAATTGAAATAAAGACACGGAGACTTGTATTTGGCAGAATTTGTTAGCTATTTATTTAAAAACATATAATGAATTAGTTACTATATTAATTAAATTAATTTAAATATGGTGGCAAAGAAAGAACGGCTAACAACAGCCCAAGCCTAACACTATAAACACTCCAACCACAACACAATACGCTCAAGCCTTCTATCTTGACTACCCACCCGGTAAGGTGATGATGCTGCCCCCGGCAGGGTGGTCCAGCAGACTTTATGAGTCAACGAAGGTGAGCAAAACAATGAGTAAACAAATATTCACAGTGCTAATAGGTAACCTGCCGTTCTTTCCCGCCTAAAATAGCCAACGAAACAATCACCAAACCCAAATCAAAAAGAGCCCATAAAAATAAACTTTAGGGAGGGAGGGTGGGAAGACAGGAACAAAAGAGGCTGACTCCGCCTCCAACAATCTCTAATATCCCTGCTATAACCTACAACCCTAAAAACCCATTGGCCCTAATTATCACATGATTCCTCACACTGGTCTGCCCCCAGCCTAGGAAGTTTAACCCTCTCCACTCCTATAAAGTCATTTCGTTTATCTAAACTTCCCATCGTCTGAGGATTGACCTGCGTGTGAATCAGTGACAATAACATACTTAATTGAAATAAAGACACGGAGACTTGTATTTGGCAGAATTTGTTAGCTATTTATTTAAAAACATATAATGAATTAGTTACTATATTAATTAAATTAATTTAAATATGGTGGCAAAGAAAGAACGGCTAACAACAGCCCAAGCCTAACACTATAAACACTCCAACCACAACACAATACGCTCAAGCCTTCTATCTTGACTACCCACCCGGTAAGGTGATGATGCTGCCCCCGGCAGGGTGGTCCAGCAGACTTTATGAGTCAACGAAGGTGAGCAAAACAATGAGTAAACAAATATTCACAGTGCTAATAGGTAACCTGCCGTTCTTTCCCGCCAAAAGCAAGGTTCTGCCAAAAGAAACCTTGCACCGCCACCATAGAACTAACGCACAGAAACCACAACCTCAAACAGATCCTCAAGAAAAATAAACATACCTTCCTCCGCTAAATGAACCCCGTCAGACCGAAAAAGGTAAGTATACCGAAATTTTATCCTAGGATGTCTGACCACTGCCCCACCATTTTCCAACACAAATTTTGAAACCGTAAAGTTCACTTTCTTCCGGGCTTCATCAATGGCTCTGCCGTCAACCACACCACGCCAACACAATCTAGGGACCATGAAAGACCAAACTATTGTGCAAGCTGGCCATGCCATTATAATCTGACCCAAATCCTCCACCACCGCATGCCTTAAATCCAGAGATGTCCTCTTGCCCAAATCATTCCCGCCTAGATGAATGACCACGACTCTCGGTAAGCCATACCGCTGAACCTGCTGCAAGAGTTTAGGCTTAAGGCTCTCCCACAACATACCTCTGACCCCTATCCATCTAACTCCACTAGCCCCCGGAAACAACGGCGCGTCCTGCGCCTGCATGAACCTAGCCGCCCAAAAAACAAATGAATGGCCAATTATCCATACAGTACAATCATCAAAAGCCATTCCTATAATGAGGGAAAAACAAAGAAAACATTAAAGTTATTGTAAAATTTTAGCATATTTAATCATGTATATCTAACGGGGAACATATTACTGAGGATCTGCCAAAAAGAAAAAATTTTGATTTGAATCTTTAAAGATCAACAAGCTTCTGTGCCAATTTGAAGCAACATGAAGACATAAGAGGATAAGTTAAAATAAAAAAAGAAGGGGGGGGGGGGGAGAGTGGGGGGGGGGGGGGTTTGGGAGAGATATCGGATAACACAAGTGAACTCGACCAGAGAGAAAACGTAAAACCTGCTGAGGGACATATAATTGTAATTATAAACCAAATAGCCGAATTAAATCCGTCAGATCAGGTAAAAAAATCGTCAAAACTCTCCAGACTCCCACTGAAATCAATGGCGAGTAGCTAGTCCCCGAGTAGGAAAGACAGGGGAAAACAAACAAGACCAGGACCAATGACATTTCGTAAAACATAACAAACCATATGTAACGTGCATGCACAACATTAACCTCAATGATTCGGTCGAATGTAACGCTTATAACTGGCTGATTTCCATCGGCCCAGAGCTTGAATCTGTGACTCTGGAAATCCCGCAGCAGCGGCGGAAGTGGCAGCACCAATTCGAAACGAATGCGTGCCGAACTCCCCTGGTGAGAGGCCCACGCTGCAAAGACATCGCCGCAGCATCCAGCTAAACTGAAATTTTGTCAGCGGAAGCCCATCGCCATGCATCAGCCATGAGCCCTCCGCTGAGGGTCTGACAGATGCATAACGAGTGGCCAAGCCGACCGGACAAATTCGACAATCCGCCGAGGGGACCAATGTTATCCAGCGACCCCTGCCTAACTGATCGGTCTTAGAACGACGCAATCTGCACAGCAAGGACCTCTCACCCACCTTCACATCCGAACGCAGCATAGTTGAATCCCTCCATTTGGAGGGAGCAACCAATTCCGACACCCGGAAAGCACCATGAAAAGCCATGGAAAAAGCTAACTTAAACAAAAGCGTTTCGAAACCGGAGGCCGCCACGTCCGCAACCGCTCCTAGAATGGACGGTAACAGATAAATGTCTATAGGCCGTCTTTTATCGGGGTTAACCGGCTCAGCGCGCGCCCAACCTTTCAAGGCCTTTGTGATGACAAAACTCCTTGTAAGGTCAGGGATTCCCTTCAATTTGGAGAAAAACGAAATACCTGCCAGGTACCGTGAAACTACCGCTCTCGATTTGCCAGATACATACAGCTGCCAAATAAAAGCAAGCATCAATTGATGCTGACCCTTACCTCCAAGGCCTTGGCTACGGGAAAAAACTTCCCATTCTTCCCAAGACCGACGGTAAGCCTTGAGGGTACTTGGTGCAATGGACAGCTCCGCTAACCCCTCCAGTCCGGCTTGATAACCTGCCAAACATAAGAGGGGCACAGCACACCATCAGTCTCTGCATCAGGAGCCAATGTACGGAACCGACCCCATTGACATCTGGACAGCGCATCGGCAATCCCGTTGTCAACTCCGGGTACGTGTTGAGCTCGAAACAGCACATTATGGCGCAAACAGGCAAGCACCAGCTGCGCTAGCACACGCAAAACCAGCAACGACTTTGCTCGCTGCCCGTTTACCGCATGCACCACGCCCAGATTGTCACATCTGAACAGAATGCTGCGATTGCAGATGCGCTCGCCCCAGACCTCCAAGGCGACCATTATTGGGAACAGTTCTAAGAGCAGCATATCTCTTGTCAAACCTGCACGAATCCACTCCTCTGGCCAAGTTGCGACGCACCAGGATCCCCTCAGGTAGCAACCGAACCCCGAAGATCCTGCTGCATCGGTGAAAAGCTGCAAATCGACATTGCCCACCAGAGGGGATAACCATATCCTGATCCCATTAAAATCTGCCAAAAAGGAAACCCAAACTTCCAGGTCTCTCTTTATTTCTGACGATAAACGGATCAAATGGTGAGGTTTGGAAACCCCCGCTGTGGCCCTCTCTAGCTTTCTGCAAAATACCCTCCCCATCGGTATAACTCTACAGGCAAAGTTCATACAACCCAACAGTGATTGGGCCTGCCTGAGCGAAATTTTGCGCGCAACCAAACACTCTGAAATGGAATCTCGCAATTTGTCAATTTTATCGCGCGGCAGCCGACAGGATCCAGCCAAGGTATCAATCTCGATACCTAAAAATGACAAACACGAGAGGGGTCCCTCTCTCTTTTCGTCTGCCACAGGTACTCCAAAATGAAAAAACAGCGCTCTCATGGAACCAAGTAACTCGTTACAACGCTCTGACCCAGCGGGCCCCACGCAGAGGAAGTCATCGAGATAGTGCGCTATCCCATGACCCCCACAAGAAAACTCTACGCACCAATGAAGGAAAGTGCTAAATTTTTCAAAGTATGCGCAGGAAATCGAACACCCCATAGGCAAGCACTTGTCTATGAAGTATTCCCCCCCAATGCGAAAACCCATGAACCTAAACGATTCGGGGTGCAAAGGAAGCAAACGAAAAGCTGACTCCACATCCATCCTAGCCATGAGGGCCCCGCGTCCATATGCCCTAACGATACTGAGAGCATCATCAAAAGACTGATACCTCACTGAACAGAATTCAGGAGGTATAGCGTCATTAACGGAGGACCCCAATGGATAAGACAGATGCTGGATCAGCCGAAATTTTCCTGGAGTTTTCTTAGGCACCACCCCCACTGGGGAAAGAATCAGATTCCCCATTGGAGGATGCGCAAATGGACCCACCATACGTCCTAACTGAACCTCTTTCTCGACTTTTAACTGAAGAACGTCAGGAAAAAGTCGAGCTGATTGTAAATTTCTCGGGGAACCGACTCGAACTTCCCCTATAACTGGTAAACGAAAACCCAACTTGAACCCGAAAAACAAAAACTTAGCGTCCTGCCTATTAGGGTACCACCCTAGCCACCTGGACATAGCATCCAAACGGATAGGGGTTGGTGCCCTATTTAGCGCCTGCGCTACCTCCCGCTTTGGGAATAGCTCCTCCTCCCGACTTGGATCCCTGTTGGGCTGACAACCTGAAACAATTAGAGGCGGGGTGCGATCCGTTGCAACGCAAGCAAAGGTGTCGAAAACGGCACCGTTGGCCCTGGGAACAGGAGGCATTATTAAAGGCAAAACATTTACCTTTAAAAGGTGTCTGCGCAGAAAGCCGACCGGGGCCCGTCTGTCGACGCCCCGGGGAGGGATCAGAACTCGGGCGCCACGCCCCAGACCCCCCCTTATGAGTATCCCCGCCTACCCGAGAATCCTCCACTCCACCTTTTGGTGGTTGCGTGACGTCAAGCCACACTTCCACGTCCTTGCACCCAAAATCTAAGCGCTTGGATCCGTCCTGCTTGCGCCTAAATTCCTCATCATATGTTCTCCAGGCGCTGCCCCTGGATTTACGCTGCATCCCATGAATCAGGTGGATATACCTTATTACGTTCAGGTGCTCCCCTGGGCGATCTTTCAAGTAGCATGCTGCGAATACGCAAAACCCAGCAAGCCAGTTATCATAGGAACGAAAAGCTTCCAACCCCACCCCGCCTTTAAGCTTAGCTGCCTTGAAATCTTTTTTGGCTTGCTCAGTTAAAATGAACATGTCCACATAATCGCCCTTCCTGATTTTTTTCTTGCAACAATCGCGCAGACCCCGCAATACTGCTGTATTGTCGCAATGCACCACACCTGGTTGATGCTGACGCTTCTTGGACTTCCGCGCGCTACTACTCTGACGCTGCTGCTTAGCCCGCTTATCCCGCCTATCCGCCTCCTTGCGCGCATATTTAGCAGCCCTCTTCCGCGCCTTTTTCGCGCTGCTGACAGAAGAAGCCAGAGAAGAAGAGGTCGACGACAAGTCAGAGACAGAGGAAGAAGAGGAGGCAGAGTCAGCAACATCATCATCTTCTGAGATCTCACCTGACGATCCGGACTGCTCCCTCCCGGACACGACCGATGATGAAGCCTCCTCGACGCTGAAATCCTGTTCCATAGCTTCGCCCTCAGCAGTATCTGAAACAGACGATGAAGCCGCCCCCTGGGCCGAAACCCTGGGCACGGTCGACACAGCAGGAGAAGACACAGCAGCACTAGCCCCAGACGCCTCTGGTCTTGCCAACTGAGCCGCAGCGGAGCCCATAGCCTTGCAAGCCTGCATGAACTGATCTACCGCTGGCCCTAGAGTAGCAGAAATTGAACGCTGCCTCTGATCCACCCTTTCACTATCTGCTTGGCTAGGAGCCAATGCCGCAACCATGGGAGCAAAAGCAGATGTCATTGATGACATCATGGCCGCAAAAGCTGCAGGGTCAAAGGACTGACTTGCACCCCCACTAGGGACCTGAGTATCCACATAGCCAGAAGCTGCTGCCCCAGACATGGCCCTGTCTGCTGATTGCTGACTAGCCTGCCAATCATCCTCCATCAGCTCTCCCTGTCCTAAAATGGCTGCCTCCCTGACTGACAAAGCCCCTAATGTGCTGCCAGGGCTGTCCATCTCCCCCACCTCGACATTCCCCACTTCATTAACTGTGGGGGAGTCCCCCCTGCCCCTCCGGGCACTAACAGGGCTATTAGCAGCCCTCCTTGCGGTGCGCGTGTGCGCCTGTGACCTTTGAACCCGCGGGGGGCGAGCGCTCACCGCCCTAATCGCGGCAGCTCTGCCCTCCCGCGGGCTCACTAACTGCCTCTCGCGGCTGCTCAGAGCAGCCGCGCCTTCCCCCCGCCGGCGGCTGTGTCCAGCCGCCCTGACAGCACCTGCTTGACGGCCGCGGGTAAGCGCGGCCGCGCCCGGCCGCCCATGACGCCGCGGGGCTGCGCGACTCGCGCTAGCCCCTTCAGCTCCCTCTTGAGAGGCAGGAGCCTCCCCAGAACTCCCTGGGCCTTCTTCCTGTGCCCGGTAACGGGCGGGGATCCGCGATGAGCGGTGCGGGCGGGGCATGCTACCAATTTGGGGGGGGTCACAGTCCTTATAAGGGTTAGGAGGATTGTTAGAAAATGCAGAGCGCAAAGGTGGGGGAGGGCAGAGAGAGAGAGGGATAGATGAAGAAGGTGAAGAACAAAGATAAGAAGAGGAAAGAAAAACAGAAGGATGGCTATGAAGAAAATATAACAGAGCTCAGGTAAGAGCACTTACCCATTCCCAAGACAGGAACAAAAGAGGCTGACTCCGCCTCCAACAATCTCTAATATCCCTGCTATAACCTACAACCCTAAAAACCCATTGGCCCTAATTATCACATGATTCCTCACACTGGTCTGCCCCCAGCCTAGGAAGTTTAACCCTCTCCACTCCTATAAAGTCATTTCGTTTATCATATGCAAATATTGCTGATAATGCATACTAGATATTGGGTTTGTATTAATATTATTAGCCTTATGTAATACATGAATATGTTTGCTCATTGTTTAAATATGAATGTGTATATAAACAGAAAAATAAATTATAGTTATGTTGATGACAATATATTATGGAGTCTTGTGTTTATATTGTTTAA
The DNA here is from genome assembly GCA_031769625.1 of Taudactylus pleione. NCBI lineage: Eukaryota > Metazoa > Chordata > Amphibia > Anura > Myobatrachidae > Taudactylus > Taudactylus pleione. Next base: position 25,855,003 of record JAUIMM010000092.1, on the reverse strand, counting down.
AATACAATGAACAATAATAAAAGAAGTAGCAAAGTTAATAAAGTGTAAAGGCTGTAACTCCCGCTACCTACTGTCTGCCAGCAGCAATGGGATTAAATGGGCCAACATTGATAGGTCATGTCATCAAACCTGAGGAGTTTGCCTGATATTTCTTGCTGAAAAATGTACATTTCCTAACACCCTCAAGAGACGAATCTGGAGATGTAGGTAAGTCTAACTAGGCCACATCTTCAGGAGCTTGCTACACTTGCATATGCACTACATGAGCTTGGCCACTGATGTCCAGCCTCTCCGAGCATATAGGGCTGCAATGATTTCATTCTTGAAATATGTCCACATTTTAGGGTGCAAATGCAGCAGGGAAAAGTGGATTTTTGAGGCTCAATATTGATCTTGCCTCCAGCTATACATCAGCTATTTTGTTTACAAGTGCACCAATGTTTGAATACAGCAGCATTGTTGTTTTATGATAACTTAAACTGTTAAAAGATCATGTGAGTGTGGGACGTATTATTATAAATTTATTATAATGATTCGTGTTCTAGGATTAATTACCATTATCGAGGACAATACTACAACTACAGGCTATATTTTAGTGCTTCTGTTTAACCTCTTTTATTTACCTGATTGCTATCCATTCTCATCATATTGGCTTGACACCCGTTAACATATTTGTAAACTATTTGTGTCTGGTGGGGTTTCTCATGGGTTGATTCGCTGGTTGTTGAAGTCCTCATCCATTACCTGTCATGAACCAAGAGAGACAGTTACAGGTGGAAGCAATACACTGCCATTCACTAAATGAAAACTGCAATCACTATCACACACCCCATGCACAGGCTACAGCAGGTATTTAAATAGTATTGCTTTATATACTGTACATAAAAATTCAATATCACAATCAACAGAAAAGTAATGTGTTACAATGGTAGGTAGATGTAAGATCCATGAAAATAATTTTTATGGAAATCCAGATACTTATAACAGAAAATTAGTATTCTCAATTGTTTTTTGTTCACTCTTGCGTGAATTGTTGAGAACTCAATTTAATATTCCACTAATCAATCAGATCCATGCAGAGAAACATCATCAATGTAACTCCCTGAAATAATAGAGTGTTAGATGAAAAACATGTAATTTAAAGTTTGGAACATAATTGGCTAAAAAAAGAAACACAAATAAAAATGTTTAAAGATATCTACAAACACCTAACATAAAGGCATTACCTCACTTATTTGACCATGTCTAACAGAAGTGCGTGCTTGGGTCCAATTGCCATCTACTTTGTAGCAAAGAGTCTTTTTGAAGGCTGGGGTCTCTGCTCAGGTATACTCTCCTTTCAGCTTGTTTGGACTCTTGTGGAAACAAGCTTTCAACGGAATGACCATTTGTCTCCAACAGGACAATTTCTGAGCCTGCAACATCTCTTTCTAGGTTCTTGCCTGCTGCATGAGGCCTCCAGATGGGTTTAGCTTAATACCATTTCAGTGCTGTTGGGCCGGATCCCAACAATGGAGTCATCTTATGTACTGTAAGCAACACATCATGGGAAGAATGTTGGTTAAAAAATATTTTGAGAATATTAACCAGAAGTTGTGCCTAAAATGATATATGGACCTGTAAAATATATATAATTATTAAGCAGGCAATAACGACACTAAAGGTGCATACACATGGGACGATCTGTACCACCAACAACATGAAAGATATCTTTGAAAGATATCTTTCAAAGAGATCTTTGAAAGATATTGTCACATGCTGCTCTGGAGACCCCAGAACCGGACCCCGCTGCTTACCTTTGTGGGCGCTGACCCGCGCTGCCTTCTGGCTCCCGCGCCGTACGCCTCTCTCAGGGCGGTCTTCTCTGTTCTCCTCTGGAAGGTCCCGCTGCTGTGCTGCTTCCACGCCGGCTCCTGCTGATCGCTGGTTACTTCCAAGAAGCACTGTCCTCCGGTCCATGGGCGCGGCCATCTTGGATTGCCCATGTGACTCCACTACCACCAATGAGGAATCTTCTCTCTCAGCCTGTCAGCTTTCAGCGTCTACTATAAAAGGATCCCCAATGCTGACACAAGTTGCCAGTGCAACTAATTTCTTAGTTTTTGCTAAGTGAGCCTTTCCACTGTGCTCCAAAGGTGCTTCCTGCTATCCAGATTAGTATTCACCTTTACAGCTACCCAAGCCGCTCCACGTAGCATCCCAGCTACCAGTGTCTCCACACGGCTACCCAGCCACTCCACGTAGCATTCCAGCTACCAACGTCTCCACACGGCCACCCAGCCGCTCCACGTAGCCACCCAGCTACCAACGTCTACCCACAGCTATCCAGCCGCTCCACGTAGCCACTCAGCTACCAACGTCTACCCATGGCTATCCAGCCACTCCACGTAGCCATTCAGCTACCAACGTCTACCCACGGCTATCCAGCCGCTCCACATAGCCACCCAGCTACCAACGTCTACCCACGGCTATCCAGTCGCTCCACGTAGCTTCCCAGCTCCTAACGTCCACTCAAGGCTATCCAGTCTTCCCAAGTGGCTTCCAAGCTACCACGCTACTTCTACATTACTCAAATTCCCCATCAGTTCACTGCTCCCTCTCATGCGGAGGAACTTTATTAAGCCAAGTCTCCTCCAGCGAGCGTCTGTGCCAAGTAGTACAGGTCCAGGGCCCAGTCCGGGAACACAGCCTCTAAATCCCACGATTGTGACAGATATCTTTCGGTGAGTCATCCTGCCACATCTATGAACATGCAAAGTTGACGATATCGTCCATATTGCCCTACATGTACGGATGATCATAGATATCAGTATCGTTCATGCGGGAACACGCATCGTTGGTCGTTCACTGAATAAAAATGAACGATATATCGCTAAACTATATCATTATCATTCATATCGTAACGATATATCTGTCCGTGTGTACGCACCTTAAGATATATACATCCATAAAACCTCAACAGCTATTCACTATTTATGGGTTGATTACAGCAGTAGCTTCTACCTCTATTTCCTGGGGAGTCTGCGGGTCTGAAATTGGTGCATATGCAGTATCACAATCTCACACATGCACAAAAATCAACACATTGTAGCATGCAGTGCAACAGTTTTTGCATGGTCAAATAGCAAAACTGTAGCAGGGCATGCTGGGGTATGTAGTTCTACAACACCCGGGGCGGGGGGATTATTGCCCTCACCTATTCTAGGCACTGCATTGGCTGCAGCTCCTACAAACCAGATAGGACTGCCATTATTGCAGGGGAGTAGCTTCCCATTGGAAGCCCTCTGCTAACTGCAGTCCAGACTGGCAGTCCCCAGGAGAGAAAACACCTCCCCCTGGGACAGCCTGTCTATCATATGATTAGCAGTGCTTTCAATAGGAAGGTAATGTCACTACCAGCCTATCACTGGGGTTGGATTTAAATTAGGGAGCTCCAGCTCCTAGGTAAATACCTCCACTGGTTGATTATGAGCTGCAGCTAAGATCTGATAAAGAAGAATGGCTATGTAGAGTAGTAAAGGAGGACCAGTAGAGTGGGTGAAGGTAAATGTTTCCTGGTTGAGTAATTACAAAAGGCAAGAAGCAGCCATGAAAGTGTAATCACATAAAAGTCAGAGATATGGAAGATAAAAGATTTGACATGGAATGCAGATTTGGGGATTGGTTGCCCAGTGGGAGGGTTAGCTGCTCACTAATGTGGTCATGGGGTGTTTGCGCAGGGGGGAGGGGGTAGCTGCACAGCAATGTTGCTGCGGAGGGGTGGTTTGCCTGGGCGTACCCAATTAATGGTGTGGCTGTGGTGTTTGCTTGCCCGGGGGTTAGCTGTTCAGTAATGTGGCCGCATGGGGGAGGGAGGGGGGAGTGGTCTGGCTCCTACACTTTCATCTTGGCTCCTAGATTTTAGAAAAATTTGTCAAGCCTTGATATACAGCATTCTTAAATAAGAGCCTGGACCATCACTTATACACTATCTGGTCAATTTGTTTCTGTAGTTGGAAACAGACCATTCATCTAAGGGTCTGGCATGAGAGTATCAGACAGGTTCCAGCTGAGTGTGTTGTCATCAAAAGAGGCATGTCAAAAGACACAGGCCCTCATTCAGAGCCACTCCCTAGCGGCAGTACGCTCGTTCCGAGCGATGTTCGCACATCTGCGCATGCGTACGGTTTTTAGTACGCATGCGCGAACCGGTCAGTGCGGCCGAAAATCATTTGTACGCAATATAGCGAGTGCCTGCTATTTTGAGTGACAGAATGAGGCGTATGTGGGTGGTAACAGGGGAAGGTGCTTGAAAACGGGGAGTGGAGATCCGTTCGCAGGCGTGCTTAAAGGTCAAAACGGGCGTTTTATGGGTGTGCATAATTAATACAGCAGCGTCAATGACCACGTCACTTGGTTTTTTTTAACTCAGAACTGCTCGCAAAATAGCGGTTGAAAAAACCAACCACAAGAATAGCGAGCAGTTCATACGCTGGTCGATGTACTCGATTAATCTAATAAATAGCGGACATGACGTATGGTGCGAGCGGCCAGGGGGCGTTTTTAACAAATAAACGAGCGTATGTTTTGCTCGCTCGTTCAGACTTAGAGGTGTGAACAGACTGCAATGTGCGAACGGATCATTTGCATAGCCACCCCTTGTTTTTGAACGAACGAACGCAAATAGCGAACGGCTCTGAATGAGGGCCACAATTTGCACCTTATCATTTATTCTCCTGTATGGGTAAGAAGATCAGTCTGGATTTGTAAAAGTATAACAACCGAAGATCCTGTTCCATTTCTGTTAGTGTTATTCTGCAGGAATGTGCTGTTGCAATGGGCTATGGAATACAAACCCTGGAAAAACCACTTCCATATCTGATGAATCCCAGATCTTGCTGTCTCACACTATTGGTAGGACCGTGATAAGATGAATCTCCACAAGTCCATTGCTCTGTCCTGTTCAATGTCAAAGCTTTATGCTGGTGGTGGTGATAGAATGGTGTGAGGGATAGTTGTGTCACACACATTAGCTATTTTGATAAAAGCATAGCAACATATGAATACTACAAGATCATATCACTCAATCAAGTGCCCATCTTCATGGCAAAAAAATCCAGATAATTTTTAATCCAATCCACCATCACTATAAAAATACCCCAATGTGTATGGCTTCACTAAGAATCCCTTCACTGGTAGCATTGTTTTTCTAAAGCAAGAGGGGTGGTCCAGCCTCATCTGGAAAGTATGTGAATGCACACTATTCTAACCATTCTGGAATGACTGCTGCTTTCTACTAGAATTGGTCAGAACTACACAAATATGTAATAAAAGCTGCATGCTAAACACAGAGAGCCACATCCATATTCCTTATCATCCTTCAATATTGATATTAATGTAAATTGCAGCTTAACAATCACAGAAAATATATTGGAAATATGTGCATACAGGTTTGATGATGTAGTAGAGTTTCCGTACACACCAGCGGGTGCCCTGAGACAATGAACAGCCCAGTTACTTAACCAGAGTAGTGGTTTTATTGAAGGGATAATGGATACAGCTGTGCTCACTATTAGACAAACTGGTATATTGGGGCAGTGCTTGAGCAGAGCGGGGTGACATAAAGCTCAGGTGCAGGGATGCTGCAAAAGTGTTCTGGTCAGTGGTAATACCGGGTCTCACTGGAGCGAATAAGAGACTACGGTCTCACAATGTGACACAGTAACAAGATGGCACCACGCATGCGCGGTACTTACGCCGATGGCCATTATGGAATAGGGAATGAAGCCTCCCTGAAGGATCAACATGGAGTTAGTACGAGCGTCCGCAAATAGCGTCCGGCTCTGAATCAGGCCCCATGTGTGCAGACCGCCCGATATGTCGTACGTCGGATCCCCTGTTGCCTCGCACGGGGTCTTCGCAACGTGTATGGTCGGCTTTATAGTGTAGCCTGGCCTATTCTATAAATACAAATGTGAATCCTTGGTGTTTTATCTGTACTGTTTTGGAAAGAGCAGACTGAATAGGATAGCTATGGGCCACCGCTCTTTAAAGGTGGCTATTTTTACATACATTGATTGCACTTTCTATGATATCGGGTGTTGAAAGTTTAAAAAAATTATTTTGTATTATATTTGCACTGTGTTTTTATGGGCCTTATTAATGTTTGTAATGTTTAAAGCTTTTAAAAAATGTATATATGGAGGATAAACAACAAGTAATGTAAGCATGAATCAGGAACAAAAATATAATGCTATGGATTGTTTGAGGGGCATCGGTGTGTAAACGGCGGCTGTGAAGCCGCCGGATCAAATACCGTCAGCGGCAGCCTGATGGATCGAAATCCTGACTGGAGCAGGTAAGTACCCTAACCCTCTTCTCTCCCTACCCTAACCCTCCCTTAGTGGTGCCTAACCCCATCCCCCCCCCCCTAGTGCCTAATCCTAACCCTCCCCCGTTAGTGCCTAAATCTATCCCCCCCTCCCCGCACCCTAAACCTAGCCCTCCTGGGGGGGTGCCTAACCCTAACCCCCCTAGAGGTGCCTAGCCCTAACCACCCCTTTCCCAACTCTAACCCTCACGGAGGGGTGCCTAACCCCTAAGTCCCCCCGGGGTCCCTAACCCTAAGTCCCCCCGGGGTCCCTAACCTTCCCTCCCGCGGCTAGACCCTAAGACACCCAGCTTACCTTCATTCGGTATGCCAGGTGTCTGGATTTTGTAGTGGGGCTAATGATAGGCATCGGGAATTCAGTGTCGGGATATCGCCCGTCGGTATCCTGACTGCATCCCATTTGAGGGAGGGGGGCCCCAAACCGGTCTCTTGCCTAGGGCCCCAGGAGGTCTAAATCCGCCTCTGTGTGGACCGTTTGTGGACGGCAAATAGGGGGCGGTGACTCAAACACAGTTTTTTGTCAACAGTTCTTTGGGGTGTGTCTCAGCCTGCCACTGCGATCACATATGCAGTAAACATGGCCCCAGTGTCTCAGTTCCCGCCGCCATTCTTTGCGACCATATGGTTACTCAGAGGACAAATACTGAGTGACCTGCAACCGATGTCATATATTTTTTTCATACACAGTTGTTTGGATTTGCGAAGCCGCCGGTGGGCATCTTAACCATTTAACTGACGTGGTTGTATGGGATGTGAATGCAGCCAGCTGTGTTTTTAAGAGGAAATTTGTGCAGAACCGATCTCCTCTGACTCCCGGACCCGGCAATTTCTGATCAGTTTTGCTGGAAAAATGATCAGTTAAGTGGTTAATACAAATTCTGGTGGCAGCGCCATATTTTCACACAGCTGCTGCGTACAGATTTACAGCTGTGGTGTCATAACCGTGCTTCTCTGAATCAGGCCCTTAATGTGGTATACAGTATACAGATGTGAAATAGAAGATATTGCTGTTTAAATAATATGTCAATGTCATAAATGTTGATAGGTTGGGTAAAAAGCATTTAGAATTTCTTGACTGCTTATATATGACTATATCCAACTGACAGCTACACTATATAAACTATTACATGCACACATACACGCTTTGATAGTAGAAGAATCACTTCAAGCTAATGAAGTTCAGAATTCTTTTAAAAATGGCTAACTGAAGATTCCGACAAATGAAAACTGAGACTTTCCAGGAAACATTGGAATAAGATGTGGCTTTAGACTTATGGTGCCTACACACGGTCAGATATGTCAGATGAACGATTAGACGATTGGACGACTGCACGATTGAATGATTTGCAAACGATTTGCAAACGATTTAACGGTTTTTTACTGTATTAAAATGAATGGAAATCGTCCAAAACTAACTGCAAACACATCAGATGTCAGATATCCTTATCTGACAAGCGGGAACGCGCATCGTTCATCGTTGCCCACGTCAGATTTTTCTTTCAGATATGAACGATTGAATGATTTTTAAAATCGTTATCGTTCAGATCTGAAGAAAAATCTGACTGTGTGTATGCTCCATAAGAGCATGCTAATTTCTCCTGTTTCAAGTATAGATGTTGCAAAATAACAGGTTAATTTTGCACAAAATTTTGTCTTCATTTGGCATCTAATTCGAATGGATTCAGCATATTGTGACAAAGGAACTGAAATACATCGCGTGTGTGCCATGTTGGTACCCAGAAATCTCACAGAAGAGCAGATACGATGACAAGTTGAATCGTGCAAGAACACTGTCCAAATGTCGGAGAGGATACACGATTTCCTGACATCAATTGTGACATGTGTGTCAGTATGATACGGGATCCAAACAACAGTCCAGTGTATGGAAACACACAAATTTGCCTCCACCCTAAAAATTCTGTGTGATTCCTTCGGCATGTAAAGTCCTGCTTCTGCTGTTCTTTGATGTTCATGGTATGATCCTACAGCACTGGGTTCCCCGTGGACAGACAATTAATGGTAAATAAAACAAAAATGATGTGACTCAAAAGAAAAGGCGCTTGTGGAAAAAATAAATTATTACGTTCCTTGGAAGAGAATAGTGTCCGTGATGAAAGTCTGGAGAGTTCTTCCTTCTTTGTCCTCCAACATATACGTGGTATCATAAAAATTATGAAAAAATATATATGTGTAATACAGCATTTATATAGATAATTTATAGTGAAGATGATTCATTCAAATGGGTGCAGGCGTACCCCAACTCACACTCAGTGGTGTAGTTACATGCATCAAAAGGTTTCTTTTAATTTCACCTCCGTGTTAAAGAGATATATAACCCCTACCAGAAAGAAAGAAGAAAATGACGTACCCCACTCACTGTAAGAGTGTAGGGATCAAATACATCAAGGTATCTTTATAAAACCTCCACAAATGAGAAGCGTACCCCACTCACGGTAAGTATGGAAGACTTCAAACGTATAAAGGTTTCTTTATCGAATTCCTTAATAATTTTTTTCATGTACAGACCCTCTCTCCGTAAGATGTTAATCCCCGAAAAAATGTTTATAAAATCCAAATATGTATAAAATATCTAATTTTTATTGCAACAGATCGCTCATAGCAAAAACAGCAACAAGTGATCATATATTAAAAAGTATAATGACCTACAAAATGGTCAATCATACATGAAAGATGCAGAAAAATGTTAAGTCCATAAAAAATTATACAAATCCATAAAAAGTATGAAAAATAAAAAAAATTCCAAAAGAAATAAAAAATGGATGCAAACCTGATGTATCAGGACAAAAAGGCTGTTCACACTCGTGGGACTGTCGATGCATTTCAGCCTGTAGTAGGCCTTTATCAAGACATAGCGTGAATCAGCCCAGTATTTAAACCATGTACAGCCAATCAAAAGCATCAAGGAAATGACGTCAGTCGTTAAGACTCAGTTGGTACCAAAAAGGCAAAAAACACATCAACCTTCTTATATACATAAATACAAATGTAATAGTCACATCAAGATGGTCATATAGCGATTCCAATGTATATAATAGTCAAGACAATACACTAAATTCCATGTGTTGCCATGACAACCGCTTATATGTTGCAGGAAATTCCATGTGTTGCCATGACAACCACTTGTATGTTGCAGGAAGTGTTTTAATCTCCCCCGACCATAACTAAATGTATGAAGCAATATATCCACTGGATGGGCGTATAAGCCCAGAGATCTATCAAGTCATCCCACTCGGCGAGTGTTTATATTCACCGATTGCAAGGGAAAAGAAAATAGTAACTAGCTCCGGAATCTAAGCAGCCGGAAGTGACGTCACGGCATCCCTCACCAGTTTTGGGAACTTCACATAAAGCCCGGACGATAATGCATGATCCAGATGTAGCGGACGGACGCATCCGTCCACTCCTTCATCTACGAAGCACCCGGGGCATGCACTCAGGTACCAACCACCGGAAGTGACGCTGCAGTCCACCCCGACAGAGGCCCACAACTTGAGGAGGAATGCAAACGTCACCTCCAGATCTAATGGGTAGAAATGTTTAACTGTAAATAAGATCTTCCTAACAGGAGACCGGAAGTTTATTTGCAGCCATAGCAACAGATGGAAAAGTGCCATAACATGAATGTCATCACAATCCTGTCATATAGACAACCAATATATACTAATAATATATTCAAAATACACATAAAATGCTCTGGGCCCAAGGTCTGGACCTGTAAAAAAAATAAAATAAAAGTGTATTTTTTTGTGTAATATTTTTCTGTGTGTGGGTGTTAGGCTTAACCGCACAAGATCCAGCCAGCAACGCAAGTTGCAACCTAGTGCTGCCCGACTCCAGTCATCATCAATCGGTGCTCTGGGCCCAAGTTCTGGAGCCGGAAAAAATTTAAAATAAATTGTCTTTTTTCGTGTGTGTGTGTGTGTGTGTGTGTGTTAGGCTTAGCCGCACAAGATCCAGCAAGTCGGCAATGGAAGCTAGTGCTGCCCGACTCCAGTTGCCATCAATCTGTGCTCTGGGCCCAAGTTCTGGAGCTGAAAGAAAAAAATTGTCTTTTTTTTGTCACATTTTTGTTGTGTGCATGTCAGCCACACCTGGCTGTCAATGTCATCGGCGTAGGTGCGCAGGGGTGCTGTGCTGCTGTCTGTCAAGGGGCTGCATGAATATTGCAATGAAAACTTTTTTATTGGGTTACAAAAAGTTTTTTTTTTTTAATCTTAAACATAGCAGAAATGTTATCCTAACAGCTTATAAAGTTATATGCTCTAAAAAATATAAATCCTATGTTTATTTACAAACCTAGATAGAGTAGACATTCTAAATTCTAAAACCGTTCTATTCAAAAACATAAACAAAAGCAAAGATTATAAGTCTAGTGTGTTATAGTGTGTTATGATTTTAGGAATGAATGTAGAAGGCCAAAAATTGGGTGGACCACACATGGCTGATTAATCAACCATGGCGACTGGATTAGTGTCATAAGGAAGAGGAGGCTGCAAACTGGGTGTCATGTTATGAGTTAGCCATATGAGGTATGTTGCTGTTAAGGGATCAGGCTGGTTATCATTATCAGTGGACACATTATTATTATTATAGTTGTTGTTATTATTTTGGATTGCCATCTCCTGAAGGGTGTTTGCCAACAGACAGAGACTACCTATCAGCTCAGGCATAGACACTTCCTGAGGAACTGAGCTCTGTTCTCTGGAGGGAAGCCAAATAGGTGGGAGCCCCTGTTCCAACATCTGAAGCTCTTATCTCTCCACATCATCTATTATAGATGAAAAAAAAATGTCAACGGGGGCATCTAGCTCCTCTTTCTGTACCCTGCTCACACTTTTTAGACAGGAAGTCCAGGATGGATGGTTTGGAAGAAGAAGGCCTAGCAACAGATGGGGATGTTCATTATCAAGACCTGGTCCCCCCAGTGGGTGTAGTCTGGGAGGTATTGGTTGGCATGCAGGCAGCAGAATAACAAAGGCCTCAATGTTGTCTGTGCTTACTATTCCGCATTTCAGTTTGCGATTCAGGTAGGAATAAAGTCGGCTGCAGAACACAGTGACAGAATCACTGGATGTCTCAGGCCAAATACGATCCAGGAATTCCCAGACAGATTCTGGACAGATGAATCCTTTGCTTGTAATAATTTTTGGTCATTCCTGGCAAAGGTGGGTGTTATAGCCAGACACTTTGAAGGCTGTAACTTTGAACTGCTTTATAGAAAACATGTGAATGAAACATCCACACTGCAGAATATGATGGAAAAAATCCCTTGAAGTTCAGCACCTAGAGCATCTTTTGCATGTTCTATGAGGCCTCTCCTGACTGTAAAGAAAGATTCTCCAGACTGTAGTCTTCCATTGTGACTGTTTATTGGTTATTTCAATGTTGTCCACTGGCTGAGATCCATCTAATCTGAGGGTTGGGTTTTCCCCATGCAAATGAGACAATTCACATCCAGAAGGTGACTCATGTTTAGCCATGGTGTCAGTCCCTCTTTTGGCAGAATTTGCACAATGGGGGCACCATGATGAATCAGACAGATCCTCCAGTGTAAACATCTGATCTGGTGTTGTATCTATTTCTATTAAACCTTTGTGTGTGTTTAGTCATCTGCCGCTTGTGGTGGAGCTCTTTCTCTGCTTTCTAAATGATCTCCAGACACAATGTAAAACTCAAACCTTAAACTGAAATGTTGCATTTAATGCTCTGTTCCGCTTATTCACATATCTGTGGACAGTGGGAACAATGGCAATTTGAAGGCCACTAACTAACTCTGTTTTTTTTTAATGTCCCTGTACAGGTTGGGAAATTCCTTTACAGAACAGAAGGTTTGCAAAGGATTATTTAAAGCAATTGCTTATATATTTTTGGAAAGCACACTTCCTGTTCCTGGTCCCCTTCTGGGATGAAAAAAATCCACTCCAAGCAATCAGGCATGGAGCTCAAGAAAGAATTCCCAAGAAAGACACAACATAAAACTGAAACCTTAAATCTAAAATGTTGCATTTAATGCTCTGTTCCACTTGTTCACATATCTCATATGGTTAAGTGGACAGTGGGAACAACGGCAGTTTGAAGGCCACTAACTAAATCTGTTTTTTTTAATGTCCCTGTACAGGTTGGAAAATGCCTTTACAGAAGGTTTGCAAAGGATTATTTAAGTCAATTGTTTTTTGGAAGCACTCTTCATGGTCCCCTTCTGGGATGAAAATCCACTCCTAGCCGCAGAAGCAGGCACAGGATTCTCAAGAAAGACACAACGTAAGGCCTTAAATCAGGGGTAGCCAACCTCGGTCCTCGAGAGCTCACATTTTCCAGATGACCTAGCTAGTGCACAGGTATATTCATTAATCACCAAAACATTTAGAAAGATCCATAGGTGGAGTTAATTATTATAGTTTTGATTCTGTGAGGAGACCTGGAAAACAGTTGGCAGCTCTCGAGGACCAGGGTTGGCTACCCTTGCCCTTATATCATAGATCTTACCCTTGTCCATATATCTGTGCTGGTTAAGTGGTACTTTGAGCCCACTAACTAACTATGTTTTTTTATGACCCTGTACAGTTTGGGAAATGCCTTTATAGAAGGTTTGCAAAGCATTATTTAAGTCAATTGTTCATTTTTTTTTTGAAAGCACTCTTCCTGGTCCCCTTCTGGGATGAGAAAATCAACTCCCAGCAGCAGCAGCCATGCTCAAGGATTCTTCTGTGGCAAGGACTGATGTAAATGTACTGTATCACATTTTTTTGTAAATGCCTCCTCCCCTCCCCTTCTCCCTCATAAACTTTCTTTGGAATCAAAAAATGAAATTAAATTTACTACCAACAACCCTTCCTGTCCCTGCCCTACCTTCAACTACATACATACGCCAACTCCCTCAGGCCTCTCTTGAATAATAAAAGTGTTTCCTGATGTGCCATGTTTGAAGTTGAACTGCCATGTGTTTGTGCCGCCCACTGCTGCAGCTTAGCTTAGTCAGCCAGCTATCTTGGTGCAAATTTTGGGCCTAAACTAGATGAACAAATCAATATTATGAGCTGTGAGGTGGTCAAAATTGACTGGAAACGAGTGGAAATAAATGTTATTGAGGTTATTAATACTGTAGGAACAAAATAAGAAAAAATCCAGATCCAAAATACAAAAACAAAACACGGAGGTGAGGTTTTGGCAAAACCAATCCAGATCCCAAACCAGGGGAAATACAGATCCAAAACCAAAACACGGGGGTCAGAGCACATCTCTAATATTTAGACACACAAAGCTGATCACCAGCAGCGCCTCCTGGCTCTGCTTGTTAGATCAGAGCAAGAGTGGGTGTAAAGGGGGAAAGCCATAATAACACTATCTCCAGGTGGCTTTATTTTTTAACAATTTTATTATAGCAAATCTGAGACAGATTAGATGTTCCTTTACAAATATGAGAAATGTGATATGCTTACCAAAATAATTCAAATTTAAAGGCTTCAAGTAGTCTTTTATGAAAACTGCTTTAAAAGCCCTTTAATACACTTAAGTGATACTAATATAATGTGAAAAGGGTGAGAAAACACTAGTTTTCACATTATTTTAGTATAAAAAGGAGTGATAATAAATAGAGCCCTAAATCATCCCAAACTTGTGTTTTTACACTAGCCATTGCCATAAGTGCAGTTACAGTTTATTATAGTACTCTGGTGCCACCTATCAGATAATTATAGGAACTGCACAAATAAGTGGATTAGCAAAATCAATAAACATTAAACAGTGTATTTTGCAACTGCTCTGCTAATGTTCTTAGTTGATACAGATCGTGATGTCACATGTCAGCTCATTTAGCTTGAAGATTAGAACTGCAACAAAAGGCTATCATTGTGCCATTATTATATACTTTGAGAAGTTGGCCGTAGGGCACTGGTTCCCAAACTTTTTCGAATCAAGGCGCCCTAGAGTATCAGCACTTTTTCCATGGCACCCATGGACCAAAAGTTTCTTATTACTTGCAGTAGTAGTTGGCGAAGCCTAGGATTCACTGTACCTATTTCAAGGTGGTTGGTTGTGGCCAGTTGAGATTTGCCTGGACTTTTTCTGAATCCATTCATAAACCAGAGCCAGAGATCATATACCAAAGGAAAAGAATGGAATCTACCACGAACACACATTTTACTAACTTTCAGAACAGATTATTTTGTCTAAGCCTTTACAAGCTGGTAATGAGTCTCTGTCATGACCCTGGCTAGTTTTTCACCTTTTTACCTTAAGACTTACCCCTGCCAACTGTCCCGAGGAGCAATATATGTGTAATTCGCCTGGGAGATCTGCTCTAATCATGCTGGCTGCAACACTTCTGTGTATACATTTGGACTATGCTCTCCTTTCCACAGTATTTATTCACCTGGGCCCTTTTCTGTCTGTGAACACTGCTGGCCTTGATTGAAATCGCAGGTGTAGTACTGACTCTCAGTAGTGCATATATGATTGCTCCCTCTGCATGTTGTGCTCTCCACCACTCACAGTGCTACTGCCAGACCACCTGACCGTATCCACCAATTCCTGCCAGACCCAGAGTATATACATCCTCATCTGGTGGCATTCTGGGCCTGAGTATCTCATTACTTCCCGTGGTGTACAGATTGTGCTACTTCTGTCTCCCTGTGTACAAGTGTTTTGTAGGCTCCTGCTGGCAGCAATACCTGGTACATCCGGAAATCCTGTTGGTTCCCAGACCAGTTCATCTAGTAATCCTGCTGGCAGCAATAGCAATACCTGGTACATCTGGAAATCCTGCTGGTTCCCAGACCAGTTCATCCAGTAATCCTGCTGGCAGCAAAAAACCTGGTACATCCGTAAATCCTGCTGGTTCCCAGAAAAGTTCATTCAGTAATCCTGCTGACAGCTATACCTGGTGCAGAAAGCCTGCTGTTCCCAGACTGGTTCATTCAGTAATCCTGCTGATAGCTATACCTAGCGCATCCGGAAATCCTACTGGTTCTCAGTCCAATTCTGCAAGCCCACCTACTGGAACCCGGTCCAGCTCATTAAGCCTTCCTGCCGGTCCCAGTCTGGTTCCTCCAAGTTATCTACTGGTTCTCAGACCAATTGTGCAAGCCTATCTACTGGTACCCTGTCCAGCTCAGTAAGCCTTCCTGCCGGTCCCAGTCCGGTTCCTCCAAATTTTCAACCGGTTCCACTACAACATTACAAGTTTCCTGTTCCTGTCATTTATCATCAAAGGCAGTTCTCACTGCCATACAATTCATATGCAACTAGAGCTATTTACGTCATCCATGGTTCCAGCCAAGCCGGTCTCCGCCAAATCCAGTTCAACACCTGAGTCACCTAACTCTCAGACACCAACAATGAGTCTCAATGTATGTGGAAAAGATGAGGATGTCATCTAGATATACTACTACAGAGGCATATACTGTAACAAGTCCCAGAAGATCTTGTTTACAAAGTTTTGGAACAGTATTGCACATACCGAATGGCATCACCAAATACTCGTAATGCATTTCCTGAGCAGCTGTCTTCCACTCATCGCCCTATGGATTCTAAAGAGATTATATAGCCTTATAAGATCAAACTTCGTAAAAATTTGACAGCTCTATTGACACTGTCAAATGGTTGCAAGATTAGAGGCAGGGGTACATGTAATTTAAGCCCCAATTGTCAATACATGGCTGTAGTCCCCCATCTTTTTTCTTAATGAAGAAAAATCCTTCCTGGCAGGAAAGTAGAAGGACAGATGAAGCCCCTTTCCAAATGCTCCTTTATGTATTCTGACATAGACTGGGTCTCTTGAAGGGAAAGAGAATAAGTCTATCCTCTCAGTAAGTTTTTTTCCTGGAATCAAGTCTATGTGGAGGCAGAGTCTCTGCAGCCTACGGGTAGGGAGGGAGGTATGGCTGCTCATTCAGGGGGTCTGAGGCTATTGAGAGACACAGGGGTATCTGAGGCAATTGAGAGATTGGGAACTGAGGTTATGGAGAAACAGGGGGGAACTGAGGCTGCAAGAGAGACACAGAGAGGGGGTGAGGCTGCTGGAGAGACATGGCGGTATGAGATAGCTGAAGAAACACGGGGGAAGGAGCTGTGGCACCAATTAATTGTTGTATGATGATGACATTGGTTATATTCCTACTTAACAGGCACCTTACGGTCTATGCGATTGCCTACATGAATAGGGAATACTGTCTGAAGCTATCGGCTGTCCAGGGAGGACCCATTTCGTTCCTCTTTGCAGTGGTAAGAAAAGACTCACGCCGACCAGCCTGTACCAAGTGGGGAGGGATGGGTTGTGGGCAAGAAAAATGAGTGTGGTAGGCCCCAAGGTTTGTTGCCAGCCCTAGCTTCAACCCAGCTCCAGGGATGATTATGCTTTTCTCAGGCCTACGATGCCAGCAGCAGCAGTCCCGACTGTAGTGCGGCAACAGTTGTTTCACTGCTACTGGGAGAGCTACTGCTTGTGGTGGAGACTGAAGATGAGCAGAATCGGTCCGCGTACTGCCTGAGAGGAGACTGCCTCCTGCTGCAGGAGTGCAGGTTGGATCCAGAGCCAGCCCTAGGCATTCTAAGCAAATGCCTAGGGTGACTGAAATGCCTTGGGGCATTCCAGGGCTCTGATGCTGCCACTCCCCCAACCCTCCGCGAGGCTGCCCCCCCTCCGTGGCGCTGCTCCCACCCCCTCCATGACGCTGCCTGGCTGCCTCACACTCTCAGTTTCCTGCCGCGGTCGGAGCTCAGCTCCAATCAGGCAGTACAGTAGTCATCCAGTCAGCTGACTCACTGACTGACTGTAAGCCAGGTCAGAATGAGCTTCTGCACAGAAGCTCATTCTGGCTATTGGCTACAGTAGGAGACAAGATGGCCGCAGGAGGGCATGCTACGCATACCCAGTCGAGGCCACTTCTCCCATGGGCCTTTGCCACCCGCACTGCCCAGCGCCCCGCCCATGGACCAGGTGTCAAGAGTAGCAGCATTACCTGCATGAAAAAGTAAGTGTAACCTGCTTAGACAGGCACTGTGGGCAGAGAGGGTGGCTGAGCTGCTATGTGTATTTTTATATATATATATATATATATATATACATGTATAGATACTGTATATATATATATATATATCTATATATATATATATATATAGTTAGATTTAAAGAAGCACACTCACCAGACTAGTTTAGAAATCGTAGAAAAAATTCCAACACTTTATTTTTTCATAGGAATACCCAAAGTAGCCATAGGTCGACGTTTCGCTCCCTGCAAGGACCTTTCTCAAGACCACCACTTCAGCATACAGTCAGCACCATGTGAACTTATATGGTATATATATATCTAGATATATATCCCCAAAAAAACAAAAACAATATCAGATATGTGTATATATATATATATATATATACATATATATATATATATATACAGTCAGGTCCATAAATATTGGGACATTGACAGAATTTCATATTTTGGCAACTATTCACCACCACAATGGCTTTGAAATGAAACAAACAAGATGTGCGTTAACTGCAGACTTTCAGATTTAATTTGAGGGTAACTACATCCAAATCAGGTGAACGGTGTAGGAATTACAACGGTTTCTATATGTGCCTCCCACTTTTTAAGGGGCCAAAAGTAATGGGACAAACTAAACAATCCTAAATCTAACTTTCACTTTTTAATACTTTGTTGCAAATCCTTTGGAGGCGATTACAGCCTGAAGTCTGGAATGCATAGACATCACCAGACGCTGGGTTTCATCCCTGGTGATACTCTGCCAGGCCTCTACTGCAAATGTCTTCAGTTCCTGCTTGTTCTTGGGGCATTTTCCCTTCAGTTTTGTCTTCATCAAGTGAAATGCATGCTCAATCGGATTCAGGACAGGGGATTGACTTGGCCATTGCATAACATTCCACTTTTTAGCCTTAAAAAACTATTTGGTTGCTTTTGCAGTATGCTTCAGGTCATTGTCCATCTGCACTGTGCAGCGCCGTCCAATGAGTTCTGAAGCATTTGACTGAATATGAACATATAATATTGCCCGAAACACTTCAGAATTCATTCTGCTGCTTTTGTCAGCAGTCACATCATCAATAAATACAAGGGAACCAGTTCCATTGGCAGCCATACATGCCCACGCCATAACACTACCACCACCATGCTTCACTGATGAGGTGGCATGTTTTGGATCATGAGCAGTTCCTTTCCTTCTCTTCTCTTCCCATCACTCTGGTACAAGTTGATCTTTGTCTCCTCTGTCCATAGGATGTTGTTCCAGAACTGTAGTGGCTTTTTTAGATGTTGTTTGGCAAACTCTAATCTGGTCTTCCTGTTTTTGTGGTTCACCAATGGTTTGCATCTTGTGGTGAACCCTCTATATTCACTCTTGTGAAGTCTTCTCTTGATTGTTGACACATATACATCTACCTCCTAGAGAGTGTTCTTGATTTGGCCAACTGTTGTGAAGGGGTTTTTCTTCACCAGGGAAATAATTCTTTTGTCATCCACCACAGTTGTTTTCCGTGGTCTTCCGGGTCTTTTGGTGTTGCTGAGCTCTCCAGTGTGTTCTTTCTTTTTAAGAATGTTCCAAACAGTTGATTTGGCCACACCTAATGTTTTTGCTATCTCTCTGATGGGTTTGTTTTGATTTTTCAGCCTAATGATGGCTTGCTTCACTGATAGTGACAGCTCTTTGGATCTCATATTGAGAGTCGACAGCAGCTGATTCCAAATGCAAATGTCACACCTAGAATCAACTCCAGACCTTTTACCTGCTTAATTGATAATGAAATAACGAGGGAATAGCCCACACCTGTCCATGAAATAGCTTTTGAGTTGATAGTCCCATTACTTTTGGCCCCTTAAAAAGTGGGAGGCACATATTGAAACTGTTGTAATTCCTACACCGTTCACCCTATTTGGATGTAATTACCCTCAAATTAAATCTGAAAGTCTGCAGTTAAAGCACATCTTGTTTGTTTCATTTCAAAACCATTGTGGTGGTGAATAGAGGCCAATATCTGAAAATTTTGTCAATGTCCCAATATTTATGGACCTGACTGTATATATATTTATACACATAGTAAATGCAGTAATTGCAGCACTCTGTGGACATCAAGGAAATAACCACAGCACAAGGCTTAATGTTGTGCTGTGGTCATTTCCTTAAAGACCATGGAGTGCTACGCTTCTGCGTTTGGTCTCTGGACGTGCACCCTTGCCGTTTATATTTTGTGGCGCCGGCATCTGTCCGTATATAAATATATATATATATATATATATATATATATATATATAATATACATAGGTATGTGTGTATATATATATATATACCAAGGAGAGAAGCGGCACTAGGAGTCTGTCAGCAAAATTTAATTGTGATCCTTCACAATACAGGAAACCAATGTTTCGGGGCTAAATGCGCCCCTTTGTCAAGGTATAAGGTAAGGATATAAGGTAAGGATCTTTTAGCTCTTTGCACTTTTCTACCTTGACAAAGGGGCACATTTAGCCCCGAAACATTGGTTTACTGTATTGTGAAGGATCACAATTAAATTTTGCTGACAGACTCCTAGTGCCGCTTCTCTCCTTGGTATATTTATGAATTTTATTAGCTGGCACAGGAGCATCTTCATTGTGGTTTAGCAGAGTGCCGGTCCACCTGTCTGCTATATATATATATATATATATATATTTTTTTTTTTTTTCCCATTGGTTCTTAATACCTGTGGTACCTGACACACACACATATATCTATATATATATATATTTATTTACATATACGGCATGGGCGGCACTCCTCAGATTTCGAATAAATAAAAGCTGATATAAATATTTCAGATGCTCGTACCTTTCGTATATATATATATATATATATATATATATATATATATATATACACACATAAGAAAAATCTGGCACTCACTAATAACTAGAGATGTAGCTTACCCCGTTGCCTTCCGTTAGTGATACAGAGTCACTGCACCAAATAGACAAAACACCATGGAACGGCGGCACTCAGGGATTTAGAAATGAAGACAACACACACTAAGCGACAGTCTAAGTCGACGTTTCAATGCGCAAGCATTTTCATCAGGACATATATATATCTGTATATATAAATATCTATATATGCCACTGTAATATTTTTGGCGTCCACATGTAGGCCCCCATTTATCAAAGATGGTAAACACCAGCGCATTTTTTCGTTTAGTATCACTGTGATACAAACTAAAATTACTGGTATTCATCAATACTTAACCCTCCGGCGAGGTCCTGTGAAGTCCTCCTCCTCCTCCTCCATGAGGTCCACCGCTGTTCTGCTGGCTGCCTAAAGCTGCCAGCTACAAGGCTCTGGTGTTATGAGCATGCGCGATGGTCCGTCTGTGCATGTGCATAACACGGGGACCCGGCAGTGCCTGGAAGGCATCGCTGATGCCGGAAGGGCACCGCTGGGTCTACATTGCCGGCAAAGGGGACCGCATCGCTCTCGGAATCTAAAAGATAGCGAGAGCGATGCTTGACAAACAGCGGTAATGTTTGATTACCACTGTTTTTTAACTCCAAAAAAGATGGCATAACCCCTTTAGTGAGCGCTAAAGGGGTTATGCTTCATTGATAAATGGGGGCCTTAGATTGATGGTGGGATTATCTGCTAGTGGGCACCAGTCAAAATTTTGTCTAGGGCACCAAATTGGCTAGGGCCGGCTCTGGTTGGATCTGTGCTGCTGTAGCTGCCTCATGGAGGTGCGGGAGGAGGAGGCGCATACACACAATGGACACAGTCAGGGGGCATCACTGACAAGAGGGCCCCCATGTCTTAAGTGCCCCGGGCCCCCCGAAGGCTTAATCTGGACCTGGTTTCTAATGCAAGTTGATTCCCAAGCCAGAACTTGAGGGGTCGTTTAAATGTTTTCTGTAACCAGGAAAACCTGAGAATGAGTGGGTTGGAAGCCTTTGGTATGATGAGAAGAGAAATGGCCTTGGAGTGGAGTAAGCCCACAGTGAGTTTAATAGGGAAAGTCTGCTGCATAAAGGTACCACCATGGTTGCGGTTTCTATCTACTGATATGAGGTAGAATGGTGTAGAGGTTAAAAGAATGGTCAATATCTTAGCTAATACTGCTGTCATGAAGTTCCCGGTCATTCCTGAGTCAAGGACTGGTAAATAATCTGACCCCATAGGGTATTTCACAGTTTCATAACTGACAGTATGGTTTGTCTAGTTTTCGGAGTTTGCTGAATACCAAGGGGCCATACTCTTTGATAAAGCTTCCATAGGCGGAAGCGTAACGTGTCAGGATACCTACTATTGTGTTGTTACTTCTTGCCAGACATCATCTTGCTTTGATTGGAAGTTTTGCTGCATAGATACAGTGAACCGCATATATGCTAACTGAGACGGACTCCCACGACTAGCAGTACACGGGCGGTAAGAGAGAGGCGGTCACAGGCTGACTCAATTAGTGCCTCTGTACATCACTGAAGCCGATTACTTGGAAATCAAACGGAGGTTAATCTCCAGCAGTCGGAGTGTGCAAGCGGCTGAAGAGAGGCGGTCACAGGTTGATGTTACTGGAGCCTTTATGTACCTTCAAACCGGAGCCTTCTAACTATGCATGCGGGCTGATTGGGATTGTCCACACCAAAAGTTCTTTATTATTAAGGACTATCATTGTGAATATCCCGCTTTTATTAAAACTGAAGAAAATTGGTCCGTGGGACTATTAAAAGAACTTCCTTATATTTACAAGTCTGGTGAGAGTCAAGTGTTTTTTAAAATACTAATACTTAACTGTGGCACTATGGACTAAATGTTAGGTCCTAGTATAGATATATGAGGATCCGAATTGTGGTCTATATTTTATACATTTTTTATGTGTATTTGGTATATGTATATTGTTATTTGATACTTGTTATTGATATATAAAAAATATACTGAGCAAAATATTGGCGTCTTGGTTTAAATTCTGCCCTGTCAATCCTATTTTAGTGTGTTTAATCATTTTTTAAAAGCGCACCACTATTTGGTCATTTTCTGTGAATACCAAGGGGGTCCTATCGAACCGTTGATGATGAATGGCTCTGTAACTTAAATATGCAGAAACTAGCATTTCTGAATGGTTACCGGGCCATTTATCGTTTGATGAATAGGCCCCTATATGATGGTAAAAGTTCTAATGGATGCTTACTTTCACATAACTATAACAGAAGTTCCTACATTTTCTCCTGGGTAATCATCATTTTCCATTCAAGTGCCAGCAATACAAGCTATTGACCTTCTCGGGTGTTGTATAGATGTATTCTGTCGCGTTTAACAATTGGGAATATTATGAAACACCCCAGCATATGTATAAGACCTCTAGAGCCTCCTACTGAGATCTTCTGCCTATAACAACAACCCGTTGTTCCCATAGAGTTGAATACACTCACCGGTACATTGGCGGTCGCCAGGTCTTAAGTTTAGGCTGTATGGTATTATACAATACAAAGGTGATTGCAGGATATTGGCTGGAGTAGATAGAGATACATTAAAGGGTCAGGGTAATTGCAGAACCAGCATCAACAGGGTTAATTGCAGGACAGATTGTCTGGATAGCAAACAGGTGAATTAGCAGACAGCAACAATTATCCACAACACCAAGACTTGCAGGTGTAACAGCAACACAGAATCCAACACTATATAAATTGAATGGTTTGCAGATAATGCAGCAGCACAGAATCCAACACAGCATATATATTGAATGTAGCTCAAAGTTGGTAATTAGCAGAGTAGCACTCTCTGAGGCTTTGTACTTGCAGAGATAAACAGTGTGGATATATATACACTTGTGCAAGGCAGATATTTGTATTTACAGAAACACAACGGCAGAGATGACATTCATTGTGTGAGCATAGGTACATATAACTTGCAGCTGGGAAACAGCAGAGATTGAATTCACTGTGTAGATTTGGTAGTACTTGCAGTTGGTAGAAACAATAATTAAAGTTCCAACAGAAAATAGTAAATTGGAAACAGACAAGGCTGGGCATATGCAGAGCAGGAGACCAGCACAACAATACACATGGAATGGACCAAGCAGCAGCACTGAGGTATAAGTTATCACCGACATGGAAGTGCAGCACTGTCTGGGTAATAACAAGAGTATGAACCAATCACCAGCTGAGGAGAGGACCAGCCCCTCCAATGATATATTAATAGCAGCTGTGCAAAGGCATGTACAGTACATCCAGGCCCTGACTGACAAGTTAACTGAGACCCGGAGTTCCCTGTGGCCACCTGGCATCTCAGTCGCTCAGCAGCCCGTGGAACCAGCGGCCCATGTGGCAATGTGACGCGGCGTCCTGGTTGCCCGGCAACAGCCTGATTTGATGAGCCGCGCTGGCGACTCATAACAGGAACAAAGCAGTAATAAAACAAGACTGATAGAGCATTAACAGACAGAAAGATAAGATTACAGTCTATAGAGAAACAGGCGTTTGAAACATGAGATTAAGTGCTACAGTATATATTGCATATTGACAGTGTCGGACTGGGGCATGAAGGTGCCCACAGGGGGTATGCAATGCTAGAGCCCACTGAAGGGAGGTGGTGCAAAGCTGAAGAGGTGTGGCCAGATGATTTAGGGTTTGGGCAGGAAGTAAAGACAATAATTGGCCAAGACCAGAGACGGATTAAGAATATTAAAAACAGTACTTGTTAGTCACATCAGTCCATGCCCAGTTTGAGTTTTATTTCCTACCACATGGACACATATTAGGGTTCATTTTATTGTCAGAACACAGTTAGGCCACCAGTATGTTTTTGGAATGTACTCACATGGCTGAGAGGGAACTGGGATAGGGAAGGAAGGGAAGTGATACCTGTTCTTGCACCCAGTATTACCAGGGCTGCAGCTCGTGTGCAGAGAGGAGATCATACCTAGGGCACGATACCCATGCTGCGTGTCTGCATGGGGAATGCTGGGTGGGCAGGGACAGTGGAACACTAGACCGTGAACATTCTGAAATTGGAACACTGCTCATTAATCCCTCAGCTGCTTGACGCTGCGCCGCAGCCAAACTATCTGTATTACACTGTATCCTCTTCTCCCACCTGCCCGCATCACAGAAGGGATACATGCAATCATCATGGGTTCTAGTGTGGAGCCACCGATCCTCCACCCATTGCAGTATCATCAAAGGGTGCACTAGGCAACCCCTTCACCCTTTTGTCACTGCCCCATTTCTCTTTCCTGTGTCACAAGCCTAGTATTGAGAGGAGGGGGAAATGAAAGAGCCAGCAGGTGACCTTATAAGTACCCCCTAAAATACATCCAAGACATGGGGGAAGGGCAGCCCTAGAAGGGATGATCCCTTAAAACAAAAAAAAAATATCAGTACATTTCACCCACATGGTGCTCAGATCCATAATGAGAGGCAATCCGGGCACCGGAGCTGAAGTATAGCATGTGTGGCAGAGAGCAATACCCTAGATCTGCCCCTGGTGTGAGCAGGCACAGTACCCCAGACAGAGATTATACATTACAAGAGGAGACAGACAAGTGTCACTATTACCATCTCAATTACATCCCACCCAGGGGTGACCTGGGCTGCAATTCAGCAAACATCCCATCTACCCCGATCTCACAGCGGCTCTGCTGGTGCACTTACCCGTGGGGAGCTGCCCATTGACCGGCCCTTCATGGCCACCGCTTACATTGATCCAGAGGTTCATCTTGTTCGTAGGAGCTTTCACAAATTTCCTGCACCCCAGCACTTCCTCACCCTCTTGCTGCAAGTCATTCTTCCATCCAGCAGAGACTGCTGCTGCAGGGGTGGAAGTGGCAAAAGATGAGCCTCTACCTAAGTCCACATGTCCCATACCACCACCTGGGTGCCCATCACTGTGCAGTAATTAAATGTATTCATAGTACCGCTTAAAGCCTTTGAAACAATATAGGGCATTATTCAAAGTCATATGCTAATGCAAACTCATTTGCAAATTTTGCTTCTTAGCAATTGCTAAAATATGTTAATGCATCAGCCTTCAGAATTTGCATTGAGACACCCACTGGTGCCCTCGCAGCTGTCTGCAACTATCCGCAACTGCGTACACAGATGCAGATCCTGAAAACATCGACTCCGAGTGAATCTATGGTCACTCGGATGGCCGTGGTAATTAAAACGCTGGAGCTTTGTTCTCTGCATGCACAATCGCAGACGCTGCCCAGGAAACGTCCCTTGACATGCGTACGTTTTGTCCAGAACTCCCTGTAACCCCCCCACGAAACGGACTCTTCCTGATAATTTTGAGTGAATCCTCACAGCGAGTGTGATTGCAAATTAATTTGCAGCACCTGTGCAATGCGGCTGTGACGCATGCGCAAACCAACGATAATCACTCAACTGTGCGAACAGAGGAATAACGTTCAACTCTAAATTAGGCCCGTAGTTCATAAGTCTTTCTTAGCTCATGAGAACCAGTCAGTTTCCCAAATCAATTTACTTCAAGATTAAAAGTAGATTTTATGAACCAATGAACATAATGTAGCATTTGAAAAACAGACAGCATTACATGGGTGTCATTTACATCTGGAGGCAGGGGCATTTCTGCAATGAGGCAATGTGACACAAGAGAGCAGATGGTAAGGGATGTACAGTACTTTAAAGGAAGACATGACAACTCTTTTTTACTTTCAAAATTAAAAAAAAGATTTGTAGGCAACTTATGAAATGCAGATAACAGATGATGCAGAAAACCTTGTACTAAAATTTCCCACAGACACAAGTGAAATCAAATCTGCAATAGAAATTAAATAGGCAGTATTGGTCAGTAAAATGCCCAATATCAGCAGTAATATTCAGTAATGTGCTCAGTATTAAAATTGATGACCAGTAACCAGGGGCAGAACTATGAGAGACAATGGAGGCACCTGCTGCCGGGCTCCAGCTCTGAAGGGGCACCTTCTACATTGTCCAAAAACATATTCACCCCACTTAGGGCTGTAACTATGTACCCGGAGTGTACCGTCATGGCCTCCCAATACATGGCACCCCTTCCCGGGCATCTGAGAAGCCACCAAACACTAGTGGAGAGCTCCATGTCAGACCATCAGCTGCTGCTTTCGTCCTGTCTGCATGCGAATTGCTACATTACAGTGTCAGCGGCTGTGACGGGGGCACCAAATTATAACTTGCCTCCAGGAGTCTGGGATGAACTTACGCCACTGCCAGTTACATAGAATAAGTAAGGCATTTTAAGGTATATATTAATAGCAAAACCATCCAGTAACAGTAATACCCACTAAGAAGTCAATTAGCCATAGTAATCCTTACCAGGATGCAGGGGCGTGCACACGGGCCCCTGGGTCCAGAGGGGCGTGCACACGGGCCCCTGGGTCCAGAGGGGGCCCGCACCCAGAGGTGTAGCTAGGTGCCATGGTGCCCGGTGCAAGGGTATGTTTTGGCACCTCCCTCCCCTGTACTGAAATGGGTGCTTTTGAAAGAAAATATACTGGTAAGTTAATTGGCTCCTGACAGTAATTAATCCTATGGTGTGTGCATGTGGTATAAAATATAGATTGTAAGCTCCACTGGGACTGATGTGAATGGCCAAATATTTTCTATTAAGTGCAACGGAATATGTGTGTGCTATATATAAAATATATATATATAGCCTGTCTTTACCAGTAAAGTTTATGAATGGATGTTTGAAATATTATATAAACTGACTGTATTATATGACTGTCCTCCCTTCACTGATTGCACCATATCCCCAATCTTCTATAACTGTTATGATTACCAATGACCACTCCTGGTAAGACGTCTAGAACCCAGGCTACGAGGTCTTCCGACACTAACAACCGCTAGTTGTTCTCTTAGAGATAAGTCGCTCACAGGTACATAGGCGGCCGCCTGGACTTACTGCTCAGAGTAGTAGCAGCTTAAAGGAGTGTCAACTGGTATCCTGAGAAGAAAAGATTTGTACAGGAAGAGCAGATAATACTGTGGGAGAGCTGTGGCTTGGGAGCTGATTATGTGAAGTATGATAAAGGTGTGGCTAGTGTACCGATGGTACAGCAATAGCCGTTGGTAGACAGTCAATGGTAATGCTGTGGCTTTGGAAGCCGATGGTGTGGCAAATGTGCCGATGATGCGGCTTGTGTGCTGATGGTGTGGCCTGTGTGCTGATGGTTCGGCATTAGCCGATAGTAAATAATAGAAAGTAAATGCTGCGGCTTGGAGAGCTGATGGCAGCACTTAGGTGAATTTGCGGCTAGGAAGCCGTAGAAGAAGCTGGAGATCCGGGAACAGCACGGAAGCTGTAGGTTAGGCAAATGTGCCGAAGGTGCAGCAAGAGCCGATGGTAGAGGAGTAAGTTGTTGGAGCTGTGGCTTGGGGAGCCGATGGCAGCACAGTGGTGTAGATGTGGCTTGGAAGCCGTAGAGAAGCTGGAGAGCCGTAGGCAGGATGGAAGCCACTTCAGGAATGCCGAAATCTGCACCACAAGGAGGAACAGAACACTGACCATGCAGCCAAGCCGGTGAAACTGACAGATACGCTATATTCCGCGAGGCAGCAAAAGTGCAGTGTGTACAAATAGAGGGAAGCACCAATCACCAATCATACAGCAGTAATGCCCCTTACACAATATGACCACACAGTAGTAATGCCCCTTACACATAATGCCACACAGTAGTAATGCCCCTTACACATTACACTACAAGTAGTAATGCCCCTTACACATTATGCCACACAGTAGTAATGCTCCTTACACATTACGCCACACAATAGTAATGCCCCTTACACAATATGCCCAAAGTAGTAATGCCCCTTACACATTATGCCCATAGTAGAAATGTCCCTTACACATTATGCCCATAGTAGTAATGCCCTCACTCATTACCCCGCCACGGTGTCTTTCCTAAACGCAACCCTTACCTGTAGCTGTATAACAAGATTCCACAGTGTGTTACTGTGGGAGCCGCAGTCTCTGTCTCCTCCAGTGGCAGACATGCAGCCCAGCGCCGGAGGATTGGGAATGGCTCCTCGGTGCAGGGCACTGTGGGACTGGATGATGTCATGACGTCTCTCCCAGTCACTGAAGACTACAGGAGACAGGCCGGGGAAGGGGCGGAGCACATGGGACAGACAGCTGCAGCGCTGCCCGCTGTAATGTGTATTAGTGGCGGTGCACCCGGCAGCAGAGGACCCGGGTACACCACTACTATTATACATGTAGCGGGCAGTAAAAGACTAATGGTTGTGATCGGGGGTTGAGGCGGCCGGTTCCGTCTGCAGGGCATAAGCGCTCTGTGCGGGTGCGCCGGCAGCAGCACCCTAGTTACGGCCCCTGCATATAGGCTACCACATGAGAAAAAAAACACACA
This sequence comes from Taudactylus pleione, assembly GCA_031769625.1. Lineage (NCBI taxonomy): Eukaryota > Metazoa > Chordata > Amphibia > Anura > Myobatrachidae > Taudactylus > Taudactylus pleione. The sequence continues at coordinate 25,826,273 of JAUIMM010000092.1, read as the reverse complement.
TAGGTTACCACATGAGAAAAAAAAAAACACACATATAGGCAACCACATGAAAAAACAAAAAATAAAATAAAAAATTTCAATCAATATTTATCACACTTACTGTCAGCCTGAGGCTGTGAGTTTGTGGTGGGCTGCTGTGGCATCCTCCATGTGGCTGCTTGGCGCTAGTGGCTAGTGCAGACTCAGGGGGAGCAGTGACAGTCCTCTCCTCTAAGAAGTCGGTGCCAGGAACCCCCGAATGGCTCCTTGAATGTAGTGCACACACTGCCACAGTGCAGCTTCCGCCTTCCTCCGCTCCAGCTTAGGCTCAATCTTGTGACAGTGAGTCAGAGCAGACTGTGTGTGGGCCGTGGCTGATTCTTGTGCCTGCCCACTTAATCCTCTCTGCCTCTGAACAGCTGCAGTGGCAGGCTGTCAGACAGGGAGGCAGGTGCATGCAGTATCAGTCAGTGACGCCGGCGGGCGGGCAGTGGTAACCACGAGTGCCTCTAAGGCTCACCCCGGCCTCTGCATCTGCCCTGCTCGGAGCTGCACTGCTGCCTGCAGGATCAGCAGGTGGGTGCGGATGGGGCTGTGTGTTATGGGGGGCAATCGCCCTTATTGATAGCACAGTTTGGAGCTGACCAAGGCCGGCCCTAGCCCAAATTTTTTTGGTAAGCGAGTATATTTTTTGTCGCCCCCAGGCATATTGTTGTGCGTGCCCAAACAAATGAAGGGGCTGTGGTCTCATTGAGAGCCGTAACCATGACACACACCCCTTTCTCGTCACAGTCCTTTCCATTCCATGTGCACCTTAATGCAGTCCTCCCAGTAGTGCCCATTATACAGTACCCCCAGTATGCAAATCCCCCCAGTAGTGGTCCCTCTTATGCAGGCCCCAAATAGTGCCCCTTATACATTGCCCCCAGTAGTGGTCACCATTATACAGTGCCCCCAGTAGTTATCTCCCCTGTGCAGGCCCTTGTGCCCCTGGAGTGGTCCCCCTTATGCAGTCCCCCAGTAGTGCCCCTTATATAGTGCCCCCAGTAGTAGTCCCCCATATGCATTGCACCCAGTAGTAGTACCCCCTATGCTCTGCCCCTTATATAGTCCCCCTCCATACAGTACCCCCAATAGTGGCACCCCTTATGCAGTGCCCTTTAAACAGTGGCCCCAGTTGCAGTTCCCCCCCCAATGCAGTACCCCCAGTATTGCCCTTTATATAGTGCCCCCAGTAGTGGTCCCCCCTATGCAGTGCCCCTTATATAGTGCCCCCAGTAGTGGTCCCTCCTGTGCAGTAGTAAGCCCCTTATGTAGTGCCCCTAGTAGTAGTCCCCCCCATGTTGTGCCCCCAGTAGAGGTACCCCGTCCTATACAGTGCCCTCAGTAGTACACCCCTTGTAGTAGTCACACATGTAATTAAAAACACCAAAAAAACACTTACCTGAATCCCCGCTCCTGCCGCCGCCATCTGCTCCTCCGTACGCGAGCGGGTCTGCGCTCGCGAGCGGGTCTGAATCAGGCCCTGAGTTTTGTATTGCAGAAAAGCCGATTGTGAGTAGTAAGAAAGATCAGACTCCAGTATATTTCCTTACAAAACCTTACCAGCCAAAGGTTTTGAAACAGCTTAAAAGACACAGATATATGCAGATATATTGGGGCATAGTGATGTCTGTATAGGCAGTCAGCCGACCGCCCATATACTTGCACAGAGGCCGCGGGGAGGGGGGCGCGACACACCCCCTGGCCAGCTGGACCCATGGTAAGATGATGGTTGTTCAGTGTGTATGAACAACCATCTGTACATATACAGTATCTGCAGATCACTGTTAGTTGTGTACCCAGCTTTAGTTCCCATGAGCAGGGCTCTCTTCCCTCATGTCCTTCTCCTTTCCCTTATATTATTACATACTCCCTACAATGGCACCTAACCATTGGATGCTGCCGTCCTGCTGCTTATGATCTTGGATGTAGCAATGATTATGAATCATCTCCTTGTTCTGCAATGTTTTGTACTGTAAGTCACTGTTTTCTTTATTTCTGCTCATTTGTAAGGCGCTGTGGAACCATTGTGACGCTATAAAAATAAAGGTTAATAATAACAGACTAGAGAACAGAAAAGATAAAAGACTAAATGAGTCAGTCCACTGGGAGAGCTGTTACAAGTCGCAGTCACGACTTGTTTCCCTCCAGCAATATACCTTCATCTGCCAGTATGTCGCCTAGAGTGTTTCTGTGGCTTGCTAGGTGATCTGGAAGCCGCAGGATGTCACGTGTGAACCACAACACAGCGTGATTGGATCCTTTTCTTATTTGTTCATGCTGGCCTTTTGCCGCCTCACCGACTATAGTGTTTCCTTTTGGATCCCTCAGCTCTACTGCATGGTCAGTGTTTGTTCTTGTTCCTTATTCCTAGCGGACCCTCACTTACCAGCTTCAACACTGCTCCTTCAGTTACCAAGCCGCAACTCAGGCCTCCACGCCGTCTCAAGCTGCTCTACCGGCTCTCAAGTCACCACCGGCTCTCAAGCCACACCATCGGCTTTAGAGCCGCATCCCCGGCTCTCAAGCTCCATCATCGGCTCGCAAGCCGCACCACATGCTCACAAAGCTGCATCACCGGCTCTCAAGCCGCACCACTGGCTCTTTAGTCGCATCGGCTCTCAGAGCCTCATCTCCTGCTCACAAAGCTGCACCACCGGCTCTTTAGCAGCACCACCGGCTTTCAAGCCGCACCGCCAGCTCTGAAGCGGCATCGGCTCTCAAAGCCACATCACCGGCTCGCAAGTCGCACTGGCTCTCAAAGCGGCATCACCTGCTCACAAGGCTGCATCACCGGCTTTCAAGCTGAACCACCGGCTCTCAAAGCCGCACCAGCTGCCCACCAAGCCGCACCACCTGCTCTTCAAGCCGCATCACCGGCTCTCAAAGCTGCACCTTAGGCTCTCAAAGCCGCACCTTACGCTCTCAAAGCCACACCACTGGGTTTTTGCCACACCATCAGCAAACCAGTTGCATCAAAATCTCCAGCTGTATAAGCCACACATTTTTCCCATCAAGCACCTACTCTCTCACATGAAACTCCGGTCTTCCTAGGTAATCTGTGTAAACCACTACTACTCCGAGTTTAAGTCCAGGTGGCCACCTAAGTACCGGTAAATGTTATCAGTTCTAAGGGAACAACGGGTGGCGGTTATTGGGGCAGACCTTGCTAGCTTGAGTTCTAGGGGGTCTACACAGAATGGCCTAGGAAACTGTAACAAGAGCAGAGTTTACAGCGCTGGAAAAATGCTGATTGATTAAATAGCTCACGACATGAGAAAGGTTAGTAAGAGTAGTTTGAATGCACAAAGAAAATGTGGATTATTGATGGGGATGTTGAAATCACCCATTAGCATTAACCAGCCAACAACATGACAATAGTGCTTAGTTCATTTTATGAAAAACAAATCGCACTTTTTTATCATTATTAATTTCTTTTGTTTAACACTGAAAAAGTCTGTTGATGATTATTTATTAATTATTTACTACCAGTTATTTATATAGCGCACACATATTCCGCTGCCCTTTACAGATATTTTGGCCATTCACATCAGTCTCTGCCCCAATGGAGCTCACAATCTATGGCCCTCATTCAGACCCACTCGCAAGCGGGCGCACGTACGTTAGGCGTACGTACAAAAATATTTAAATCCAATGGCTCGCTCGTATTTTCGTTCGCATCTAAAATTCCTCCCTAAACTCTGACGACCCCTCCTCTAACTAACGAGCGTACGAAATAGCGAGCGTACATCCCCGAAATGGCTTGAAAGGAACGCACGCACAAGTATAAACAGGAAGTGGCCTTGTCAGATGTCGATTACCTGCTCCTTTATTCTGCCTACCTCCATCAATCGTATCATGCCAATCAATGTATCAATTAGCTTAATTGTTTGTTTTTTTTCAACACAATGCAAGAAACTTTACTCTTGTCCGTGTTTGTGTTTACCCGCAGAATACGTACGGATGAAACATTCGCTTTTATTGTTCAAAAAACATGTGAACCACAATTAAACAATTGTTCTATTGCTGTGGATCCCCGCATATTTCCCTGGGTTCATTTCTTTATTTAAATTTGCTTACGCATGTCACTGCATCAAGCCTATCCTAACTCTCCAGAGATTTCTGGCCCTGTCGAACACATGACTCATACACTAACCAATAAAATTGCTCCTGTTAATTTCCAAAATACATTAGCCAATCAGAAAATTTTTACACACTTTATCAAAAATGATTTTTAAGAAAAACACCATTGCCATCATGAGAGCCTCCGCATTCACCAGGCGTGAGCTGCTGGTGCTTACGGAGGTCATGGATCGCCGGATCACCAGCCAGCCAGAACCCATGACCAACCGGCAGAAGCGCTCCGCGTATGCGGAGGTACGGTCCCGCCTGCGGTCCTTTGGATCACGCCGCAACATCGGGCAGCTGGAGCGCAGGTGGTCCGACCTGCAACGGCGAACGCCCCGCTTGCTGGCATGCTTTCGCATGCAGATCCTGGCAAGTAAGTGTTATGTATTGTGGTTTTAATGTTTGTGTTTGTGGGGCAAACTGCGTGTGCATGTTTTCATGTTTGTTCAATTTATTATTTGTACTCATATCTGCGTCTGCATGTTTTCCTGTCTGTTCAATTTATTATTTGTACTCATATCTGCGTCTGCATGTTTTCCTGTCTGTTCTATTTATTATTTGTACTCATATCTGCGTCTGCATGTTTTCCTGTCTGTTCTATTTATTATTTGTACTCATATCTGCGTCTGCATGTTTTCCTGTCTGTTCTATTTATTATTTGTACTCATATCTGCGTCTGCATGTTTTCCTGTCTGTTCTATTTATTATTTGTACTCATATCTGCGTCTGCATGTTTTCCTGTCTGTTCTATTTATTATTTGTACTCATATCTGCGTCTGCATGTTTTCCTGTCTGTTCTATTTTTTTTTTGTACTCATATCTGCGTCTGCATGTTTTCCCTCTTTTTATGAATTTTTAATTCTACTGCTATTTTTTTTTTTTATTTTTTTTTTTTGTTTGTTTGTTTGGCCGGATTTGTCCATAAACTAAACGCAATTTATTTGACATATTTTAGGGGGACAGCCAAGACTCCGCCGTCACCGTCCGTCCAGACGGCGTTCCCGGCCACTATCCCCAACCCCCAGCCAACACTCCACCCCAAATCTTTCCCCTATTCCCCACTCCTCCCCATCCTTCCCAGACCCTCTCCCGGAAATGTCGGGCCTCCTTCCCCTCCGTCCCACTTCCCCCTCTCCTCCACCCACCCCTCTTCCAATTACCCCCTCCCCGGAGTCCATCATAACTCCTCCCCATTCTTTGGGGAATGACGGATCCTCCGAGGAGGATCATGGAGGCATTTCCGGAGCTCCCGTTTTGGCTCCCGGTATGTTTTTATTTTGTTTTTTTTTAAAGCACAAACTGTTTGTATGTAATCATGTGTCGTGCCTTTCTTTGTGTTTTTGTGGCTTGACTTTTGGTGATTTCGCAGTTTGCCTTTACCTCTTCCTGGTGATTTCAACATACACATATCACACCTGTGGGAATTTGTACATAGGCCTTGTATTTTTGGCAGCACCCCCTTTTTTTATTTTTTTTTAGGTTTAGGAGTGATTTCGTTGTGTTTTTGTTTTTTTAATGTGGATTCCCTATTGTTGTATTAACCCACACACTTTTCTCACCCACAGAGGAACAGAGGCGTCGGCAAGAGGTGGCGGATAGTGTTGGCCAGATGCGCCAACATGTAATTGGCATTTTTGTGGCCCTCGACCGGCTGTCTGGCCTCCTTCGCCAGTAGTTTTTTTATTTTTGTTAACTTTTCAAAATAAATTTTTTCATACAAATATACGTTCTGGCTCATTTTTTAAATCCAAAACCAAGATAGTTTAGCCTGACATAAGTAGACTGTTCCTGCAAGGATTTCCCTTTTTTAAAAGTTAGATTGTGTTTTGTCTTTGTATGTCAAACAGACACAAGAAACACATAACAGTAACAATGTCATTTCCCTTTTTGGGTGTAGTGTCAATTACATATTTCTACATTTTACTGTTCCTAGTTGGTGCGCAAGCTGCTTAGGCCAATCTTACAAATCCCAAGGTTGGGCCAGGCTTCCTTTTGGTGTGGGTTGGGAAGCTGAAAACATATTTCAGTTTAGCTCAACTGGCGTCAGTACTGGATTACCCCTTAGTCAAATGTAACTTGTGTTAACCTGGTTACACTTGCTGTTAACGTCCCAAAAAAGGAAGACCATTTCACTCTCCAAACATTTATTCACAACATAACAGAGAAAACAAAGTGGTCACTCCCAAAAAAAGAACACAGTGATAAATTCAAATACAACACATACCAAGAAATAATTAAATAAAAACAAAAAATCAAGAACTGGTTGACGAAGGACCATGCCAACATGATTCCACAAACATGGCGTTGCGATATGGGTTCCAGAATATATGCCCAAAAGGACCAGATCCAGGTTTGGTAAGGGTAGCAGGAAGTAGTGAGCGTTGGAGTGCCAAAGATTATGTGAACAAACAGAAGATGGTGAGAAAAAAAACACAAAATTAGATGTTCGCAAACAAACACAAACACATTAGGTATAAACACTGTAGTTTTGTTACAACTTACCTAAAAAATCTGGCCACAACATCATCGCGTATGGCCCCCCCACATACTGACCTCCGACCAACCTTGGGGGGGCCATCCTCAGGTAAGGCATCCTCTGGCTGCATTGGGACACCACTCCTTATGGCAATGTTGTGAAATATCCCACACAGGACCACAATTTTAGACACCATATCCGGCACATACATGAGCTCACCACCAGAGCGGTGGAGGCATCTGAATCGGCCTTTTAAAAGGCCGATACAGCGCTCCACCACTTGCCTGGTGGCTGTAAGTGCGGAATTATACGCACTTTGTGGCCCTGGTGTGGGAGCCAAATAAGGAGTGAGCAGCCAGGACATGCAAGGGTATCCACTGTCTCCTGTGAAAAAAGATAGACAACATCAGGAACACTGTGTATCAAGCTTAGCATTGTTATGTACTAAAGGTCTCCACTTACCCAGAAGCCACGCATCACCAGCTTGTAGGTTGGTTAATTTCTGCCATATCCCTGATTGCCGGATGACGAAGGAGTCATGAGCACTTCCTGGTAATTTAGCATTCAGGGACAGGATCTGGAGGGAGGCATCACATACCACCATTACATTCAGGGAGTGATAGTGTTTACGGTTTCTAAATATTGCCTCCAGCCGTGCTGGAGGCTGAAGTGGTATGTGAGTACCATCCACAACCCCTATGATGTGTGGGAAGCCAGCTATTTGGTAAAAATTGGCCTTGGCCACACTAAGGGCACCCATATCCAAAGGCATTTTAATAAAATGATGGAGGTGCTTGAAAAGTGCCTCCATCACTGCCCTCAGGATCCGGGAAAAGGAGGATTGGGAGATGCCCGCCACTATTCCCACCGTTGTTTGAAACGATCCTGAGGCACAGAAATGTAACACCGCCATAAATTGCGTCAGTGGTGGTATTGCTGTTGGACTGTCAATTTGCCGCTCAAGATCACTTTCTATTAATGAGAGAGTGTCTATGATGATTTTGGGAGGTAGACGGTAGCGTCTTAAAACCTCATCATCGGGCATTCCAAAAAGGGTGACACGTGTTCGAAATATCTGGGGCCTTGCATGCCTACGATGCCTACGCCTGGGACGAGTTTGAGGTTGGTCGTCTTCCGGGAGCAGGGCCAGAACAATTCGCCCCAGATCTACCTGAAATTCAAAGTTTACAATGTAAGGCTTTTGAGCCACCCCAAAAGTAACATAAAACAACTTAGCTTTATGATACCATCCATAGCTGCTTACATGCCGGGGTATTGTCATGATACGTATAAACTGTAAAAAAGCCAAAAATGAGACATCAAAAATTTAGAGGGTGATTTTATGTTTGTCAAATTGGTGCAAGCCAACACATAAAATAGGCGAAACACACATTTGGCCATCGATGAAAACGACATTGCACACCGTACGTCAAATAGGGGTCAAATGGACCCCAAAAATGGAAAAGGGAAAAGCAAAACTGGTTTACATGATGAATAAGCCTCGAAAAATGCGTTAATTATTTCGCAAATGCAAGTCACTACACCAACAGTCAAAAATGCGTTAATAAGTTCGCAAATGCAAGTCACTACACCAACAGTCAAAAATGCGTTAATTATTTCGCAAATGCAAGTCACTACACCAACAGTCAAAAATGCGTTAATTATTTCGCAAATGCAAGTCACTACACCAACAGTCAAAAATGCGTTAATTAGTTCGTAAATGCAAGTCACTACACCAACAGTCAAAAATGCGTTAATTATTTCGCAAATGCAAGTCACTACACCAACAGTCAAAAATGCGTTAATTAGTTCGCAAATGCAAGTCACTACACCAACAGTCAAAAATGCGTTAATTATTTCGCAAATGCAAGTCACTACACCAACAGTCAAAAATGCGTTAATTATTTCGCAAATGCAAGTCACTACACCAACAGTCAAAAATGCGTTAATTATTTCGCAAATGCAAGTCACTACACCAACAGTCAAAAATGCGTTAATTATTTCGCAAATGCAAGTCACTACACCAACAGTCAAAAATGCGTTAATTAGTTCGCAAATGCAAGTCACTACACCAACAGTCAAAAATGCGTTAATTATTTCGCAAATGCAAGTCACTACACCAACAGTCAAAAATGCGTTAATTAGTTCGCAAATGCAAGTCACTACACCAACAGTCAAAAATGCGTTAATTATTTCGCAAATGCAAGTCACTACACCAACAGTCAAAAATGCGTTAATTATTTCGCAAATGCAAGTCACTACACCAACAGTCAAAAATGCGTTAATTAGTTCGCAAATGCAAGAAAAATAATGGACTTACCAAAATCGAATATATAAGATTTCCCTCAAAAAGGTCTTTGGGTCCGAAAGCCAAAACAAACTAAAATAGATGAAATTAGTGTTAAAAAAAAAATATCAAACAAAAAACCAGAAGTAGACACCAATTGGCCACAAATTAGACTGCACAAAACTTACCAAATCAGGAAACGATGGCAAAAAATAAACCAAAAAAATGCGAACGGAAAACCAAAACAACTGTAGCAAACCAAAAAAAATACAAACACCACCAAATCCTCCAACCGCAAACAACAAAATCCAACCAACTTAACCGCCAACAATCCAACAACGCAACCTCGACTCCACACACACCAAGCCATAAATAGTGTTTATTTTCCCGCACAAATTAAGGATGAATCATAGGGACGCACAATCAATGATGCGGCCGCAAACTAAGGACGCATGTATAAATACGTCACGAAATCACATTTAATTTCTGGTTGATTTCATTCTGGAAGCAGAGACATGGCTTCAGACCAGGGAAACAATGGCCAAAATTCCGGCGGTAAGGCCTTCATGCATTTTGTCTCAATGATTCTTTTAAAACATAATATTGTGCAAGTTGTGAAGTGGCTAAATCTGCATATTTACCCAAATAGGTGAGGAGGATGACATGGAAGAGACTGCTGGCCCCAGTCAACCCGCCAAAGCTGCCAAAAAAAAAGGCAGCCACATTTCACAAGCAAGGAGATGGAGGTTTTGATCCAGAAGTGCGTTGACATCCTGCCCCAGGCAGCCAGGAATATGAGCCAAAGCCAGAAGTGGAGAATGTGGGAGGAGGTCGCCGTTGCTGTCAATAGGGTGGGTGATTATGTCCGTCTAGCCCGGGATGTCAAACGGCGGTAAGTAAACACTTTCCCATCCTATAAACAAACCCCATTGTAAAAAAAAGGATAATGGTTCCAATTTCATTCCACAGATGGGCAGACTTCAAATATCGTCTCAAGCAAAAACTTGCCGACAGGGCTAGGCATGCAAGGGGGACAGGTGGGGGTCCCACCCCTGTGTCATTGGAGTTGACAGACTTAGAAGAGCTGGCACAGGGGTGTGTGCAGGCTGTGGAGGTGTTTGGCGTGTCCAACATGGATACGGACATGCCAGACTTTGCGGCTCCTCATGTTGGCCAAGGTAAGTCTTGTGATGTCACCAACTCTGAAATTCTATTGTGCCAATATGTAGATTCTAATGTGAGTCTTTTCGCATTTTTCCTAACAGAGACAGAGGCGGATGAGTCTGCTCCAGAGGGGAGCCTTGGCCGCAGAATTTCTGCTGGCTCTGCAGGGGAGGAACCAGTACATCCGGCTGAGGACCCTGCAAGAGCCAGTCCAGGGCGTGCCCCCTCGCAGGCAGTGGGCCTCCTCACAGAACTCAATTTTAAATCGGATTTCCATACGGAGATTCTGCAGAGGATGGACGCCAGTCTGATACGGGTGGCTGAGGCCCTGGAGCAAAATGCTGCGGCCAACGTGACCATTGCTCAGGCCCTGGCGGAAAATACCAGGGCCAACATCCGCATCGCCGATGCCCTGGAGCAGCTCGTTCGCCAGCACATGGTGGAGCCGACCTCCCTTCCTGCCGGAACATCCGGATCCTCCACCTCTGGCACAACATCAGCCAATCCTCCAAATGTGCCTAGCCCTGTGCCTAGTCCAGAGGCCACAACATCTGCCTCTGGACAGGCCAGCCCGATGGCATCCCGGACCCGGTCTGGCGCCCACCCTCACCCAGCCAAACGGCCGAGAAAACGGTGACAGCAATGGCGACTTTTCCCACACTCCTTCTGTGCTTGGCTCATATTCCTTTCTGGTCAAAACTTCCCTCTCCTTTCTTGTGAAATGTTTTTAATTTTGGTATTTACGTTTATGTTACCAGTTATGGCTTTTTTTTTTTTTTTAACAAATATCTTTGCCACAAAAAAAAGGCAACAAAATATTAGACCAATTTGTTTGTGTTTAAACAATAAATTTAAAACAAAAAACTGACATTGTATTGTGACATTATTGTCCAAATGGGTTACATTTAATCCTGGCTCTAAAGGCAAAAACTGACCCTCTTATAAAAAAAAAAAGGCCTCTTTAAGGAACGTTTAAAAAATCACATAGCGATGCAAATTCCACAGTAAACCAAAAAAAAGGGGAGCTAATTAAAACATGATGACATTATTGTTACAATAGGCCATAACCAACAAATTGTGGCCAAAATAAAACACCAAAAATGTACGCTAATTGATTGTGTAATCATGACATTAGCAGCTCTGATTTCCACCTGCGTACGCTTTTGTGCTATCCCAATAAACTGCTTTCCAAACACATACCAAGCCGGTTTTCAATCCAACACTAATTACTTTACTGACCAGCCGCGATTAATCGCAGCACCATCGTTGAGTCCCGGGACGGAGGAGAAGGCCATCGCCAATGTGGTCGAGAAATCCTGACCCTAAGCTGTGCGAGCATTTTGAAGGGAAAGCGGATGTTCCAGTGACGTATGAGACGGTCCGAACACATTTGACGTTCGCATCTGCTAATGTATGTACGCCCCAAAAACGCCTCGCCACGCCTGCGTTTTTTCATCTCCACCCCCGTCAACACCCAGAAACGCCCTGTTCTGTCAATCACATTTGACATGTCACTTCCTGTACGCTATTTTAGGAACGAGAGAAAAAAAGCTCGCAATCTGCCGTACGCACATGTGCAGTGTAACACCGACGCATGCGCGGTTAGTCAACATCGGAACGCAACGAGCGTACTGTTGTTAACGTGCGGCTCTGAATGAGGGCCTATATTCCCTATCACAGTGGTTCTCAAACTCGGTCCTCAGGACCCCACACAGGTCACGTTTTCCAGGTCACCCAGCAGGTGCACAGGTGTATTCATTACTCACTGACACATTTTGAAAGCTCCACTGGTGGAGCTAATTATTTCACTTGTGATTCTGTGAGACCTGGAAAACATGCACTGTTTGGGGTCCTGAGGCCGAGTTTGAGAACCTGTGCCCTATCACATGTACACAGACACACTAGGGTTTATTTTGCTGGGAGCCAATTAACCTACTAGTATATTTTTGCAGTGTGGGAGGAAATCGGAGTACCCGGAGTAAACCCACGCATGCACTGGGAGAATATACAAATGCCACACAGTTGGCCGTAGTGGGAATGATTAGTGATGATGATTATCTTCAGCACGGAACTTTGCATAACGGTTGAACACCTGTAACATATACACCTCCAGACTTATACCTCTTTTACACCGACTTGAAAATCCTGGGTTGATGTACGTGAACGCATCAACCTGGGATTTTTGTCAGTGTAAATGGATCCACCCGGGGATCCAACTTGGGTAGTTTGCAGGGTTGACCACGGGTCATTCCAGTGTCACCCTGCAGTGTAAACGGCGCAAACCGGGTCACGATGACCTGGATCATGCCGCATGATTGGCCGGCTTCAGTGGCACTAGAAGAGAACATCATCTCCAAGCATCCACTGCAACCAGGGCTGGGACGACCAGCATGAAGCAGCGCACCCCACCTACCCTCTCTGCCTCTGGACCGCTGCGGAGTGAGGTAAGAGAGTCGGGAAAGGGGGGGAGAGAAGCGCTGCTCACCTGCGCCGGAAGAGCCGAGTCAGTGCTGACCCGGCTCCGGTGTGAATGGAGCCGACCGGTGTAAAAGGGGTCTGTCCCAGGTTGGAAACGTGTTCCAAATACCGGGTCAGTCCCGGGACTTTGGTATAAAAGGGTTGTGACATATCTGTGGATGCTTTAAACTTTATATTGCAATTAAATGAGCACAATGGCGTCACTAAGGGGTGTGGGCCACACCAGGTGACACCATCCGAGGGGGTGTCACCCCATCGGATGGTGTCATCGTGCGCTGGTCATCCACACTGTACTGATGGAGGCTTCCCAGCAACTCCTAGAGTACTGGACAAGCCCCCAGTGACGAGATAGGGGCATGACCATGTGTCACACACCAGAGAGCATGACCTTGCAAATGTGAAGCCGTGACCATGTGTCACACACCAGAGAGCATGGCCTTGCAAATGTGAAGCCTCTTTTGAGTGCACGCACCTTTGGCACGCGCAAGGGGTCAGTAAGTGCAGCACCAGGTGTCACTACACCCAGTGATGCCTCTGCATGAACACACCCTTACTGCCTACCCTTCCCTCCACTATGCTGCCACATCAGATGCATACCTCCCAACATGACCCATTCCAGGAAGGACATTATTTGTTTCTGGACTTCCCTCTTAATTAATAATTGTCACCTGTGTTGAAACGGAATTGGCATGAAAAACCGACGGCTGAATAGCCAGCGGTCTCATACCGACGCCGAAAGCCCGATCAACTAAAATCCTGACTGGGACTGGTAAGTAACTTGACCCTCCTTTGGTGGTGCCTAACCCTAAAACTCCCGGGGTGGTGTCTAACCCTAAAGCTGGGTACACACGTAAAGATTTTATGTCCTACCATCCAACTAGTTGATTGGTTGGAATGAAAATCTGGTAGCGAATAGGAGTAACTGATGATCAGCAATTTGCTCCTAAATGCCAGAAAACAGATGAAAATGGACGTTTAGACAAGTTTGTTAAATGTTTGACCTAAACAATTTGTTCAAACAACAGTTTTTGTCCATTTTCTAGCGTTTGGGAGCAAATAGCTGATTGTCATTTGCTTTCATACCGTACCAAATTTTCATTCCAACCAATCAACTACTTGGCTGGTTGGACAGAAAATCTTTACGTGTGTACCCAGCTTTAGTTCCCCCTGGGGGTGCCTAAACCTAACCCTCCTGGGGAGTTGCCTAACCGTAACCTCTCCCCAGTGGTGCCTAAACCTAACCCTCCCCCTTCGTTTGGGATGCCGGCTGTCGGGATTTCGCCCACCGGTAATCTAACTGCACCCAGTTGAAACACCTTTGTTATAAATTAATTAGTTCAACACAGGAAATGCCAATCGTAAATTAAGAGGGAAGTCCAGAAACAGATCATTTTGTCCCTCCTGGAATGGGTCATGTTGGGAGCTATGCAGATACAAGGAGCTGCAAAGTCAGGGATATGCAAAAATCTTAATATGGATGACAACATATGCATGTTTGGTGCACATGAGCAGTATTAAATTATATATTTTATGTAAAAAGTTATAACGTTCAACTCTAATTATCCTGTATTATTAAGAAACCGTAAAATTTCTGCAGCGCAATGCAGACTATACAGTAACAGTAAAAAAGTATAACAAATATAAATGAACATCTCTATAGAACTTTTTTAAGTGTTTAATTAAGAAAGCATCCTGTGTCACAGTGTGTAACATACAGGAAGGCACGGTGTCACGGGACGGGACTCTACTAATACTAGTGTAATATGAGGGGAAGAACACATTTCTAGAAATATTCCAGGTCTAACGAACAGAGCCAAAACATCCTCCTCTCAGCAGCAACACCCAGCCCCGCTACCCTACCGCTAGGCACAAGCGCGCGCCCCCGACACATGCTACTCTGATCATATGAGCGCTCTCCCGCCACAGGGACTCTGTGTCCAGTCGCGCGCTCTTGTTACAAGCAACCAACACCGGACGCGCGCTCACGTCGTCCGCCACCAATCCCCGGAGCGCGCGCCTGCTACAGGGCCCTGAGCACGGGAGCGCGCTCCGCGCAGCCGCAGTGGCAGCCGGGTGTTAGCAGCGGTCCTGTGTTGGAACGGTGGCGGCCCTGTGTCTTCACTCACTCACTGTAGCCTATCCTATTACCGCCCTGATCGCCTACCCTCTCTCCTCCTCTCCCGGTATCTGCTTGCTGGGTGAGAGCCAGGAAGGAAAGTGCGGCAGCCGGGCCCGCGGACCCTGAATCCCTCCCGGGGGATGAGCGGCTCCCGTAATAACCGGGTCATGGTGGAAGGGGTGGGGGCCCGGGTGTCCCGGGGGCCAGACTGGAAGTGGGGGAAGCAGGACGGCGGCGAGGGCCATGTTGGTACCGTGCGCAGCTTCGAGAGCCCGGAAGAAGTGGTGGTGGTCTGGGACAACGGCACGGCCGCGAACTATCGCTGCTCCGGGGCCTACGACCTGCGGGTACTGGACAGTGCATCCACCGGTGAGCATCACATAAAGGCGTATGCATGCTGGAGGAGAGCAGTGTCACATGCACACAGACAGACACACTATACATACATGTAACTGCACTTCTAAAGACAGACACATCTACATACATGCAGCTGTGCACTTATACAGACCGGCAGGAACTGCCGGTAGGAGTGCATGCTGAAGGAGAGCAGTGTCACAGACATACATGTAACTGCACTTATAAAGACACACACACACACACACACACACACACACACACACACACACGTAACTGTGCACTTATCCAGACAGGCACATATACATGTAACTGTGCTCTTATACAGACAGGCACATATACATGTAACTGTGCTCTTATACAGACAGGCACACATATATACATACATGTAACTGCACTTCTAAAGACAGACACATCTACATACCTGCAGCTGTGCACTTATACAGACAGGAACTTGCTTATAGTAGGAGTACATGCTGAAGGAGAGCAGTGTCACAGACATACATGTAACTGCACTTATACAGACAGGCACACACACATATACATACATGTAACTGTGCACTTATACAGTCAGACAGGAGCCTACGTACAGTATGAATGCATGTTTGTGTGCATAAAAAACACTAATCCACGGCACTCACCATTCTTAGTTTTGGGGTGCAACATGGTATGTGACCACATTATTTAAATAGAAATCACAGAGGCTCTGCACTCACCATGATAACAAACAGTGGTGTTTTGGTTCATGAATTGATCAATGTATTTAAGCTTACAGCCCCTGTCAAGGGAAGCCCAACACGCACACACTTCACCAGTCTGGAACACAGAGAGGAAGGATCAGCACTCTTGATGAATATATGAAAATAAAGATCACATTTATTGAAAAAAATTTAGCATAAGCAAATGGGTTTGGATGACACAAATGGCTGACTTTTCGCACACTTCTGCTCGCCACCTCCACAGGGTATGAGCAGAAATAGTGGGCGCCTGCAGCACTTGCGCCCAATTAGAGCAACAATTGTATAGCTCCATCGGGCGCCCAAAAACCAATTGACTGTCGCTGACAGAGAAGTACAGCCTGTGATGCATTTCATTATTTTTCGTTTTTAAGAGTGCTGGAAATATCCCTGTTTGACTGACTACTGGTGTTTTTCTTTCATTTTTAATGCTAGTAAAGACCTATGAAACAGATGGATTTTGCATTGCACTTCATCTTTTATTGCTGAATTCAAGGGGTGATTATGTGACAAATACATAAAAGTTGCATTCCTAAAAATGCTACTGCAAAGTGAAGCCGTTTCAGAATATGGTAACACTATAAATCTAGAAATTAAGGTTTTCAGTTTTGTACCCATTTATGCGTGTAAAATATCAATGTAAAATGTATATAAAAGCAGCCAGTGGATATGGCACTTTTGCTACTGGTACCTATGTATGTTACAGGTACACTCCTCGACTTGCCAGGTTTTTTTTTTTTTTCTTAATCTCATCCTCTCCCGGCTTTTATTTTGTAATTTAGTAACCTGCTTGCTTTGTTTTTTTCAGCCATAGTTAACCTGCAGATTTAAAATAAATAATAATGAATGTATTACACTTGGTTTAACATTAAACATGACTGCTGGAATTACCATTGATGTGAGTTACTGAAAGATAGAGCTGTTCTCTAGATGGCAGATAACAATTGCTGTAATTCAAATGGTAACAACCAATCACATGAGGGCTTCCAGGGATACTAGCCGTGATGTAATCTTTTGTCTTGCTCGTATTTGGGGCAAGTGACTGCAAGTGCTTGCTGTCTAGTTTGGATGTATATATTAGGACAGCAAGGCTAATGTGAAGATTCCTTATAAGTATGAAGCAATTATAAGTTTCTAAAAAAAAAAAAAGTGTGTTTTTGCAAACATTATATTTATAGAGCAAGATTTTTCAACCATTTAATGCTTCCAAGAATTCCTTATCTGATAACTTTTCCATTAATGCAGAGGTTCCCAAAGGCTGTCCTAAAGGCTCCCCAACAGTTCAGGTTTTCGAGATATCCATGGATGCACACAGGTGGTTAAATCAAATTGACTGAGGTACTAATTAAGTTACCTGTGGATATCTCTAAAACCTGGACTGTTGAGGAGCCTTGAGGACCGCATTTGGGAACCTCTGGATTAATGAATGGCAAATGGTTGCTTCTATGTGGCTCCTTTCTATGATACACTTTAGGCCATATCCAATTAGACACGATTAAGCGAAAACTTAACATCGTAGAAGTTTTCGCACACTTCTGGACTTCTGGTGCGATAATTTTGCGTCTCTGGTCTATGCCTGCTCCCGTTTTTTGCACTATTCTATTGCAAAAGACGCAAAAACGTATTTGCACGAAACGGTCCGTGGGGTAGCCTGCAAAAATGACAGCTGAATTTGGGGAAATCTGTCTGTACAAAAAGGTGAACTGACATAGGAAATCAATATAGAAGTGTGTTAGTGGCCCTATATTGTTATATGGCCCTATATAAGTGTTTGGGGTTCCTAATTTGTGTCCAATGGCTGCTATATTCATTTTTGTGTAAAGTGGAAAAATGATACAAAGCTTGTTTTTTCTTTTGGCCTAAATAAATGCTGTATTTAAATTCGGGGTACATTAAATGGGTGCAAGTATATTTTTGTGTCATAAAAGTGCACTTTAAAAAAAAATGTTTTAAAATACACCTGGTGCAGCCACCTGCAATGTTTAAAGCACATGACCTATTCATACAGCCCCAAAATAACTGACTGACTACTTTAAACCCATTTTCCAGCACTTTTAATTTTTTCACCCCAAAAATGACATTTGTATTGGCCATATTTAGCTACTGAACAAAAATGTTTTTGCCTAATTTGTCGTTAGGGGGGTTGTCCAAGGGGTTCTGAACCAAGTGCCCACATTTTTAGCCCAAAATAAGAGATTTTCCCCTGCTCCGAGATGGTGAAAACTTTTTGCTTGTTTATTAGTCCATGGAGAATTCGCATGTGCGAAAACTTTGGGAATAGGATTACATGATAACCATTTTTGTGTGAAAAGTTTGCACCGTAGAATACTTTTTGCAAAAACGCAGCTTTTTGTGTCTAATCGGGTATGGTCCTTTGTATTGAATTAATCTAACACTGATGGCAGGTCATCACTTGTATCCACCAGCTCTTTACTACTACTACTACTACTGCTACTACTATTTTGTAATATTTGTTTGTTATAATTTTTAAAGGGGGCATTTCAATTAAATGCGATGTTGAATAACGCTGGGAGTGAGTTCCCAGAGTTATTGAGTTAGCCACGCTGTTAACTTGCGACTAGAGGATTCCTGCTCGCACCCTCCTGAGGTGCGAGCAGAAATCCAACTAAACTAGTGCTGCGATGCTAGTTGCGCGCTTAGTTCGTAAGCAAACAGCATCGCGTCTGTACTTTTGATGGAGAATGCAGTTTACTGCGACTAAACACTCGGTGTTAGGTGCCGTGAACTGCATCTCCCGACTAAAGTGCAGGGCGCTATGGGGACAATTGAATAGCTGCGGGCGCTCATACCTGGTGATATTCACATCGCATTTGATTGAATTGCCTCAAAGATTGTTTAAAAGACCTGATGATATGTTATTACAGAGTGGTGCCTTTCATTGATTAAATAATTTAACTTAACAACTGAGACTAAAATTAATGTGAGGTCCTTTATTTTTTTAATTTTTTTTAAGATGTATTTTTATTTAAAATTTTCAACAGAACAAGGTCAATGTTACAGATGGGGAGAAACAAAAAAAATAGTGCACACTGAGAAATAGATGCAAAAATATACAAGGACAATAGTACTGTACCCGCTTACTTGATTTACCTGGGCACTGCACCCTGCCCGATTTTAAAAGAGCAAAATGCACCCTGCCCTTTTAGCGGCACCCCATGGGTGGAAAAAGTGTCGGCAGCTGATCACTGCCGGGTGAATAGACGCTGTGTGCATGCGCACGGCAGCTATTCCCTGTGAGGGGAGAGCTTGGGGGAAGCCCAGCAACTCCGAGCTTGGGGAGCACACCACCAAGTGTGGCAAATTGGAGGCGTGTCCCTCTCCCAAGCCTTTTCGGAAGCTCGCGCATAGACTCCCTGGCGGCCCCCCAGCGCCCTTCCATTCCTATAGCTTAGCGGAAACACTACAATAGTAAACGTAAAATGCTAAGAATAAAACAAACAAGTAGGGAAGAATGCTAGTGTAGGAAAGGAAGGTGAGGGGATATAAGAGGGATATAGGTGAATATTTGAATGATGTGCTGCCCTTTGGAAAGTTAGAGGACTCCCCCATATGGCTCCAGAAGTGCATTAGGTTACCTATCACTGATCTAACAGTTGACTGCTACTGTATAGTCTTCTGTCACAAGATTATTGCCCACCATCATTGTATTTACAATTCTCCAACTGAAGTGATATTCTCAATAAATTAATTGAAGCCCAGAGGTGTCAAATAAATTATATGGCGGTGGGGGACTGTCCATACAGAGCAGGAAACTGACAGCATAAACATTGAGAAGGTAATTTGTTAAAAGCATTCTAATTATGCTTGGTACATAGGATAGTTACGGGGTATCTTGGTTGTTTTTCGGCCAATATGCAGTCAACTAAAGGCTCAGAGAAAGTGTAATGATGAAAATATATATTAATCTGTTTTTAAATCCATCAGTAACCATTCCTTCTTTTTCCCACATAGGGAAATACTGAAACTTGCTGGGCGATATGGGCACAATTAATTATAATTGTGCTACGTGTTATAAATTTGTATGCATAAAACTGGCATTCACATGAGTACTTGTGGTAAAATATGGCTAGCTGGGCTGTCCGTACTGGTGTTCTATCATCTAATTGTGAAGGTTCATAAAATATTAACTTATTTCAATATTGTGTTTTAGGTGTCAAACATGATGGGACAATGTGTGATACGTGCCGACAACAACCCATTATTGGCATTCGTTGGAAGTGTGCTGAATGCACAAACTACGACCTGTGCACTGTGTGCTATCATGGTGACAAACATCATCTGAGACATCGTTTTTACAGAATTACTACACCAGGAAGTGAACGGTAATTGTTTTATATCTTGGTTGAATATCTATGCTAAGATGCACGTCCATTCAAACTATTAAAATGTTGCTTTTTATTGTATAGCAAAGGGGAACATGAACTAAAGCCATAGTTAATAACGATTTGTAGGTATGAGCGAACTTATGGATTTGTTATATTTCCGTACCTTGTCAGACCTGGCCCCAACCCAAAGGCATAGCTATAACATTTGCAGGAAGTGTGGCTGCTTCGGGGCCAGGGCCGCCTCCTTAAGCCGGCCCTCCCACTGCACCTAGTTATGCTGCCAGCGGGCAGGTGCTCACCTCCTGGGTGGCTTTTTAATTCTTAGCAGTGTGCTGCTGCAGGGCAGCACATCTGCTATTCCCACCGGATCCATCTCTCCTGACTGATGCTGGGAGGAGGTGTGGCTGTGCTGAGCATTCTGGGGCATCCTCTGACCCGAAACATCTCCTTTTCCCAGCATATGTCTAGCCACACCCCTGCTCCAACCCATTGAAGTCATCACTCTTGTCCCAGTTTTGTCACACTTAACCCTTGCCTATAGGTTATGCTCCAAGCTATTTTGTTGTGAGAGGTTGCATAAGACATCTGTTCAAACAGCAACCATCAGGTAGGTGTCCCTTTTAAATGTCACTTAATGTGATACAGAAATGTAAGCATGTGAAACCAGATCCTAAAACACAAAACTGTAAGAACTATTCCCCCATGTATACTATGACAATTTCTATGTTTAATAATGGACATTTAAAACCGTGTTCAATTTGAGATTTTTGATCAGAAAAAAATTACACAACCAGAGATACAAGCTTCATAGGATTTAAACGCATTGCATGTAATTAATTCTCTATTTAAACAGCAATAACCAGCAGTAAATTACCCTATAACTACCAGGTTGCTGGTCCAATTGTTCCTCTAAAGTCTACTGGATTAAGAGTCAGATGATTCGGTGCCTACAATGAAAACCTGCTCTGATGTAGTTTGATTGTTTCACAAGGAGGTCAAATGTATCATTGACATCTGATGCAGCATCTCTGTGTAGGTGTGCTGAGGAATTCTGCTGTTTATGCGGAAATTATAATAAATATATAAATATATATACAAAAGATTAGATGATGGTCACGCACTGTGTTCATTTGTGTCATAGCATTAATAATTGCAGTCCCATATGTTCATCTGGAAATCACAAGCCCAGTTTCAAATATTCTAGGAAAAAAGTGCATAATTGTAAAATGATATTGACCTTTATAATATAAAAAAAAGCATACAATCACGTACATGTAAGTAAAAAAACAATCTGCATAAACCGTCTGTCTCATCACCACTACACCGAGACCCATCACTTCCACTCCATAAACGATCTCTCTCTGGAGGTGCACAAGCTGGAACCTTGCTCCGTGCCCTGTGCGGAAATCTCACTTTGGGTGCAGACCTTTCCAACTCTCAGCTCTTTCTGACACTCTCAATTAGGACCAGATGTTAAGCCAGGGACCGCCGCTCACATTATAGGAATCACGCTAGATCATCGTGTTCCAAGCCTCACACTGGGCAGCTAGTAAAAATGAGTGTGTCCATATGCTGCCAGGACAGAGATTAACAAGACATGCGTCTGATAGTGTAGCAGTTTAAATGAATGACTTAAGTGTTCAAAACCAATTGTGCGTACCAAATAAAATTATTTCAAAAGTTTAACTGAAATACAGACATATTTTTCCTTATTAGATGATGTGGGGATTTTGGTTTCATCGGCTGAAGAACCTTAGAGGGGCTCATATAGGCCCATAAGAGGAAAAGATAAATATGGTGTAGTACTTTTTGATAAAACAGTGGCTATAGATACAAGCACTGTGTACCAAATAGTAGTAAAGTGATAGCCTGTAGTAATGTGTTTTCCGGAATTTCGTTCCTGTGTCCCTCCTAGGACCATATTCAATATGGGACGAAAAGTCCGTTATCTGCGATAATTTTTCTACTTCAGGGTCCATAGGGTATCCACCGGATACCTTGGGGTATAGGTGTGACGTCAGTCGCAGGGCACCAAAGAGTTAAGCTTTCAGCCTCCCAGGATGCACTAGGTCCCCCTCCTATACCCCGCCCCCGGGCCAAGGCAACTCAGTTTAGTTTGGTGCCCGGCCGGCGTCGGGTGCACCTGTCGGAGTGGGGGCTAGAAGAGCCCCTGAAGCTTTCTTCAGTGCAGCTGTGGCTGCACATCTGGATGTACAGCATGGACAGTCAGTCCTGACGTCCATGCTGTCTTCCCTACACCCCCGCCGGTACCAGAACGCCGGTACCGATCCGGGGATGCTGGTGAGCATCTGGGGTCACAGCTAGCGGTGACCCCAGATGTTCCGGACCATGGCCGGATCCAAGGGGGACAAAGGTAAGCAGCGGGGTCCCGCGGTGGGTCCCCGCTGGTCACATGGTCCTAAGTCCCCAGGCAGGGGGCTCCCTGGGGACTGGCTGCAGCGTGGAGCCAGGTACTGAACCTGCGCTTTCCACTACCCCCTGGGACAGCGGACCGCAGCAGAGCGGTAGCACTGCGGCGTCCCAGGGGTTAAATGCATGCCAGGGGAGCGCGCCTTCCCTGTCTCACAGCCGGCGCCTCCCCCGCTGCACACAGCCCTCTCTGCACTGTGCTGACTGGTCCTGTGTCAGCGCTCCTCCCCCAGGCCAGCTTCTCTCTGCTCCTCGGCGGCCATCTTCTCTGCAACGCATGGTGAACGCTGCTGGAAGTCTGGAAGGAAGCATCGTGGTCTGGGTCCCCCCGCATACCTCTCCTCCGCTGTGGCTCAGGTCTGTGTATGCAGCGCTGTGTCCTACCAGGCCCTGTGTCTGTGTAGTTGAGTGATCAGCGCTGTTAGTGCAGGAATTGTTATTTCTCTGCATTGTATGTGACTGTGCTAGCGCTGCCTGTAACTTTTCTTCTCTAAACTGTCAGCTTTATTACTGTCCCTGTTCTTTCTGCTAAAGCCCTTGCGGTGCGGTGCTGCAGGGTGGTCTCTCGCCTATTTAATACTTAATTGGTGAGAGAGGTCACATACGTGGTGCCATCATGTCTGAAAGTGATTTTCCCCTCCGGCTACAGTGTACCACGTGCAAAGTACCGTTAGCGGAGGGGGAGGGTAGCGCGGAGGGCCTTTGCCGTCAGTGTTTGTCCATGGCGCGGCCTATTACGGTTACAGCACCGGTACAGGAGCCGCCCTGGGCTTGTTTCGCTCAGGCGTTAACAGCTTTAGTGGGCCAGTTAGCTCCGCAGCCCGCGTTTACTCCGATGGGTTTGTCCCAGCAGTCTGTGGTGTCGTCACCCATGCAGGGGTTCCCACGACAATTGGTGGTACCCCACAGTCTCCCTATTTCCCCGCTCCCGGGTTCTCAGGAGCCAGCGTGGGTTAACTCCCTGACGACTTCTGTACAGCACTTGTCGGATGTGTTGCAAGGGGGGTCTGTGATGCGGCCTCATAAAAGGCCGGTGGCGTCTCTGTCCGCTCCTTATGAGGATGACGAAGGGACGTCTGATGATGGGGAGATTCTGGATCCTTACGATCAGGAACCTCCTAAGGACGCTGATGCTAAGTCCAAAGTATATATTCCTGGACTTATTCGGGCGGTCCGCACAGCCTTGGTGATTGAGGACGAAGTTCCCCCAGCGGCTAAATCTAAGTATGCCTTTTTCAAAGATGTGAAGGGCGATGCCACAGTCTTTCCTCTTTCGGGTCAGTTGGTGGACCATTTAGAGGAGGCGTGGAAACAACCTGGCAAAAGATACCAGCCGCAGAGACGCCTGGCGGTGGCTTATCCGTTGCGGATAATTATTTTGCTAAGTGGGAATCCCCTCCACAGGTGGATTCTCACGTGACCCGTCTTGTCCGTAGTGCCACATTGCCGATGCCATCCATGTCCTCCCTTAAGGATGCTACGGACCGCAAGGTAGAAATCTGCCTGAAGTCCGCTTATTCCCTTGCAGGGGGGGCAGCACGGCCGGCTATGGCCATTTGCTGGGTTACCAGAGCGATGGAGCGCTGGGCGGATTCATTAGAGGCTTCTTTTGAATCCAACTGTCCGGCCGAACAGGCGGAGTTGATTGGCAATCTCCGTGATTCGGCCACCTACATCAACGAGGCGGCTCTAGACATTAGTACTCTGGTGTCTAGAATTTCTTCAGCAGCGGTAGCTGCTCGTCGCACCTTGTGGCTGCGATCCTGGAAGGCGGACGCAGATTCCAAGAAAGGTCTGGAAGCGTTGCCGTTTACCGGAGAAGTTCTCTTCGGTCCGGATCTGGATAAGATTGTGGCCACGCTGGCGGCAGCCAAATCTGCTTGTCTCCCGTCGGCCGCTGCTCCTTCTGGTTCTGGACCATCGTCCTTTCGGTCATCTAGGGCCCAGGGCAGGCCCAAACCACAGTCGTTTCCTCGACAGGCTGGCCCTAAGAAATCGGTCAAGCCCCGGAAACAGGCATGGAGTACCAGACGTCCGGCCCCCAAGCCAGATGACAAGCCTGCGGCCTGACGGTCCGGGTCTCCCCTTGGGGGATCCCAGGGTGGGAGGCCGCCTGCTGCAGTTCTCCCGGTGTCTATCGTAGTGAACGACCAACACTTGGGTTCTGGAGGTGGTCTCCCACGGGTACGCCCTCTCCTTCCGGCACAGACCCCCGGCTCGATTCTTCACCACGGGTCTACCATCAGACCGGAACAAGGCTACGGAGCTGCGGAAGGTATTGCACACTATGCTCCAGGCTGGAGTTATAGTGCCTGTTCCATTCTCCCAGAGGGGCCAGGGTTTCTATTCAAATCTATTTTTGGTACAGAAACCCAATGGGTCATATCGTCCGATTCTCAACCTCAAAGCACTCAACAAGTCTTTGCGGGTCCCGAAGTTTCGGATGGAGACCCTACGGTCTATCATTCTGGCGCTGGAACCTGGGGACTACATGGTGTCATTGGACATACAGGACGCTTACCTGCATGTCCCTATTCTTTTGCGCCATCAAGAGTTCCTTCGGTTTGCAATCCGCAGCGACCACTTCCAGTTTCGGGCGTTACCTTTTGGCCTGGCGACAGCACCACGTGTTTTCACCAAGGTGATGGTGGTCATGGCGGCTTCTCTGCGGCTGCAAGGAGTCCGCATGTTGCCGTACTTGGACGACCTGTTATTGGTGGCAGGATCTCCAGAGCTCCTGTTACACCACTTGGACCTGACCATTGCACTGCTGCAACGGCACGGCTGGCTAATCAACTGGCAGAAGTCCACTCTAATCCCGTCTCGGAGGATTCTGCATCTTGGAGCCTTATTGGACTCGGGACAGCAAAGGATCTTCGTGACGGAGGACAAGATCTCTGCTTTACAGTCAAGGGTACGCAGTTGTCTGCACAGCCGCCGGGTGTCCTTACACTCGGCGATGAGGTTACTGGGCTCCATGGTGTCGGTGTTCGACATGGTGGAATACGCCCAGTTTCACTCCAGACCTCTGCAGCACCTGATCCTGTCCAAGTGGAACGGGCTGCCTCAGTCTCTGAAGTTCCAGACGATTGTGCTCACCCCGGAGGTTCGCCTGTCCCTTGCGTGGTGGTTAAAGACGACCCACCTCAACAAGGGACGTCCGTTCTGGGTTCCAAATTGGGTCCAGTTGACAACGGACGCCAGTCTTCGGGGCTGGGGAGCAGTTTCGGGTCCACACTTGTTCCAGGGCAGGTGGACGCCGACAGAAGCGGAGCTTCCAATAAATATCTTGGAACTCCGTGCGGTCTTCAATGCTCTCCTGCAGGCACAGCGGTTTCTCCAGGGTCACCCGGTGCAGGTCCAGTCGGACAATGCTACCACCGTGGCCTACATAAACAGGCAAGGAGGAACTCGCAGTCGGGCGGCTCTCGTAGAGGTCTCTCGGATCCTGGTTTGGGCGGAGCGCAATCTTCTGGCCATATCAGCGGTCTTCATCCCGGGAGTGCTAAATTGGGAGGCGGACTTTCTAAGTCGCCAGGACGTTCATCCAGGGGAATGGTCCCTGCACCCGGACGTTTTTCAACTACTGGTGGACAGGTGGGGTCTTCCAGAAATCGACCTCATGGCGTCCCGGCACAACAACAAGTTGCCGGTGTACGGGTCTCGCACAAGAGACGAAGGGGCGTCTCTGGTGGATGCTCTGTCCATCCGGTGGACGTTCCGGTTCGCATACCTGTTCCCTCCGGTCTCCCTTCTTCCACGGGTAATCGGAAATTCAAACAGGAAGGAGGGACGCTCCTGTTGATAGCTCCCGCGTGGCCCAGACGGCACTGGTTCTCAGACCTTCAGGGTCTGTCCGTGGACAGTCCTCTGCGGTTGCCGCTATGACCGGACCTTCTGTCTCAGGGTCCTTGTCTTCACCCGGACCTGACTCTGCTGTCTTTGACGGCGTGGCTGTTGAGACGGCCATGCTGAGGTCCCGGGGGTTTTCCAGCTCTGTGGTGCATACCACGTTACGAGCTCGGAAACCGTCTTCCGCGAGGATATACCATCGCGTGTGGCATACGTTCTTCCAGTGGTGTCGACTGAGAGGTTATGCACCGCGGGAGTTTCGTCTGTCTCGGATTCTCGCCTTCCTGCAAGCGGGACTAGATCATGGGCTTCGCCTTGCTTCTTTGAAGGTACAGGTTTCGGCCCTATCTGTCTGGTTTCACCGTAGGATTGCTACAATCCCGGATGTGCGCACCTTTATGCAAGGTGTTCTCCGTATTCAGCCGCCCTTTGTTCCACCTGTGGCGCCTTGGGATTTGGCTGTGGTCCTGAGGGCTCTCCAAGGACCGCCGTTTGAACCACTGGGCTCAGTTGATATTAAATGCTAACAGCTAAGACTGTTTTCCTTCTGGCCATTGCTTCGGCCAGACGTGTTTAGTTAGGGGCTCTTTCTTGTAGACCCCCTTTCTTGGTTTTTCATGGGAACAGGGCAGTGCTCCGCACTCGGCCCGAGTTTCTTCCCAAAGTTGTTTCCCAGTTTCATGTTAACGAGGAAATAGTTGTTCCGGCCTTTAACTCACCGGGTCTTTCCGTGGGTGAGGCCTCTTTGGATGTTGTGCGGGCCTTAAGGACTTATGTTGACCGCACTTCTTCGTTTAGGAAGTCGGACGCTTTGTTTGTCCTCTATGGCTTCCGTAAAAAGGGTTGGCCTGCTTCAAAGCAAACTTTGGCAGCCTGGATCCGTATGGCTATTTCTGAAGCTTATCTTCATGAAGGCCTACCGGTCCCTCCTTCTCTGAAGGCTCATTGCACTAGGTCTGTGGGTCCTTCGTGGGCAGCTCGACGTGGTGCCTCGGCAGTTCAGATCTGCAAGGCTGCTACGTGGTCTTCTGTCCATACCTTCGTGAGGTATTACAGGTTTGACACCTTTGCCTCTCAGGATGCTTCCTTCGGGCGGCGGATTCTCCTTTCTGCACAGGAGCGTCCCCACCCTTAAAGGATACTGCTTTGGGACATCCCCAAGGTATCCTGTGGATACCCTATGGACCCTGAAGTAGAAAATATGAGATATGGTAAGAACTTACCATTGTTATCTCTATTTCTATGAAGTCCATAGGGTTCCACAGGACTCCCGCCCTGTCGCACCTGTGCTGCAGATGGGCTTTGCTCTGGTCACCGGTTTTCCGTCTCCCTCTGGTGAGAATGTGATTCTTGTATGTGTCCAGATCTTTGTTCTCTTATTTGCCCTGAAATTTGGCATGCAGCACCTAGTTCTACCCGTCCATGCCAAATTTCAGCTCGGTACCCAATGGTGCTTACACACGGGACGAACGATATCGATCATCCATCACACCCGGGAGATCGTTATCGATCATCCAGCACACCACCAACGGCTACAACGACCCGCGATTAACGATCGAGTGTCCCTATAGTAACCTGGTCGATATTGACCAGGTTGGCCTGCATGCACGGTCGATGGACGATATCGTTCATACGTGCCCTTGCATTGCAGATAGTTGGGCACCGAAAAATGCAAGATATGACCGATAACGATATGTTCGATATCGTTCATATCGTCCATTTTAATCGTACCGTCATAAGTTAGAGTGCTGACACAGAAGTATAGGCACCAATAGGTTAAAAGCTAGCTTTGCCCCCAGTCATTATATATGTTTTTGTGTTGGTAAAAGGAGTAAAGGTGCGTATCCACTACGCGATTAAACAGGGCAGTTTAGTGTCAAAAACGGCCAGCGATGTGCACGCACGCTGGTCGTTTTTTACATCTATCATCGCCCGAACATGCTGGTCAACCTGATGACATCGTCAGGTTGACCATGTTCGGGGATGATTGATGTGCGACTGATCGTTGAGTGTAGGCACATCACAGACTTTGAAACGACTGCACGATTACAATATCGTAATCATGCACTCGTTTCACAGTCGTCAAATGGATACGCACCTTAAGGCTTGCTTCTAGTAGGTTTATAGGTTTATGTTGTTTTCCTATTGTTCTGCGCCTCAGTCCCTGTAGAAGCAGGACTTAGTTGGGAGTTCTCTTGGTCAGCCCTGCTACCAGCTCCTATAAAGTAGGGTCAGTGTTGCTAGCTAAGAAGGTCTGGGGTTCTGCCTAAAGAGACTTAGACAGCCATAGCCTACTATGAGACTAGCGCTTGGCTGCTACTATTTTCCGCACATTCCCTGGTACATGGCACCGTCTGAAAGGTGCTGACCAGGTGACGCCATCTATCTGCTTGTAGGTTTCACCACAGAGAGTGTTTGCAGAATCCAGCAGCAATGTTGACCTTCCTCCCAAACAAGCATTGCGGCTGGTTCTGCTTCCCAGCCTTATTTGATGGACTGCAGACGGAAAGGAAGGCTGGAGGCTGCAAGCATATACAGCAAGAGGCTTCTGGTAGTCCTTAAAATAGGCTGTGGGTGCAGAGTGGTGTGGCGTGTGTGTGTGTTTAATGGGGATTAAAACCTATGTTGATGTTAGTCCTACTGTTCAACCAATACATTGCTTTAGTGGGGATTATAAACTGTGGCTAGTAGTTGTTAACCCTACTGTGATTCATGCATTGCTATTTCCGTTATGATGATTAATCCTATATTGGCTAATCTGCTGCTGTACATTTTGTGGGTATTATAAAATGTTTTTTTGTTAACCCTACTGCATATAGATGGGTTAAAGTTAACCCTACTGCTGCTGAATATATGTTGGTTAACCCCACTGTTACATATAGATTAGTTAATCCTACTGCTGCTGAATATATGTTGGTTAACCCCACTGTTATATATAGAATGGTTAGTTAATCCTACTGCTGAATGTATGTTGGATAACCCTATTAACGAATACCGCCGGGGACAGGCTTCAGATGCATTCTGTTACCGGCAGGCCAACGTTCCCGGTGGTTGTGCAGCATAGTGGAAGGTAAGCTCTCACCTTAGCAGCCCCTCCCCTCAGACGCCGGGCCATGGATGTTTCACGCGTCTGGATTTCGCCCCCCCCCCTCTGTATATAAGATGCTCACTAACCACTTTTCAGTGCTCTGTGAAAGGCGCTTGGTCTCAGAAGGTGTTGGGATCTCCCTGTATACATTTCCCCTGGGGGTCAGGTATATAACGCTCTATATCCTACCGATTAACACTGTTAAGTGTCTTGAGTAGTTGTTTCAGAGCCCAGTTGCAACTAAAAGTTGTATATTCATTGTATGTGACTTTGTACTAGCGCTGCTGTACGTGTATACTGCCTGTGTCAGGTATTTCTATCACTGCCTTTCTCCTCACCCTCTGAGCAGGTGTGGGGTAAAATTAAAAAAAAGACAAGTTTTGCATTATTTTGTATGTTTAAGGCTAAAGGTAAACATGAGGCTGAGACCCCAGTGTTGGTGTCATGCATATCTGTCAGGCAGGCCTGTCACCTCAGGATTTCACGCAGGAAGGGGATGTGTGCTCTTTGTTGTAAAGGAGCAAACCCATCCACACCAGCTCCTGCGCAAGAGCCACTATGGGTGTCCTCGTTGTCGCATTTAGCGGACCACTTTGCGGCGAATATACTGACTCCTACTGTGGGAGTTCCACAGCAGTTGCAACCTGCTATGAGTGTACCCCCTATGCAGCCATCCTGCTGTAATGCTTGTGCGCACTCTTCACAGGGTATGGTTCAACAGTCTGCCTCTCTAGAACCTAGACAGGCAGATAGACTGACAACCACTAAGGTTCAGGGCCGGAAGAGGTCTTCGCGTCATTTTGCCCAGCCTTTAGACTCTGATGCATCATCAGATGTATTGGATGTTGCACATGGTTCCTCCTCGGAGTCTGTATCTGAGGAAGAGGATGCCTCTGTGGACGTTCCCACTCTGGTAAGTACGGTTAGATCCATATTAAATATAGAGGATGATAAGGCACCCCCTAGGTGTACAGCGCCGCTCTTTAGACGACAGAACGTGGTTAAAGATGAGTTTCCCCAGTCAGAACAGCTTTCGGAGCTCATGGCTGGGGCATGGAGTAGTCCAGATAAACGGTTCCATGCTACAAGGAGGTTATCCTCTTTATATCCATTTTCTGCGAGAGAATGTGATAAGTGGGAAGTTCCTCCTCAAGTGGATTCTCACGTAACTCATTTAATTAAGAGTTCCACGTTGCCCAATCCGTCTGCAGCCTTTCTTCGCTACTGATAAGAGATTAGAAACTTGTTCGAAATCAGTGTTTTCTTTATCTGGGGCGATTTCACGGTCGGCTATGGCGATAGCCTGGGTAGCCGAGGCCATGGAGGAGTCCACTCAGCAATGCGGGTCCTGGGATCCATGGTTTCCACCTTCGACATGGTGGAATATGCTCAGTTCCACTCCAGGCCCTTACAACTATTGATTCTGTCTCTTTGGAACGGTCCGTATCAGCGGATAAAATATTATTTGGCAATAATAAGCCCGAATAAAAGTTATTTGACTTCTTTGGAGAGTGCCCTTGTTCATAGTTATTGAACAATTCGTTCAAATATAGTATTTGGATCTGTTCGATTCTAGTGGCACCCCCCCCTGTTGGTGTGTTAAATAGGTGAGAATTAGGGGTGAGCGGGTTCGGATTTCTGAAATCCGAGCCCCCCCGATCCTAGACCGATCCGAGGCAGGCTCGACTTTTCCCGCCTGACTCGGATCTGAAATCGAGGCAAAACGTCATCATCCCGCCTTTTGGATTCTATATAAGGTATTCGCGTCGGCGCCATTTTCTCACTCGGCTGTGGACAGTGAAGAGGGAGGGTGGGAGTTAGGGCTGTGTAGTGTAGTGTAGTGTTGTGCTGTGTTGTGCTGTCCTGCTGTTGTCCATAGGGGCTGTGTCCACTCCTCCAAAGTCCATAGGGGCTGGCTGTGTTGTGCTGTGCTGCTGTTGTCCATAGGGGCAGTGTCCACTCCTCCAAAGTCCATTGGGGCTGGCTGGACTGTGTTGTGCAATCAGTTGTCCATAGGGGCTGTGTCCACTCCAAAGTCCTGTGCAGTGTCCCAGTCCTAAAGGGGTGCTGTAGTGTTGTCCGGGGGGTGCTCTGTCCATCAGGGGTGCTCCCCCCAAGTGCAAAAAAAATAAATATTTTCTACTTCAGGGTCCATAGGGTATCCACAGGATACCTTGGGGTATAGGCGATGGCGGCAGACATCCAGGCACCACAGAGTTAAATTTTCAGCCTCCCAGGATACACTGAGGTCCCTCTCCTATACCCCGCCCCCGAGCCTCAGGCCACTCAGTTTTCGTCGGTGCCTGGCCGGACCAGTCGCACCGTACAGAGGGGGGTCTTTTTAGGCCCCTGAAGATTTCTTTGCTGCTGTGGCTGCACAACTAGAGTGCTCCAGCATAGGACAGTCAGTATTGACGTCCATGCTGTCACTCCTACACCCCGCCGGTACCAGAACGCCGGTACCGATCCGGGGATGCTGGTTGGTAGCTGGGGTCACAGCTAGCGGACCGGCTGCGCGTGGGGCCAGGTACTGATCCTGCGCCTTCCACTAGACCACCAGGGACAGCGGACCGCAGCATGTGCGGTACAGCGCGGCGTCCCAGGGGTTAATAGCAGGCCAGAGGAGAACGCCTTCCCTGTCTCACAGCCGGCGTCTCCCCCGCTGCACAGTGCCATTCCACGGTCCCCCGCATACCTCTCCTTCAATAAGGTCAGTGTATGCAGCACTGTTTCCTACCAGGCTCTGGTCTGTGTAGTTGATCGCAGTGCTTGTAATGCAGGATGTTATCTGTGCATTGTATGTGACTTAAATGCTAGCGCTGTTTGCCTGTACTTTCATTTCTGACTGTCAGCCTTTTTTCCTATCCCTGTTTTTCTGCTACAGCCCTTGCGGTGCGGTGTCGCAGGGTGTTTATTACCTCACAGTAAACGTGTTTTTTCTGTGTGGGAGGTCACATACGCTCCGTTCACAATCCTCATGTCTGAAGGTGAACGAGGATATCCTCTTCCAGCTATAATGTACTGATATCATGTGCAGTTAGCGGAGGGATATGTAGACGCTGAGGGTTGATGGAGGGCATGTTGTATTATATATCACGCCCCATTTCTGTCACTGTGCCTGCACAAAAAAGGGACCGCCCTCGGCTGGCTAAGATGCTTACAGCCCTGGTGGGCAACGCCCGTAGGGGTTATCGCAGAGAGTAGTGGTCTCATCACATGCAGGGGTCCCTGGGCAGTTGATGGTACCCCAGTGTATCCTGTTTTTCGCCCCCCCAGGTCTCGCAGGAGCCTGTGTGGGTGAATTTATTGTCCAAATGGTATAGCACCTGATGGACGTTTTGCAGGGGGAGTCACCATTTCGGCCTTCTAAACGGCCTTTCGGGTCTCAGACGGGTAAAGACATGACGTCTGATGACGGTGACATTATTGACTTTTTCAGACACGAGCCCCTTAGTGCAAAGGAGGCGTAGTCTGGGTCTAAAGTCTATATACCTGGCCTTATACGGGCAGTCCGTGCGGCTTTGGTTATTACATATCCCCCGTGGCTAAATCCAACTATGCCTTCTTTAAGGATAAGGGTGTTGCCACTGTAATTCCTCTATCTGGTCAGGTGGATCATTTAGAGGAGGCGTGGAAAATCCGGGTAAGCGGTTCCAGACTCAAAAACGGTTGACCTTTTGCATACCCCTTTGCGGATAATTATTTTTCCGAATGGGAGTTAACCTTTACGGGTAGATTCTCATGTTACGCGCCTAGTGAGGAGTGTTACGTGGCCCATGCCCTCCAGGTCCTCCTTGAAGGAGGGTACACATTGCAAGGTGCAAATATATCTAAAAGCCAATTATTCCCTTGCTGGAGGGGCTTCCAGGCCGGCTATGACCGTGTGCTGGGGGGCCAGATTCATGGAGCGCTGGGTAGGTAACTGGATCTCTGCACACTGACCCTCCAGCGGAGCAGAGTCTTAGCCACGTTCATAATGAGACAGTCTTACATATAGCCTACTCCTTTCCAGAATCTCCTCGGCAGCAGTAGCGGCTCGGCAGCAGTAGCGGCTCGCAGCTCCCTGTGGTTGCGCTCTTGGAAAGCGGACGCAGATTCCATTTGGAATGCTTTGCCTTTTACGGGACAGGTCCTGTTTGGCCCTCATCTGGACACAATTGTGGCCCCGCAGGCAGCAGCTACGTCTGCCTGTCTGCCATCGGCTACAGTCCCATCGGGGTCTGGGATTTTGTCTTTTCGGCCCTGTGAGGCCAGGGTAAGTCTAAAATATAGCTTTCCAAGACAGTCAGTAGCCAGGAAATCTGCTCAGCCATAAGAACAGGCTTGGATTACAAGACGTCCTACTCCCAAGTTGGACTATAAGCCTTCAGCCTCACTGGACGGGCCTCCTCTCGGGGGACCCCAGAGTTGGAGGCCGGCTCCTCCAGTTCGCCCAGTGCTGGTGTCTGACCTTCACGGACACTGGGGTAAGAGAAGTATTTTCTTGAATTTATGTCCTCTCCTCCCGGTAAAAGCCTCTCAGACGGTTTTTCATTACAGGTCTTCTGTCAATTCAAGACAAGGCTCTGTAATTTTTGAGGGTGTTACACTCTATGCTACAGGCAGGAGTTATACCTGGACATCCTCAACCTCGAATCCTTCAACAAATTCTTAAGGGTTCCTTGGTTCAGGAGGGGGACCCTGCATTCCATCATTCAATGGAGCCTGGGAATTTTGTGGTGTCGTTGGATATATTCAGGGTGACTACCTGAATGTCCCTATTTTCTTCGAACACCAGTGTTTTTCCTCAGGTTTGCAGTGGTCGATAAGCATTTCCAGTTTTACCAGGGTCATGGAAGTTATGGCAGCCCACCTGCAGATGCAGGGGGTCCGCTTGTTACCCAATCCGGGCGACCTCCTGGTGTTACCAGAGTCTCCAGAGATACTTCAGTGCCATCTGCAATGGACAATATCTGTGTTGCTACGTTAGGGCTGACTGATACACTGGAAATGGTCCTCTCTGATTCTTCACAGAGGATGCTCCATATCCCAACATCTGAGGATCTTTGTGATTGAGGAAAAAATCTCTGCATTACAGGCAAAGGTACGCAGTTGCCTGCAGAGTCGCCAAGTGTCTATTCACTCGGCAATGTGGTTCCTGGGTTCCAGGGTGTCGCTGTTCGACATGGTGGAGAGTACCCAGTGTCACTCTAGAAAAATTGATCCTCTCCGGATGGGATGGGTTGCCCCATAGGATAAAGTCAATAGTGCTTTCCCCGAAGGTTTGTCTCTCTCTGGCCTGGTGGCTGCGGTAAGCTTACCTAAACAAAGGGCACCCCCTTTGGGATTGCGTACCGGGTCCTTCTGACAACGGACGCCTGTATCCGTGGCTGGGAAGCAGTGACGGGTCCACACTTGTTCCAGGACAGGTGGACTCCAGTAGTTTTTGCGCTTTCCATAAACATCTGAGAACTCTGAGCAGTATTCACGGTTCTCCAGCATGCAGGACAGGTCCTCCACGGAAATACCGTGCAGGTACGGTCTGACAACGTCATCATGATGGCTTATGTAAACCACCTAGGTGGTTCCCGAAGTCGGGCGACACCAACAGTGGTGTCTCGAATTCTGGCTTGGGTGGAAGGCTATATCCCTGCCGTCATCGGCAGTGTTCATTCTGAAATCCTCAGATGCAAAGCAGGCTTTCCCAGCCGTCAGGACGTGCATTCAGGGAAATGTCCTCTTCATCAGGAGGTGTTCAATCTTCTGGTGAACAAGTGGAGCCTTTCAGTGATGAGACTCTTATGGTAGACGTATGTTGGTCCAGTGGACCTTCTAAGTTGTGTACCTCGTCCCTCCGTTATCCCTTCCTCCAGTAATAGCAAGAAGGAGGCGCGCTCCTGCTGATAGCTCGTGCGTGGGCCAGACGGCACTATTACTCAGATCTTTGCTTCGGAGTGTTAACTGAAACACTCCAGTTACCTCTACGACCAGACCTGTTGTCTCAGGATCCTGGCTGATACCCAGACCTGGGTTGTCTGTCCTTGCCGGTGTGGCGGTGGAGACTGCCCTCTTAAGGTCTAGGAGTTTTTTCCAGCTCTATAGTTAACAGGGCCTATGTCCATGCTAAAAGCTCGGAAGATTTTATCTGCAAGAATTTACCATCAGGTATGGCATACTTTCTTTCAGTTGTGTCGCCCTACAGGCTCTGCTCCTCGGGTATTCCGGATATCCAGAGTGTTGGCTTTCCTACAGGTGGGCTTAGATAACGGTCTTCGCCTTGCTTACCTGAAGGTGCAGGTTTCTGCCCTGTTGGTTTCATCGTAGGATTGCTACTCTTCCTGATGTCCGCACCTTTGTGCAGGGTATACATTATATTCAGCATCCCTTTGTTTCTCCTGTGGCTCCTTGGGATTTGGCTGTGTCTTTAGGGCTCTCTGAGGACCGCCATTTGATCCACTGGGCTCAGTGGACTTCAAATGGCTTATGGCTAGGAATGTATTCCTTCTGGCCATTGATTTGGCCGGTAGGATCTCAGAATGGGGGGCTCTGTCATGTAGATCTCCCTCTTTCTCATCTTTCCTTGGAACAGGGCAGTGCTTCGCACTTGCCCTGGTTTTGTACCTACGGTGGTGTCTAGTTTCCACATCAATGAGGAAATTATAGTACCTGCCTTTACTTCCCCAGTCCTTTCTGCTGGTGAGGCCTCTTTGGATGTGGTACGGGCTCTAAGAATTTAAGTTGACCGTACCAGTCCATTTAAGAAATCAGACTCTCGGTTTTGTCCTTTCTGGTTTCCATAAAATAGGTTGGCCTGCCACTGCGCTAACTTTGGCAGGATGGATTCACAGGTCTTCCTGTTCCATCCTCTTTTAAAGCTCTTCCACTAGGTCTGTGGGTCCTTCGTGGGCAGCTCGACGTGGCGCTTCAGCGGTGATTGGCAGCCACGTGGTCATCTGTCCATATTTTTGTAAGGTATTATGTTTTTGATACTTTCGCCTCTCAGGATGCTTCCTTCGGGCGGCGGATTCTCCTTACAGCACAGGAGCGTCCCCACCCTTAAAGGATACTGCTTTGGGACATCCCCAAGATATCCTGTGGATACCCTATGGACCCTGAAGTAGAAAATATGAGATATGGTAAGAACTTACCCTTGTTATCTCTATTTCTACGAAGTCCATAGGGTTCCACAGGACTCCCGCCCTGTCGCACCTGTACTGCAGATGGGCTTTGATCTGGTCACCGGTTTCTCCGTCTCCTTCTGGTGAGAATGTGATTCTTGTGTGTTCCAGACTTTCTTCTCTCTCTTTTTTGCTCCTGCTCCGGCCTATGGCTTGTTACGAAACCGAGTGGCCTGAGGCTCGGGGGCGGGGTATAGGAGAGGGACCCCAGTGCATCCTGGGAGGCTGAAAATTTAACTCTGTGGTGCCTGGATGTCTGCCGCCATCGCCTATACCCCAAGGTATCCTGTGGAACCCTATGGACTTCGTAGAAATAGAGATAACAAGGGTAAGTTCTTACCATATCTCATATTTTTTCTGTGTTTGTGAATTGTGTGCGCAGTAGCCGCACGTGCATCAACAAAGTAGTGCCAAGCGTGCGCCTGTGTCATAAGTAAAGGGCCGGCTGGCTTGACCGTTAAAGGGTGCTGTAACCCCCAAAGGGCACTCCAAACAAAATAAAAAAATATTTTCTGTGTTTGTGAATTGTGTGCACTGTGGCTGCACGTGCATCAACAAAGGAGCAGCGCCAAGCGTGCGCCTGTGTCCCATAAGTAAAGGGCCGGCTGGCTTGTCCGTTAAAGGGTGCTGTAACCCCCAAAGGGCACTCCAAACAAAACAAAAAAATATTTTCTGTGTTTGTGAATTGTGTGCACTTGTGACTGCACGTGCATCTGTCTGTTAAAGGGTGGTGTAACCCCCAAAGTGCACTCCAACAAAAATAAAACATTTTCTTCTGTTTGTGAATTATCTGCACTGTACGTGCATCCTCAAAGCAGCAGCACCAAGCATTCGTCTATCTGTTAAAAGGTGGTGTAACCCCCAAAGTGCGCTCCACAAAGAATAAAAAAATCTTTTTTTTTCTGTCTTTGTGAATTGTGTGGGCTTTAGCTGCACGTGCATCAACAAAGGAGCAGCGCCAAGCGTGCGCCTGTGTCCCATAAGTAAAGAGCCGGCTGGCTCATTTCTTAAAGGGTGGTGTAACCCACAAAGTGTGCTAGTCTCCAACAAAAATAAAAAATTATTTTCTGTGTTTGTGTGTGCCTTAGCCGCACCTATATATCAATATAACATAAATGGAGGACCAAACTTTCTCCGATAAAAATAAAATAGGGAAAGATCAAGAACCACTTCCTCCTAGTGCTGAAGCTGCTGCCACTAGTCATGACATAGACGATAACATGCCATCAACGTCTGCCAAGGCCGATGCCCAATGTCATAGTAGAGGGCATCGGCCTTGGCAGTAGAGGGCACATACAATCCCAAATGACAAAGTTCAGGAAAATGACCTTGAAAAAAACATTTAAATCATCTGAGGAGAAACGTAAACTTGCCAATATGCTATTTACGACACGGAGTGGCAAGGAACGACTAAGGTCTTTCCCTATGTTCATGACTAGTGGTTCAGCTTCACATGATGATGGAAGCCGCTAAAAAAATCAAACGAGTTAAGCTGGCAAAAGCACAGCGAAGAACTGTGCATTCTAAGAAGGTATCACAAATCCCCAAGGAGAGTCCAAGTGTGGTGGCGGTTGCGATGCCTGACCTTCCCAGCACTGGACGGGAAGAGGTGGCTCTTTCCACCATTTGCACGCCCCCTGCAGGTGCTGAAAGGAGCACCCACAGTCCACTCGCTGATATGCAAATTGAAGATGTCACCGTTGAAGTACAACAGGATGAGGATACTGGTGTAACTGGCGCTGAGGAGGAAGATGGCGAGGAGGATTCTGATGGTGATGTGGTTTGTTTAAATCAGGCTCCGGGGGAGACAGTTGTTGTCCGTGGGATGAAAAAGCCCATCACGGTCATGACTGGGCAGAAGACCAAACATTCCACCTCTTTGGTCTGGCAATATTTCTATCCAAATCCGGACAACAACTGTCTTGCCATATGTACCATATGTAAAGGTGAAATAAGTAGGGGTAGGGACGTTAACCACCTAGGAACATCCTCCCTTATACGGCACCTGCAGCGCGTTCATAAAAAGTTACTGTCAAGTTCAGAAACTTTGACTAAGACCGTAAGCAGTCCAGGGACACCTAAATCCCGTTGTGCTGTTGTATCCAAGCGCCTGCAAACCACACCGTCAACTCCCTCCTCGTCAATTTCCTCCTTAGTCAGGATCGGAAGTAGTCCTGCAGGCCATGTCACTGGCATGACTGACTCTCCTATCAGGGATTCCTCCGGAGGATCCTGCATTGCTACGCCTCCTGCTGCCGCTGCTGCTGCTGGGAGTTGTTCATCATCCCAGAGAGGAAGTAAGAACACCACTACTTTTACTAAACAATTGACCCTCCAACAGTCCTTAGCGAGGAGGATGAAGTACGACAGCCGTCATCCTGAAGCAAAACTTATAACTGAGTCCTTGACTGCTATGTTGGTGTTAGACGTGCGTCCGGTATCCGCCATTAGTGCAGTGGGATTTAGACAATTGATGGAGGTAGTGTGTCCCCGGTTCCAAATCCCGTCTAGATTCCACTTCACTAGGCAGGCGATACCGAGACTGTACAGAAACGTCAGAAAAAGTGTCCTCAGTGTCCTGATAAAATGCGGCTGTACCCAATGTCCACTTAACCACGGACATGTGGACAAGTGGAACAGGGCAGACTAAGGACTATATGACTGTGACAGTCCACTGGGTAGATGTATCACCTTACGCAGAAACAACAGCAGCGTCACCAGTAGCAGCATCTCAGAAACGCCAGCTCGTTCCAAGGCAGGCTACGCTGTGTATCACCGGTTTCAGTAAGAGGCACACCACCGACAACCTCTTAGAGAAACTGAGGGAAATCATCGCCCAGTGGCTTACCCCACTTAGACTCTCCTGGGGATTTGTGATATCTGACAACGCCACCAACATTGTGCGGGCATTACATCTGGGCAAATTCCAGCACGTCCCATGTTTTGCTCACACAATAAACTTGGTGGTGCAGAATTTTCTGAAAAGCGACAGGGGTGTGCAGGAGACGCTTTGGGCGGCCCGAAAAATTTCTGGCCACTTTCGCCATTCAGCGACTGCGTGCCGAAGACTGGAGCGCCAGCAAACACTCTTGAACCTGCCCCGCCATCACCTGAAGCAAGAGGTTGTGACGCGGTGGAACTCAACCCTCTATATGCTTCAGAGGATGGAGGAGCAGCAAAAGGCCATTCAAGCCTATACATCCACCTATGACATAGGCAAAGGAGGGGGTATGCACCTGACTCAAGCGCAGTGGAGAATGATTTCCGTGTTGTGCAAGGTTCTCCAGCCCTTCGAACTTGCCACACGTGAAGTCAGTTCAGACACTGCCAGCTTGAGTCAGGTCATTCCCCGCATCAGGCTTTTGCAGAAGCAGCTGGAGAAAGTGAAGGAGGAGCTAAGATGGAGCGATTCCGCTCGGTATGTGGGACTTGTGGATGAAGCCCTTCATTCGCTTTGCCAGGATTCCAGGGTGGTCAATCTGTTGAAATCAGACCTCTACATTTTGGCCACCGTGCTCGATCCTAGGTTTAAAGCCTATGTGGTGTCTCTCTCTCCGGCCGACACAAGCCTGCAGAGGTGCAAAGACCTGCTGGTGAAAACACTGTCAGCTGAAGCGGAACGTGACACGTCAACAGCTCCTTCTTCATTTTCTCCCGCAACTGGGGCTGCCAGGAAAAAACGTAGATATCCTAAGCAACCCTCTGGTGGTGATGCAGGGCAGGCAGGACCAAGTTTGGACATCTGGTCCGGACTGAAGGACCTGGCAACAATTTCTGACATGTCTACTGTCACTGCATATGATACTGTCACCATTGACAGAATGGTGGAGGATTACATCGGTGACAGCATCCAAGTAGGCATGTCAGACAGTCCATACCTGTACTGGCAGGAAAAAGAGGCAATTTGGAGGCCCCTGTACAAACTGGCTCTATATTACCTGAGTTGCCCCCCCTCCAGTGTGTACTCCGAAAGAGTGTTTAGTGCAGCCGGGAACCTTGTCAGCGAAAGGCGTAGGAGGTTGCTTCCACAAAATGTGGAGAAGATGATGTTCATAAAAATTAATTACCAACTCTTCCAGGGAGACCAGCCTCCAGAACGTACAGAGGGACCTGTGGTGGTGGATTCCAGCGGGGACGAGTTAATAGTCTGTGAGGATGTGCACAACACTGAAGAGGGTGAGGATGAGGAGGATGAGGACGACATCTTGCCTCTGTAGAGCCAGTTTGTGCAGGGACAGATTAATTGCCAGCTTGTTTTGTGGGGGCCCAAACGAACCAATCATTTCAGCCACAGTCGTGTGGCAGACCCTGGCGCTGAAAAGATTGGTTTGTTAAAGTGTGCATGTCCTGTTTATACAACATAAGGGTGGGTGGGAGGGCCCAAGGACAATTCCATCTTGCACCTCTTTTTTTTCTTTGCATTATGTACTGTTTGGGGCCTAGTTTTTCAAACTGCCATCCTGTCTGCCACTGCAGTGCCACTCCTAGATGGGCCACGTGTTTGTGCCGCCCACTCGTGTCGCTTAGCATAGCCTTTTGGACATAAAAACACTATTGTCAGGTGTTCAGAATAGACTGGAAATGAGTGGAAATTAAGGTTATTGAGGTTAATAATTGCATAGGAGCAGAAAAACCAACACATTCTGTGATTTTAGCTGTTTTTATTCTTTTTAAAAAAAAAAATACAGATCCAAAACACAAAACCCAGAACCCAAAACACGGAAGGGTGGTTTTGGCAATACCAATCCAGATCCAAAACACGAAGAAAGATCCAGATCCAAAACCAAAACACGAAAACTGGCCGGTGCACACCCCTAGTGAGAATGCAAGAGTATTTAAATTTTTTATATATATATGTATATATAAAAAAATATTTATACACATACATAACGTCCAGCTCTCCCAGTAATAAACTTGGCCTCGGTTCCGTTCGGATTTAAAAACCGAATCTTATTGGGTATCAGCTGTCACGAGTTTTGGATAGCCAATAAGATTCGTTTTTTAAATCCGAACGGAACCGAGTAGAACCGAATCCTCTCACCCCTACAATATATACCCAGCAACGTATCAGGCTAAAGTAAAACAACCATAATCCTACCTTAAATAGCAACACCCGTGCTCTGGTACATGCGTCGTAGCCAGACGCAGGACCGCTCACCCAGCCCAGCGGCGCATGCTGAGTGACATCACTCCGACAGCTCAGTGCCCATCACCATGGATACTAAAAAAAACAATCGCAATACAATACATAAATACGTATATACTATAAGCTAGATGCACATCATCTAACGTGCTATATTGAACAAAGCCTCATGTTTAGACTGCTACTTGATAGAAATACATATGTAGTAGTAACTAACATAATAACTTAGTAATAAACTGAACAAGTTGCCATCATGTCTACCAATATCTTACAAGTACTATTTCACCGGATGTAGTTATAAGACCGGTCTCAATCCCGACAAGGAAATCCCGGCAAGGAATTTAACATAGGCGTCGAAATACTGACGCCTATGTTAATCCCGACGCTGGAACCCTGAGAGGAGGCTGGACCGATCATCTTCAGCCGTGGTAAGTATACATTTAGCTGGGGGGGGAGGGGGGGGTTAGGCACCCCCGGGGGGACTTGGGTTTAGGCACCCCCCGGGGAAGATTAGGGTTAGA
This sequence comes from Taudactylus pleione, assembly GCA_031769625.1. Lineage (NCBI taxonomy): Eukaryota > Metazoa > Chordata > Amphibia > Anura > Myobatrachidae > Taudactylus > Taudactylus pleione. The sequence continues at coordinate 25,783,972 of JAUIMM010000092.1, read as the reverse complement.
CTAGAGGAAGGGGGGTTAGGCTTGGGCATCCCCCCCGGGAGGGTTAGGTTTAGGGTGCGGGGAGGGGGGGTTAGTTTTAGGCACTAACGGGGGGAGGTTAGGGTTAGGCACCCCAAAGGAAAGGTTAGTGTTAGGGGGTCAGAGGGGTAGGGATAGTAGACTTAACTGCGGTGTCGGGATTTCCAACAATTGGGCTGCAGCAGTCGGGATTGAACCGCTGGGCTAGAGTCCGGCGGACATTCATACTGAATTGCTATTTCACACTTTATATACTATTTAGGAAATTAGCTGATGCAATAGTAACATTTACTCTGTATTTTCTTTATGTACATAGTAATGAGGCTATGTTTTATGAGATGTATATATGAGTCCTGTAGGTCACTTAAGATATTGGTAGATATATATATTTTTTTTAATTGAAGGCCTTTCTGCTAATTATTTCCCTTTTAGTGTTCTTTTGGAGTCTCGGCGCAAGTCAAAGAAGATAACGGCAAGAGGAATTTTTGCAGGTGCTAGAGTGGTGCGTGGGGTAGACTGGCAATGGGAGGACCAGGATGGTGGCAATGGAAGGAGAGGCAAGGTAGGCATAGTTTATTTTGATGTTACATGAAAACTTTATTAAATTATTCAGCTTCTATATTTACTGTACATTTTCTGGAGGATCCTGTTATGCTTGTGTGAGGATGTTGAAAGTTGGAATTATAATTAAATTTGTGTACGGTCATGCTCTGAATAATTTTTCTCTTTAATTTGTTTGGCTAGTGGAGAATGTGCATGTTTACTAAAAGTATGAGAGTAGTGTGTTCATGATGTATTCTAATCGTGGTGTTTATAGCACAATTCATATATCCTTCAAGTTATGGCAAGTAGCTTTTATAATAACAAGCATTCTGCATTGGTTATTTGTTAAAGTGTATATATATCTTTAGAAATTGAAGGAACACAGACATGCCTGTGAATAAAATCTTGAAAACAGAATTTTCTGATCCAAATGATACATTTAAATATATTTGACCAGATAAAGGGGACTATGTATCAAGACATTTTTTACATCATCAGATGGTGTAAACCAGGGCTTGACAAATTTTTCTAAAATCTAGGAGCCAGGATGAAAGTGTAGGAGCTAGACCACCGTCCTCCCAAACAAATTACAGGAGTGAGGAGCACAGCTCTGTGTGTTATGCAACTGTTATACACACTATACTAGTCCACAAAATGGTCACTGTTGAATGGATACAGTTAAATGGAGGCCTCTCCCCTGCTCCACCCTCCAATAATAACAGACCACATTTCACATAAAATAATGGTGGCAGAAAGTACAACAAAAGCCCCCTTCCCTCGTGGTAACACCATTATCCCTCTGAAGCCGCTCTGCAATCCCTGACCACGCATAGACCCTACTACCAGAGAGCTCTATGCAGCCGGAGATAGGAGACACTAGACAGCCGGGACATACAGGAGGATCAGCGTACACTGGTACAGACAGCAGGGATCAGAGCAGGCCAGGATGGAGAAGAGTTGTCAGTGCAGGCTGGGACGGACAGAGGCAGAGCAGTCACCGCATGTGACACTCAGCACATGCACTCCTGTGCATGATATGAGCACCGCAATACTATAGGCAGGAATCTCCGCCGGAGCTGATGAGGATCTGTTTCCTCCCTCACTGCAAAATCTGGTAGCCTTTGCGACCTAGCCCCGGGATTTGTCGAGCCCTGGTATAAACTACTGTTTGCCTATGGGAGCTCCAGGAGCTGGAGAGAGATCTTTCGATCTCTCACCCGCAGCTCCCAGGCAGTCCCAGATGCTGACGCTGTGCACATGCGTAGTGTCAGATTCCCCCGGGGAAGTCTTCTCTGAAATGCCGGGGATGTATCTTGCGAGGACAGCGGTTAACGCAACCGCTGTCCCTGCGAGTTCCTGGTAGTACCCGGCGAGTTGGACCGCGATTATTAATACAAAGGACCCAAAGTCACTGCATCCTAGGCAAAATTTGAGAGTGGAATTTCCAGCTATGCAGAGTTTTACATATCAGTCTTTTGTGGTAAATGTCAAAGATTATTTTCCCTCAGTCACCGAAGACCATTTCCCAGTGTAACATGTGAGATGCACCTGCCTGAACACATGCTGAAGTATAGCATCTGCAAAGTCATGCTGAGCAGTTCACAAGATGAGATATTTGTCTACACCAAGATATAGGATATGTACAGTGAGGAGGAGAATATAATAGTCATGCACAGTAAAGGACACATGCTATTTGCAGATATCTGCTGTCATGCTTTTAAACAGTGTTTTAAGGTAGCTTTTGGTATAAAATACATTATAATTCCTTAATTTATGCCACTTTGCCCTTTCTATGTGTACATTGATTTTGGCACTATGCTGTCTTTGAGAAGCTGCACTGTAAAATGATAATTCTGCATTCTACAAAGTAGTCCCAAAAGTCACTCTCCCTCACCACCACCTGAATGGTGGAGGTTCCTCTCCCTGGGCTCGCCCCTCTTCTCCATCAGGAGGGCTCCTAATGACCCTGTCCCTTCACTGTGGGGGAGATGATTTTCAGAGCATGCTGCAGAGGAGTAAAAACACGGACATGTTCAGTGTTCCTTTTGATTTGTCAGTGGAATTACATTTGAAAATACCGGCATGGTTGTTTTTGGCACTTTTAGATATTATGTTGACATTACTGCGGCAAAAGCTGGCCACACATCTAAAGATTATCTGTACAACCAGCCAACTAGTTGATTGGTTGGAAAGAAAATCTGGTAATGTATGGTAGTAACTGATGATCAGCAATTTGCTCCTAAATGCCAGAAAACAGGCGAAAATGGCAGTTCAGACAAGTTTGAACAAATTGTTTAGATCAAACATTGAACAAACAGTTTTTGTCCATTTTCTGGCATTTGGGAGCAAATTGCTGATTGTCATTTGCTTTCATACCTTACTAGATTTTAATTCCAACCAATCAACTAGTTGGCTGGTTGGACAGATAATCTTTAGATGTGTGGCCAGCTAAAGTGTGCAAACCATATCCTCTTTTGTGGAGGCCCAGTTTACATTAAGGATCCTCCCTGTATTTGAGCGATTTCAAGAGGAGGGGCCCCACCAGTCAGGTGATTTCAGTCTGTAAATTGTATATAGTGAGTGGTGTTGTAACAGGCGCCAAGCACCTTCCCAGGCAGCAGACAACTATACGTGATGAGTACCACCCTTCAGTACTAAGTGTACACGAATAATAACAAGGTACGTATAGTTAAGTGCGCACAGTGCTCCCAAATCAAATTAGGAATAGTAATCACAAGTCGGGGAAGTATTGTGATTACTATTCCTAAGGCGATTTCAGTCTGACTATTAGTATCTGATTAATCCCAATTAGGTGAATAGGTTGGGAAATTGATATAAAATTCTACAAAGTGGTGTTATTGTATTAAGTTTTCATTTCTTTTTTTTGTTTTATGTTCTGATGTTCCACATAACATGTAGAGCAGCAAAAGGTGATCTCATTTTGCACGCATGAGCCAGCTGTACAGCCATGGACAAAAGTTTTGAGAATGACACAAGTATTGGTTTTCACAAAGTTTGCTGCTTCAGTGTTTTTAAACCTTTTTGTCAGATGTTACTTTGGTATACTGAAGTAAAATTACAAGCATTTCATAAGTGTCAAAGGATTTTATTGACAATTACATTAAGTTTATGCAAAGAGTCAAGATTTGCAGTGTTGACCCTTCTTTTTCAAGACCTCTGCAATTCACCCTGGCATGCTGTCAATCATTCTAGGCCACATACTGACCGATGGCCACCCATTCTTGCCTAATCCTTGGAGTTTGTCAGAATTTGTGGGTTTTTGTTTGTCCACCCTCCTCTTGAGGATTGACCACAAGTTCTCAATGAGATTAAGGTTTGGTTAGTTTCCTGGCCATGGACTCAAAATTTCGATGTTTTGTTCCCCAAGCCACTTAGTTATCACTTTTGCCTTATGGTAAAGTGCTCCATCATGCTGGAAAAGGCATTGTTCGTCACCAAACTGTTCGTGGATGGTTGGGAGAATTTGCTCTTGGAGGATGTTTTGGTACCATTCATTATTCGTGGCTGTGTTCTTAGGCAAAATTGTGAGTGATCCCATTACCTTGGCTGAGAAGCAACCCCACACATGAATGGTCTCAGGATGCTTTACTGTTGGCATGACACAGAGTGTGGCCTGGTGTCAAGAAGGGCAGCAAAGAAGCCACTTCTCTCCAGGAAAAACATAAGGGGCAGACTGATATTCTGCAAAAGGTCCAGGGATTGGACTGCTGAGGACTGGGCTCAAGTTATTTTCTCTGATGAATCCCCTTTCAGTTTGTTTGGGGCATCTGGAAAAACGCTTGTCCGGAGAAGGAAAGGTGAGCTCTACCATCAGCCCTGTGTCATGCCAACAGTAAAGCATCCTGAGACCATTCATGTGTGGGGTTGCTTCTCAGCCAAGGGAGTGGGCTCACTCACAATTTTGCCTACGAACATAGCCATGAATAAAGAATGGTACCAAAACATCCCCCAAGAGCAACTTCTCACAACCATCCAAGGACACAGTTTGGTGACGAACAATGCCTTTTCTAGCATGATGGAGCACTTTACCATAAGGCAAAAGTGATAACTAAGTGGCTCGGGGAACAAAACATCGGAATATTGAGTCCATGGCCAGGAAACTCCCCAGACCTTAATCCCATTGAGAACTTGTGGTCAATCCTCAAGAGGTGGGTGGACAAACAAAAACCCACAAATTCTGACAAACTCCAAGCATTGATTAGGCAAAAATGGGCGGCCATCAGTCAGTATGTGGCCCAGAAATTGATTGACAGCCTGCCAGGGCGAATTATTATTATCATAATTTATTTATATGGCACCACAAGTGTTCCGCAGCGCCTTGCAAAGTACATAAACAAATAAGTAACCAACCAGTGACTTACAATACAAAGCAGGACATGGACATGTATAATAAACATTGCTATAATAGCGACCTTTACGCCCACATAAGCAGCCGAGTGTTGCCCTAGTGGGGAGTAAGGGATAAATTAAATTACAGTAGGGAGAAGCACAAGAGGGTAGAGGGCCCTGCTCGAAAGAGCTTAGATTCTTTAAGGGAGAGGCAGACAAACAGGAGTGGCAAAGATGGGGTAGGTGGGGAGGAAGAAAGATGTAGCAGCAAGTTAGGATGAGAGCTGGAAGGCTTTAATGGGTCTTAAGAGCTCGTTTGAGAGATTCTAGAGAGGTGCAGAGTCTGATGGGGAGAGGGAGGGAGTTGCAAAGGTGGGGAGCAGCGCGGGGAAAATCTTGGAGGCGGGAGTGGTCTTGAAAAAGAAGGGTCAACACTGCAATTATTGACACTGAATATACTTAGTGTAATTCATAAAAGCCTTTGACACTTCTGAAATGCTTGTAAATGTACTTCAGTATACCATGGTAACATCTGACAAAAAGGTTTAAAAACACTGAAGCAGCAAACTTTGTGAAAACCAATACTTGTCATTCTCAAAACCTTTGGCAATGGCTGTAGACTTTCTAAGTGAAGTGTGTTTATGGTAGGAGCCTGGTTAGGAGGAAATGTAACCATTACATGCTGCTGCATATTCCTGGGTGCACATGATTACTTACAGCAAAGCCTTAAACAAACACGTTTTATTCATCATTTGAAAGCTGTATATTTTTTATAAAAGAAAAAAAATCCATTTGATTTGAAAAGTACTTAATCAAGACCATTTTTATTTATTGAACAGGATTGATAAAGGCAAAAAGCTACGTAACTCCAGAGCCAGTTATCTAAAATCAGTATTTAGTATCTCATAAATTTTATGTTTCTTTTACTTTGTCTCAATACGGGGCAACTGTTGTCTATAGTAGGGCAAAGAGAAAACAGCTGGGGCTAATGAATGCGGTTAGCCACTGACACTCTGCATTAAGTTTAATGACCCAAATGAATGCTGCTAAAATAATAAATGATGTCCACACAGATAAGAATGCTATACATAGTCAGGAGGAGGCTGCAAGCAAATGATGCAAACAATTGTTTTCTTGTGATAACCATGAGCCACATATTTCAGTAGATCTCGGGCTCTGTTGTTTCCCAATCTGTCCTTGTATGCTGCATTCTGTTTGGAACACAAGAGAAAACTCTCATGTGGATAAACCCCAGTTGTCTTGTGTTTTCTGCAAAGCAATTAATTAAAATAGTATCTGTTACCTTCCTGCAAAATAACAGATGTAGGTTCTATTATGACAGTTACACCAACCACACCCTCCCTTCTGCTGTGGTAAGGCTGGCGATAGCAAAGCTGGTACATTAGACTAGAATTAGGCTCACTATTTGAAGCAAGTCAATCATTAAACCGTTGAATGGCAGAGCAGAGCATATATTGGATATGAATATATATGGAACAACTTGAAACTGCAAATACAATCTTCCCTGGTCATGAGTATTTTATTATTTCTTTGATTTGTCTAGATTTCCTTGTTAAAACTTTGAATAGTTAAAATAAAAAAATCATGTTTTACACATCAAATTGTTCACATTTTTTGCTTACTGTACTATTACTGTGAACTGTATTTGAAAGTATCTGATGTGTTTTTGATTGTTTTTGTTTATTTCCTCTTTAGGTTACAGAGATCCAGGACTGGAGTGCGTCAAGCCCACACAGCGCAGCCTATGTCCTCTGGGACAATGGAGCTAAAAACCTTTACAGAGTTGGATTTGAAGGCATGGTAGGCAGTTAATAAAAAAAAATCCTAGATATCCTAGAAAAGCTTGGAGGTGGCGAGGTGAAGAGTGGTTTCTTTTTATTGCTCTTTCTGTTCATTCTTTTGTTACATTCATCTGCCAGCTTGGGTGCTTCAGTACAGTGCTTTTGTGATGCATCTGAGGCCATGATACTATACAATAGTGTGAAATCAGTGTGTTTGTGCAGTCTGACCCTTCCAGCTGTTGTAACTTTTGATTTAATTACAGCTCTCTGATTACAACTCAACATAAAAATACTTGCAGATAAAAGCATGATTCCTTTTAACCTTTTTAGACCTTAGTGTGTTTGCTCTTCATTGAAACATATTTAAGCTATTACTATGTGTTCCAGTATTATACAGTTCCTGCTTTATTTACTTGAGTACAATTGATTGTGAATATCTTGCTATTTAAATAACAGGTTTTGAAAGAGTGTAAACAGCATAAATAGTTACTTCTGTTCATGCCTTTATCATGCGTCTAAAGGTGCCCATACATCTGACCGGTATTTCCGCGATCCTGCGACGCGATCGGAAATGCCGATCTGCCGGGTGGAAACTCCGGCCGAACATCCGTCGCAGGATCGCTGAAATATTCAATGTTAAACGTCCCCGATATGACGATCACGATAATTTTTTGATCGCGATCGTCTAATCGTGAAAATCCAACATGTTGGATTTCTGCTATGCCGGGTTGCAGCATCGCGGGATCGCGGCAATCCATCGCTGATGGATGGGCCCCATAAATTCAGTGGTGTGGGATTAAAACATATCAGTCCTTTATTTTTTTTAGTTTTTTTTTTTAGCAGAATCGGTTGTTTTTTGGCTGGTGCATTTAGGAAAACTGGTGCAAAATAAATGTTGTTTGCTCTTTGCCACCAGTTAGATTGCATTTCCTAAATACACTTATAGTAATACAACCAGTCAGTTGATTATGGGCAACACCATGGGCGTAACTACCATAGGTGCAAGGAGTACAGCTTCTATGGAGCCGAGGGGGGCCCATCTTTCTTGTCAAAGTTACATGTGTTGTATACATTGCTCACCATTGGGTGGTAAATAAGGGGCCCTTACAGTAATTTACATAGTTGAGGCCCCATAGAAAAATAATTGTAACACTACAAGCTATTTGTACTTTTAAAAAGGGACAAATGTTAAATAAAATGAACGTGTAAAAAAAACCCCTACTTTAATAAGAATAATTAGAATTATAATGTTACTGAAAACAGCACAGCAGATATGGGAGCTGTGCTCAGCCTACACTGGCACCAAGAGTCAGGACACACAGCTTGTGGAACACTGAAGCCACATTGCCAGCAGTGACAGCTGGGAGTGGTAAGGCAAGTGCCGAAATATGCAACCAGTGACTAATGGAGCCGTGCAATGCAGATCACAGCCGAGGTCGGCATACACTGTTCTCCGCTGCAAGCACCCAATGATGGTTACTGATGGAGTCCAGCGGCCAGGGGTATAGTCAAGGGTAATAAAGGAGAAAGGGCTGGAGCATGGAGCCCACAGGTCCCGCAGGTGAGAAGCCCTCTGACACTGTGCTAGTGGGTTCAAGCAGAGTGTGATAAGTGGTGTGAGGTGATTAACTATTGAGCTGACAGTTGCCCGGTTTGTAGGAAGACTGGAGGATAGAAGAGTTCATGGTTCACAGTAAAGCAGTCTCCAGCGCCCCCATGGGTCAGATAAGCGTAAGGAGACATCAGGGCATAGTCATACAGGGGATATCAGGAAGTCAGGCTGCAGCCACCCGCACTAGGGGATTTGTCAGTAGCGGGGAAGGGGAGGGGGAGATGTATCATTTACAGAACCAAGTGTAGATCAAGCGAGCCCAGGATGAAAATTTCCTTTGGCACCCTCCTCCCATACAAAAAATTTACATCTCCATTTAGGCACAATGATATATAGTGCAAGGCATAATGGATGTTTGATTTTTATTTTTTTTTAACCCAGATTGTGTACTTTTTCCTGCATTTTGTGTCTTGATTCAATAATAATGTAGTAAGTACTTGGAATTAGTATTTTTACTGATCAATGCAGTGGCCATCCTAATGAGTAGAGGAGGCAGAGAGAGGAGGTTAAAGAGAGTAGTTTGGAGTTATGAGGAGATTGTGGACTGTCAATAGTGATATTGAAATCCCCCATGATGATGGTGGAGATGTCAGAGGATAGGAAGCGAGGGAGCAAGGCAGAAAAATGTTCCAGAAATTGTTAGGGGGGCCCAGGTGGGCGATAGTTGCAATGCGCAGAGAGAAAGGGATGAAAGTCCTGATAGAATGTACTTGAAATTATGTAAATGTGAGTGTTGGTCAAAGGTCAGGAGGGTGTGAAAGAGAGAATGTGTGGACTGTGAGAGGGGATGTAATTAGATATGGAAGCTATGAAGGTTATGTGGGCGGTTCTGGAATCTGATAAGCTTGTCTGAAGAGGTGAATTTTCAGGGAACGCTTGAAGGTTTGGAAACATGAGTAAAGTCTTATTGTGCGTGGGAGGGCATTCCACAGAAAAAGTCATATAACCATGAATGGAAGCACGTAATGCGTGTGGATGAGATAAGTGAAGAGATGTATGTTGGTGTGGTTTGGTTAATAGCCTTATGTGTAAGTAAAAGTATTTTGTATTGCATACAGTAGAAAACCGGTAACCAATGGAGGGATTTACAGAGCGGAGCAGCAGATGATGAACGTTTGGCAAGGAAGATCAGCCTCACAGCTGCATTCATAATGGAATGTAGTGGTGAGAGCCTATTTTTTTGGGAAGACCAGTAAGGAGACTATTGCAATAGTCAATGCGGGAAATAATGAGTGCATGGATTAGAGTTTTTGCAGTGTCTTGTGTAAGATATGGTCGAATTTTGGGTATGTTTTTTAGATGTACAGTACCAGTCAAAAGTTTGGAGACACCACCTCTTTCAGTGGTTTTTGTTTATTTAAATTAAATAAATTAAATTTATTTAAATTATTTTCAACATAGTAGATTAATACTGAACACATCAAAACTATGAAATAACACACATGGAATTATGCTGTAAACAAAAAAGTGTTAAACAAATCAAAATATGTTTTATATTTTATTTTTCTCAAAGTTGCCCCCTTTTGCTTTGATGACAGCTTTGCACACTCTTAGCATTCTCTCAGTCAGCTTCATGAGGTAGTCTCCTGGAATGGTTTTCCAACAGTCTTGAAGGAGTTCCCAGAGGTGCTGAGCACTTGGCTGCTTTTCCTTCACTCTGTGGTCCAACTCATCCCAAACCAGCTCAATTGGATTTAGGTTGGGTGATTGTGGAGGCTAGGTCATCTGATGCAGCACTCCATCACTTTCCTTGGTCAATTAGCCCTTACATAGCCTGGAGGTGTGTTTGGGGTCATTGTCTTGTTGAAAAACAAATGATGGTCCCAGTAAGCGCATACCGGATGGGATGGCATGGCGATGCAGAATGCTGTTTTAGCCATGCTGGTTAAGCGTGCCTTGAATTTTTTATAAATCACCAGCAAAGCACCCCCACCCCATCACACCACCTCCTCCATGCTTCACCAGGGTTTGCAAAATATGCGCTATAGCACGATTTTTACGCGCTACAGCAAACTGGGGACCCATATTTAAAAACTAATTGGGTCCTGTAGGACCCGCTGGCTCTATTTGTGATCCCCCAGCCAATGGCGCGCGCGGTGGCGTCTCCCCCAGCCAATGGCCCTCGCCGCACGACTCCTGAGTCTGTATGCACTGCATCCATCGGGCAGCAGAATTTTTGGTTGGTGGCGGGACCCTCTGGCAGCCTGAGCTCCTTCAGCCAGCTGAGCTCTCTGCACGCTGGAGGCAGGAAAGGTGGACACTGCATGGGACAGGAGGAAGCTGTAACAGTGACCCGGCCGGGGGCTCCCAGCAAAAGCAAGGAGGTAAACACTACCCCATGTGCTGTCTATCTTTACTCCCTCCCTACCCTCAGTTCTTCCCCAGCTGCTATCCTAACCCTCTCCCTAATCCCAGTACTGCCCCCAGTATTGTCTGCCCCTAACACCCTCCTTGCCCCCCAGTATTGCCCTAGTTATCTACCCTTACCACTCCCTACACCCAGTATTGCTTGACCCTAACCTTTTCCTTGCCCCCAGTACTGCCCTAGCTGATAGCAACTCTTTTCCCCTATATGCCTCCCATACTGCCCCTGCTGCTATCTACACTTGCCCCCTCTCTACCCCCAGTGCTGCCCCAGCTGCTATCCTGACCCAGTTCTGCTCCTAACCCCATTCTTGCCCCCCCCAGTGCTGCCCTAGCTGCTATCTACTCTGGCCCCCTCCCAATACCCAGCACTGCCTGTCTCTAACCACCTCCTTGCCCGCAGTACTGCCCCAACTGCTATCTCCTTACCCCAAGTACTGCTTGCCGCTAACATCCACCGTATCCCCAAGTATTGCGACAGCTGCTATCTAACATTGCCTCTGACACAACCTGCCCCTAGTACCCTCCATGCCCCCATGCACTGTCGCATCAACTGTCTGCACTAACCCCTCCCTACTCCCAGCCCTGCCTGCCCTTACTCCCCTATAACAGCAGCTCTACCCCAACTTCTCCCTGCCTTTGCCCTCAGCTCTACCCCAACCCCATCTACCCCAACTGCTATATACCCCCCAGCACAGTCCCAACTGGTGCCTGCCCTCAACTCCCATAATATGTAACAGGACCCAGAAAAAGTGGTGTAGGACCCCAATTTTTTACAGTGAGGGGTCCCTGGGACCCACAATTTTTTCTGCTCACCGCGATCACTGCTTCACAGTGGGAACCACACATGCAGAAACCATCCACTCGCCACCTCTGCGTCTCACAAAGACACGGCGGTTGAAACCAAAAATCTCAAATTTGGACTCATCAGACCAAAGTACAGATTTCCACTGGTCTAATGTCCATTCCTTGTGTTTCTTGGCCCAAACAATTCTCCTCTTCTTGTTGTTCATCCTCAGTAGTGGCTTCTTTGCAGCAATATGACCATGAGGTCCTTTCCTGGGGCGACCATCCTTTCCTGGGGCGGTCCTCATGAGAGCCAGTTTCATCATAGCGTTTGATGATTTTTGCAACTGCACTTGAGGATACATTCAAAGTTCTTGAAATTTTCCGTATCGACTGACCTTCATATCTTAAAGTAATGATGGACACTCATTTCTCTTTACCGAGTTGAGTGGTTGGTGCCATAATATGTATTATAACAGTAGTCAAATAGTGGTGTCCACTGTGTACTAGCCCTACCTCTGCACAACACAACTGATAGTCTCAAACACATTAAGAAGGCAAGTAATGCCACAGATTGACTCTTGACAAGGCACACCTGTTAATTCAAATCCATTCCGGGAGACTACCTCATGAAGCTGATTGAGAGTGCCAAGAGTGTGCAAAGCGGTCATCAAAGCAAAAAGGGGCTACTTTGAGGAATCTAAAATATAAAACATATTTTGATTTGTTTAACACTTTTTTTGTTTACAACATAATTCCATGTTTTCTTTCATAGTTTTGATGTCTTCAGTATTAATCTACTATGTTGAAAATAATTTAAATAAAGAAAAACCATTGAATGAGAAGGTGTGTCCAAACTTTTGACTGGTACTGTGTGTAACATAATTTTGAGACAGATTGGATGTGGGGGAACAAAGGACAGTTCAGAGTCAAGGGTGACACCTAGGCAGCGAGCTTGTGGGGTAGGATGAACTGTCTAGTTATCAACAGTGATCGAGAGATCAGGTTGGTAACTACTATTGGCCGGTGGAAATATAATTAGTCCTGTTTTGGAAATATTAAGTTTGAGGTGGCAAGATGACATCCAAGATGAAATGGCAGAAAAACATTCAGTGATACAGACCAATACAGATGGTGAGAAATCTGGGCAGGATAGGTAGATTTGAGTATCTGTGTACAGATGGTACTGAAATCCAAAAGAGCTGATTAGTTTGCCAAGAGAGGTATAGATTGAGAAAATCAGAACACCTAAGACTGGGCCTTGCGGTACGCCAACTGATAGAGGTAGCGAAGAGGAGGCAGAAACAGAAAAACAAACAGTGAAAGCAATTAGATATGTAAGATGAGAACTAAGAAAGGGCTGTGTCCTGAAGACCTAGGGATTGTAGTGTTTGTATGAGAAAAGAGTGGTCAACAGTGTCAAAAGCAGCATATAGATCTAGAAGAATTAGAACCGAGTTAATGGCCTTTAGCCTTGGCAGTGACCAGATCATTCACTACCTTAGTCAGTGTTGTCTCTGTGGAGTGTTGGGAACGAAAGCCTGACTGAAGTGGGTCTAATAAATTGTGTGAGTTGAGAAAGTGTGTGAGGTGTGTGTAGACAAGTCTCTCAAGTAGCTTGGAGGGGCATGGGAGCTAGGAGATGGTAATTTGAGAGAGTGTTAATTAGAATTTAGTTTTTTGGGAGTAATCACTGCGTGCTTGAACAATGATGGAAAGATACCAGTAGAGAGAGAGATTACAGATTTTAGTTAAGGTCAGGATGAGCACAGGGAACAGAGCTTTACTGATTTGTGAGGGTATAGGATCAAGAGGAGAGGTAGAGTAGGAGGATAAGAGTTTAGATACTTCATCTTCATTTGTGGGGTCAAATGAAGAGTGTGCAATGTGAGGAAGAGCATACCATTTAATTTCGGATCTTATCAATCTTGTTCTTGAAATAGGTAGCTAGATCTTGTGCATGGATAGTAGCAGGTGGGTTGGGTGAGGGAAGGGTAAGAAGTGATTTATATGTATTAAAGAGTCGCTTGGGGTTAGAGGCTTGTGCAGAGATGAGAGATTGGCAATATGTTTGTTTGGCAGTATCTAGAGCATTAAGGTAAAGCTGGGTACACACCTAGCAGTGATCTGCAGATGATGGTCGTTCATATACACTGAATGACAATCATTTTCCAGGCAGCCGCCGCTGCATGTATACGGGTGATCGGCCCTACACTACTGACCCCTGTATACACTACACTATTGACCCCTCTATACCCTACACCACAGGTTCTCAAACTCTGTCCTCAGGACCCCAAACAGTGCATGTTTTCCATGTCTCAACACTGAATCAAGTGAAATAATTAGCTCCACCTGTGGACCTTTTAAAATGTGTCATTGAGTAATGATTACACATGTGCACCTGCTGGGTGACCTGCAAAACGTGAACTGTGTGGGGGTCCTGAGGACCGAGTTTGAGAACCACTGCCCTACACTATTGACCCCTCTATACCCTACACTATTGACCCCTCTCTACCCTACACTATGGACCCCTCTATACCCTACACTATGGACCCCTCTATACCCTACACTATGGACCCCTCTATACCCTACACTATGGACCCCTCTATACCCTACACTATGGACCCCTCTATACCCTACACTATTGACCCCTCTATACCCTACACTATTGACCCCTCTATACCCTACACTATTGACCCCTCTATACCCTACACTATTGACCCCTCTATACCCTACACTGGTGACCCCTCTATACCCTACACTGGTGACCCCTCTATACCCTACACTGGTGACCCCTCTATACCCTACACTGGTGACCCCTCTATACCCTGCACTGGTGACCCCTCTATACCCTGCACTATTGACCCCTCTATACCCTGCACTGGTGACCCCTCTATACCCTGCACTGTTGACCCCTCTATACCCCGCACTGTTGACCCCTCTATACCCCACACTGTTGACCCCTCTATACCCCACACTGTTGACCCCTCTATTCCCCACACCGTTGACCCCTCTATTCCCCACACTGTTGACCCCTCTATTCCCCACACTGTTGACCCCTCTATTCCCCACACTGTTGACCCCTCTATTCCCCACACTGTTGACCCCTCTATTCCCCACACTGTTGACCCCTCTATTCCCCACAACGCTGACCCCTCTATTCCCCACAACGCTGACCCCTCTATTCCCCACAACGCTGACCCCTCTATAGCCTACGCCACATCGCTGACCCCTCTATAGCCTACGCCACATCGCTGACCCCTCTATAGCCTACGCCACATCGCTGACCCCTCTATAGCCTACGCCACATCGCTGACCCCTCTATAGCCTACGCCACATCGCTGACCCCTCTATAGCCTACGCCACATCGCTGACCCCTCTATAGCCTACGCCACATCGCTGACCCCTCTATAGCCTACGCCACATCGCTGACCCCTCTATAGCCTACGCCACATCGCTGACCCCTCTATAGCCTACGCCACATCGCTGACCCCTCTATAGCCTACGCCACATCGCTGACCCCTCTATAGCCTACGCCACATCGCTGACCCCTCTATACCCTACGCCACATCGCTGACCCCTCTATACCCTACGCCACATCGCTGACCCCTCTATACCCTACGCCACATCGCTGACCCCTCTATACCCTACGCCACATCGCTGACCCCTCTATACCCTACCTAATTAGAGATGTGCTGGTCTGGATTTCTGAAATCCCAACACACCCAAATGTAGTGGTTCCAAGTAGAACTGGGCCACAGTTCGGATTCACTTTTGGCTTATGTAAGCAGCAGCAGAGCACACGGAGCAGGAAGCCAGTAATGTGGTTATTAGGTGATAGGTGTTAGTATTGCTCACAATTAAGCGAATTAGTATATGTGGAGAGTGATAGTGTGTTACCAAAAATAGATAATAGGTTAAATTTAGTAAATGCTGAAACACCGATGTGAATGAAATACTAAGACGTATAAATGGAGGAAACTGTATGTGGTTGGATAACCAAACTTTATTGGAGTCACAGTGCTATAGTAAAGTCAGGTGTAGTCCTATAGGAAGCACCCTTTCTGTGTTTAAACGTGTAAAGGTGCATATCCACTTGCCGATTTAAAGTGAGCGATTTTAACGATTACGACATTTTAAACGTTCAATCATATATTAATCATTCAGTAATCTTGCAGTTTAATGTCGAAAACGACCAGCAATGTGCGCTCCCGCTGGTCGTTTTCGACATCATTCATCGCCTGAACATGCAGGTCAATCTGCCGATAACGACAGATTGTGCATGTTCGGGGATGAGGAAGGGTGCATATTATAATGTTGTAATCGTACTGTCGTTCCTCTATCGGCAAGTGGATACGCACTTTAAGACTATTATACCTACCACTTGTTTAATGTCCAGATTGATGAGCCATCTAGGAATGTTTGGGTGACTTCCTTCAGGGAAAACAAAAGAAAGAGGTAGGGAGCGCACACAAGTTTTGAATAACTTTTCTCAATAGTCATGTCTCCACTAATATGAGGAAACAATTCAATCAAGCCAATGGTAATTGTATAAACATTGTTTAATTATAAATGCATAAAATAATTATGGGATAAAATCATAATTCCCTAATATCATAAAATCGGTCACACATATAAGCTTATATGAAAAAGAGGGGGGGTGACGATGTAAAAAAATTATATATAAAATTGAAAAAGTAAAAAAAAATGGATATTAATAAACAGTTGAATGTCTCAATGGAGTAATTCGGAAACAAAAGTAAAAAGAGTCTTATTTGGCATAGCACAAATTAGCTATATACCCTTTGTTGAAAATCCAACGTATTGTGTCCAATAAAACTTTTATAACTAACATATAGTTAGTAATTGTGCTAAGAGCACCAATATGTAATTTTCTCTCCTCTTCAATCGGAATAGCCTGCTCCAGGGGTTTGCAACCATCCAGTGTTGGTCTTTAATTTAATTTATTTATTTCGGAAGCAGGTATATAATGTATTTTTAGACTGCTGCAGCAACCAAAAATGGACTTTAGTATGTTTGGAACCTGCGGCCGTGTCTGCTCCTTAGCATGCCGTCTCCCCGTTTAACATACCTGCATAGTCCACACATGTGACGGGGACTGGCGAGGATATTTTCAGAAGTAATCGGCGGCCGCCTCGATCTGTGTCCAGTAGGTAAGTTTCTCAACAGTGAATGGGTATGCTTCGCAGCATATTTGGGGCAGCTTGTACTGAGCGGTATAGTAATTGCCGGCAACCGGGCTAATTTTCTCCACTCTGCTGCCGTAATAATGACCGTGATCCAGGGGAATAAAACAAGCAGCTCCTCAGCGGCTGACGCGTTTCTCGACCTCACTAGCTGGTCGTTTCTTCAGAGGAAAATGGCATGAGTCTTTAGGGAACACCCTTAAAATGTATAGCAATCTGAGAAAGCTATACTTGCTAAAGATGCTTAAACCAGTCCAGTGGTGGGTGCCGGGCTGCCTAAATCTGTAGTGTTGTGCCTCCAGCTGGTGGCGGTGTTGAGGGAGGACCAGAGCCCAGGACGGACCAGCAGAGGAGAGGCAGCAGCAAATGTTGCACATACCAGGAGGGGTAGAGCTGCAGCATGGACTAACAGTGGAGAGGCAGCAGCAGATGTTGCACATACCAGGAGCGGCAGAGCCCAGGACAAGCCAGTAGAGGGTCGGCAGCAGCAGATGCTGCATATACCAGGAGGAGGTTGAGCCACAGGATGGATAAGCAGCGGATAGGTAGCAGCAGCACATACCAGGAGTGGAGTCAGGGCAATGATACTGAGGGGTAGGGCTGACTGCTGCTGCGCCCTTCCACGCTACAACGCTCCGGCCTCCCCTGATCATTTACTAATTATTTCCTTCAGCTTTTGCTGCTCTGATGTCATCCATCCGTGTCTTTAGCGCAGCAATCTCATGGTGTATCCCCTCTATTTCCTGGTCTTTCTTCTTTAGCTTTGACATCAATTTGTTAAATTGCTTTTGCAGCTTGATGTGCCTTTTGTTAGCGATAGTGAGCTGGTCCTCTATAGCCTGCACCTTCTTGTTTTTCTTCGATAGCAATGCTGTCAGCCTCCTTGCCTCTGCTTTTTCCTTCTGTAGTTCTTCGCTCTACTTCATTCCTGGATTTTATTTCTGCCTCTTTCATGAGGGCGACCTGCTGGGAATGTTCTCTCCTTTCCAACTTCAGGCACAGGTCAGTGATCACCCTCTGAATGTTCTGCAAGTCTTAAAAAAGTTGAGATTATAACCAACAAGTGATGCTTATTTCTATAGAATATAGTTATTTTACCTCTGTTTTAAGCAGAGTTACCTCCATCCATTCTTTAGACGTTAATACTGCAACATTACTTGTGTACAAATAACTCCTCATATATAATGACCTGCATCTGCATGGCACTAAAGGGTGCTGTGTCAGTGCTGGGGCTCCTGGGTGAGCTGTGTCTCTCTCTGATAAAGAAAGTGCTCAGTCTCTGGAAGTGAGTACAGACAGTGTTCCAGAGCCGCCTCCATCCATTCCAGGTGCTGGGGATTGGGCACAGGGAGAGTTTGATGGATCAGTCTGCAATACAGGCACAGAGAGAAGGGGGGGGAGGGAGAGAGGACAAATCAATTATTATGGCCATACAATAAGAGCAGTGGCAGAAGTGGTGGAATATCCGGTCCACTTCCACCTCTGTATATCTATACCCTCACACTGACAATGTCACTGCACTACCCTTGGGTCAGGTGTGTTCTGAAGGATCCCTCGCCGATAGTGGCCACTAGCTCATGTGCAGCTGATAGGACTGCATCCTATTAATCTAATTGTAAATAACATTATTGATCTAATTGTAAATAACATTATTGCTGAGGCATACAATTCCTAGAGGTCTATTCATCAAACTTACTCTGTCCTTAAACATACAGAAATGGCTGTGTCTCCTGCCTTGTGATCAACAGCGTTGCAGTAGTTTTTTTTATAGGGGGCTATATAACAAGCTCTGAGAATCTTAGCTTGCTTGTGTTAGCCCATTGTTGTTGTCCCCCCTTTGCATTACTGGGAATATTGTTAAATAGGCCTATTCGGGATACATTTTAAAGGCTGTCTATACTGTGTACAGGTGATGGGCTCATTATCAGTATCACTGGCCTGATGTTCATCCTGATCCCGCTTCTCAGTGAGCTGATCCAGCTTTGCTGTCTCCTCTTTTATTACCCGATCCTTTTCCTCAGCAGCATTTTCCAGGACTACGTTTTTCATTGTCACACTAAGAGATAATATGCAGGAGCGTTCGTGTTTTCCAGATCAGAGAGTCACATAGGGCCTTATTCAGAGATGGACGCTGCTGCATCCGCTGGTCAGGACTGTGATAATATACAAATGCTGGTATCAGCCTTCCCCTGGTGTAGAAGCCTGCGTCTGACTGTGCAAGGACTGAAACACCCACTTGCAGCTTTTTTTGCACGCTGTAATTCTTTAGAAGCCACCATCGCTGCTTGCA